>JACGDI010005348.1:1619797-1673670 GCA_014898725.1 Jacaranda copaia
GAGAGACATTACAGGATATGATGACTGCTAAGGTTTCTCAGCCTATTGGGGTCATCCATGTGAAAGTTAGGAAAGCCAGGCATATGAGGGCGCTAGTGCATTCATATCTTGTTGCCTTCAAGTCTCCTTCTTTAAGGGTGGCATTAGTTGGTTAATGGTGCACTTTACACATTAGTGGATTTGCTTCTATTTTGTAGCCTTCATGAGAGCACTGGGACATTAGCAGAGTTCCCTTTTGTTTGCAATCATCTATATAGCTCTGTTGTAAATAGGTTGTTAGCTGCATGTGGTTGTCATTCGCTTCGAAGTTTTGATCTCTACTCTAGCATCTTTCAACAATCCTCCATACTTTGAGTCTGGATTGCCTTTTAAGGATCACCTTCATCACCTGGTGATAACACTTCAAGGTATTCTTGCTAGAGTAATCTCTTGATCTCTCTCTTCGGGTGATCACATTTCTTGAAATTTCATCTTTCTATTAGGATGGACGCACCAATAATCCTCCAGACTGTACCTCTTGAGATAACCTATTATCTTGCTAGTTGTGGGGTGCCTTTGGGACCATACATCAAGGTATTCACCTTACCCCTTGAGATTGTTCACCATGCTTTACAATTTTTCCATGGGAGTTATTGTTTTCCCTTTGTGATGCATCTTAGCTCAAACCAAGAGCTTATTCAAAGTGGCTAATTGCTTTCTGGCTCTGTGTTTCTTCAACTTCTCATATCTTAAGCCTCATTGTATAATATTAGGTAAGAGTTTCAACATGCTCCACCAAGCATACGGCTCTAGGCATGCCATATTGTTATCTAAGTACTCCTAGAGAGTTTTAATTCTGCTAAACTTGGCCATCTTAGTTGCAGGGGGGGATCGACTCTACAAGAATGACCAGGCAAAAAAGATTATATCTTGAAAGAGTGATAGCCAATAGAAGGTGCTCACTTCCAACTCTTCCTGAGCATTGGAGCACAAGTGAATGAATCTAAACACCAATGACAATTAACAATCATCACTATGAGTCAACTCAGAGAGATGATAGCATGTGCACCCGCTAAGGCAGAGGAGTAGCGGTATCCCGTTATGGGTTACTTTCTTGTTTTGTTTTCTCTAGTGATGATGTCCTTCCCAACTTGAACAGGAGGATTGTGGTTGCTCTTAAGGGTGGTGCTCTTTAGCCTACTGGACGACTGCTTGGGTTGCATATTGCACAGAAGTATTTTCCAACATTGTCTTGAATGCCTCTTGCATCATTTATAGCACTGGTTTTCACTTGGTCATTTCTTACCTTGTTTTATTTTCAATATAATTAAGTAGTTCTCTTTTATTTATTAATTAGGTTTTCAAAAATTTTGTCATTTAGAAATTTTACGCATATGTTAGATAGAATTATGATTTTCGAAAGGATGATGATATGGGAGGAGTATAATTTTCCCATTTGTTAGTGTCAAATTAAATGTTGCAGAATGCTTTGGAGTTATAATTAGAGGATGTTATATGAATATTTGTTTAATAATCATCATGTGATCTCTTTTTTTATTCTTTTTTTTAAATTTTTAAAACCTGTATTGTTATATTTTTAGGGGGAACTTTACCGAATTCTTTTGACTAATGGCCTTACAATATTTCCTTTAATAACCCTAGGGGCCAAAATTTTGGATTATTATACTTTTAGGTCTCTACCGAATTACCATTTTTTTTCTTTTTTTGGTGTAATAGTCTTACAAAATTCTTTTTAATTAATATTCTCTAGAGGCCAAAACTTTAAAATGTTATATTTTTAGGGGATAACTCTTCCCAATTTTTTATTTTTTTTGGTGGAATAGTCTTACAAAATTACCAAATATAACCCATAGAGGGCCAAATAATTACCCAATCAAAAAGTGTATGCTATTAAAAGTGAGAAAACTATTAACCCTTAATTAAGTCAAGTTTACTAAAAATAAATTCAGAAAAAATAATATTTGCGAGGAATGAAAATAAAGCACTAATATTTGAGTGTACATTCATAATATAAAAAAAATATTACTTTGATAATGCACAAAATGGGAAAGATGTAATGCTACCTATTTATTAGTATATCTTAAATACCAACCATCGGCAGAACCTAAATGCCCTTTGTGAGTGCACATGATGAACTTCAATTTGTTAATAATTTTCACTTTATATAATAGCTTTAAGTTCAACAATAATGCCAAATTATGGATAAATATGAATGTAGTCTATAATTAGACAATATCATATAATTCAAATATTCCATATAATTTTCTGCTTTAAATAAGCGTTTAATCCCTCATATTCATAACTCAACATCAATAACAAAATTCATCATGTAATCCTTGCAGAACTCTAAAATATGATATCTAAATAAAGTATAATTCATATTTAGGGGTTAATACGTTTTGCTTGTCATTGCAATGATGTAGATGGACATTCCTCTTACGGACTATATAAGGATGTTTAGTAGGAATTATTCTGGCCATGTCGGATTATGCAGAAGCTTTTGGATGGATTGGTGAGTTTGTAGTACATGCCACTAGGTTGTCATAGTTTGTGAGAGATGGGACAATTATTCATTCACTTAAATGACATAAAATGAAAGGCCGATTGTTATCACCAGATGATGTTAGATCTATTTATATCAAGTAAGGTTCATATCTACTTACTTTTACTAGACGGATCATGAGGGTTTAATCATTGTCAACAAATTAATAAATGAAATATTTTTATATGGTGTCTGGTTCAACCAGTGTATATAAGTTTCTTAATGAATTGCACAGGTACAAAACGATGGTCTATATGCACTGCAGCAAGAATTGATAGTAGGCTTTAAAGTGCAACACTTGAACGTCGCAATAGTAAATAGCAGCCAAATCTAGAAACTCATAGGTTTTATGACCTCTTGAATGAATAAAAACAATCATTTTGGGAAGAATGTGAAATGCACCCTCAATCATCTATTTCTGTGAGAATGATGAGCGTCAAGAGTGATCAAAATATGCTTCAAGATGCCATTGATGAGACTTATATTTTTAATAATAAATATATAAAGATGACATGTAATTATAATAAATGTAGTTGTCACACACGCATAATAGGCCATAAATGCATACTAGGAAGAATATTTCTATTAGATTTCATGCTAAAATTTCAACCCTCTATCACTCTATGAATTTTAAACCCCTCCTCTTTTTGTAAAAATAGCATTAGTACTAAGATTGCAAAAGGAAAAAAAAAAAAAAGAATGAAAATTGTATAAAAGTGAAAAAAGAACATATAGAAATAAACTGAAATTTGGCACAAGAGAGTTTGGAGACAATCTTTCTTTGTCAAGCTATCGTAAAAATCATAATCAAATAATACAAGTATATTCATTTGGCGAGTATTTTGCCATAAAATTGGAACTCTAAAATTAGACATGATTATGAAATATGTGAGAAGGTTAAGGTCTAAAACCAAAAGCAGTTCAAGGAGGTGGTGTCTATAACTTTTCTGTTTTTTTCTTCTTCTTTTTTTCTGATTTTTTCTGGCTTGGAACTTTCCTTATATCTTTGTTAAGTTGGGTTCTTTTTTATTATTATAATTATTATTATAATTTATGTCATTTCCGTAGCTTTCCTACAAAACTTGTTTCAATAATCCAAAATAAAAAAAAGGAAAAAAATCTCGAAGATGATGTACTTAGAATCCAGACAGCTATTATTATTTTTTATTTCCTAGATCCAATATTAATTGACGGCTTAAAATGGGAACTTCTTTCTTATGATTAAATGTTGTTTTCAAATGAATCACTGCTATAAAGATGACATGAGACAAACTAATTAACACGACGTCAGCATCATGCCCCATTACGTATGAAAAAATAAAAAACCACCCAACAGGGGGGCTTTTTACCTCTTTAATGTAATAAATTATTGCACAAGAAAAAAGAAAAAAAAAATCCACGGAGTTGTAAATAGCATAAACTCTTGATCCATCCATAACCAGGTCTAAGATGACAGTCTAACTAATAGACAAAATCATTAAATTTATTTCATTGGTTGGTCTTTGTTTATGGCATGCAGGGGCAACTATTGCTATATTCATGAGTCAACTAAAGAAATAAGTATGTGTATATTGGTCAGTATTGATTCCAACCAAATAACACCTCTTCACCAATAAAAAAATTCATTATAAATTTGCTAAAATTTGTGAAAAAAATATAATTATATAATAAATTTATTTCATAAATTCGTTAATATATACTTCATTACTAATTAGTTTTGTGATGAAAATAAAGTACATCTTTAGATTAATTTTATGATGGGATTTCTGTCACGGATCGAAAAATAATTCAATCACAAAATTATCATAATTTATAACAAACTCATTTATATCGATACAAATTATTTATATTCATCACAAAAATCATTACTAATATATATTTTTACCTATTTTTAAATTATTTAGCAATTATTAAAAATCCACCACAATTATCTTCAATTTGTGATAGAATTCTATTGTCACAAAATTTCCCTTATCATATGCTTGGACCTTTGATTTTAATGTGGAAAGTATGAAGGGAAAAAAAATTGTACTTCAAATGATGTAACCCTATGCTTTAATATTTGCACCATTACATTTTCCTTTTCTCTTTCCTCGCTATATTTTTTCATCCAAACATATCATTAGTGAAAGAGACTTTTTTGTAGTGTTCCTTTGCGAGGAGTTCAAATATTTCTATTGGTAGAACCTTCAACTTGAGAGTATATATAAATTAAAATTTCTTATTATTGTCATTGTGAAATTGTCGTACAATTCTTTTGATCCACCTGGGGTAGGTAATATGAAAATTTTTAATTTAAATTCGAGTTAGACTAAATCCAATTCTAATTATTTATGACAAGTGCATGATTGCACATGCCTTGTAAGTGGTCCTCTTTTTAAGTGTAAAATAATTATAAGATAAGTATCTTATATGATCAAATTGAATTCAGCCAAATACATTAAAAGTTTCCTATAAAACCCGAAATTTCTCCTTGTTCCTTCCTCAATCTCAATGTTCTCAGGTCCCTTTAAGGGCATAAATAATAAGGCAACATAGTATATTCAAAAAACCCGCTCCCTATTTGTTTTGAAAACAAATTTTATATGCTCTGTCAAGCAATAGATACTTGATTTCTCAATTTATATATAAGTAACACCGAACTAATTAGCTGTGGTAGGAATTGGATAAAGTAAGTCTTGTGGTGGAAAATGGTGAAGGCTGCTTATATTGACAAGAATGGACTGAGGAAAGGTGCATGGAGTGAAGAAGAAGACAATAAATTGAGAGCTTATATTCTCAGATACGGCCATTGGAACTGGCGATTACTGCCCAAGTATGCTGGTAAGAAATATTAATCATCATAAAACATTTTCTCCAAATACATATATATGAACTGCATTAAATTTTATTATTTTATTTTTTTCAGGTTTAGATAGATGTGGAAAGAGTTGCAGATTGAGATGGATGAATTACCTGAAACCTAGTGTGAAAAGAGGGAAATACAGCAAAGAAGAAGAAGATCTTGTAGCCCAACTCCATGATCAACTTGGAACCAAGTTTGATTTAATTTGCCATAGAACCCAAGCAAATTATTACTTCAATAAACTAAGTATATATATAGAGAGAGGTACTTAACCATCAATTTTGTCCTAACCAATGTATCTGTCTGAATACTGCAGGTGGTCTGCCATTGCAGCAAAATTGCCCGGAAGAACTGATAACGACATCAAAAACTACTGGCACTCGCATCTTAAGAAACGTAGTAAAAGAAGTAGTAAATCGTGCCCCAAGAAGGAGAAAGCTTCAGAAAAAACCCATTGCATAAATAGTGAAAAAGAAGTTTCTTGCCGTGATGTTACTTCAGTAGTTCCAATGTTATCTCCTCCGAAAGTGGAAAAAAGGTCTGAGGTATCTTCTGATATATATATTTTGGAATCATCAAGCTCCAACTCAGTGGTTTCGGGGGCTGTCGCTGACTGGGATTTGGACTCAGCTGTGGGACAAAACTTGTATGAAATATCACTTGCAGAGTCGGATTCTGTAGCCTTCAGCTGGGCTACAAATATTGATGATGGCGTTAGTTCTTCAGATCCATTTTTGTCTGAATTCCAGGGACGTTTCTGGACAGAGCCATTTATGGTGGACAAATCTGATACACTAGATTTTTTTAATTTTTTGCTATTGGATGAGGATGGGCTTCTTTCTCTACCTTTCAGGTTTTTAATATAATGCCATCAATTTGTTCTGGCTAGCACTGTCTGAAAGAGAACTGTACATAATGGATTTAGATTTTCTAAGTAATAATTTGATGAATGATGGATGCAGCTAGAGTTGTTAGTTGGTCGAATTTGAGTTTGATTTGTTCTTATCTGAACGTCTGTGTATGAATTTGGATTCAAATCTAGTTGAACTCTTAATATTTTGACCACATTCTTGTGTAAGTAAATTTAATGAATTACACAAGCATATTTCCCATAAGCTACTCTGAATCTAGAAATTTTATGAATTTAAATAATTATAATATACTTTTATCCTGAGCATTCATTGCAATTTCTTCTACGTTTACTAATCTCGAGAGGGCAATAATTTCTGACCCACAGCCTCTCGAAGAAGAATGGGTTTTCTCACTTGATGTGTCTTTCAATGATGATTTTCTTGTATTGTTACTTCCAATGTTAATTAATTTAGAGTTGAGAGAGGACAAGCATCCTCTTTTCAATGAAATGTTAAGAAAAATGTCTCAATCAAGGCACTTATGTTATTTGTGCCATAAAGATTTTCTTGGGGAAATGAAAAAGAAAATACATTAAGGAAAATAATTTTATTTTTCAGTTGGTAAGAAAAATATTAGGGAAAAAAAATTGAGGGAAAATATAAAAGAATTAGAGAAAATTCATTTTCTTCCCAAAATAATGAAGAAAATTAAAAAAAAATTATGTGGCTCTCTCTTTTCCTCTTTAGCACTCTCATCATTTTCAATTTTTTCATTCCTTGCTTCTTCTTTTTCTTAGATAATCAAGCAAACTTGAAATTTTATATTTCTCTAATTCTATTTTCTTTTTTGCCTAGCAGTTTCCTAGTCCTACCAAAACTTTTAAATTAAGTACAAAGGATAACTGTAGAATCACAACTCTTCAAGACCCATAGAGTTGAAGCATTTAAATATTATGCTATTACTTATCTTACCTAATAAACTCTAATATTTGATAAAATAACATATTAGATAAACACTCACGCATTCTCCCACTTGACCTATATATGTATTCATATAATTTCATGATTTAAAATTAATATAACACGCAGGATAAATTAATATTGATTATGATTATTCTAAATCTTCCATTACGTTGGCTAGATATTATTTTATTATGACTAAGTGTCGAGATGGTTGTATGTTATATTATATTGACATAATTTCTTCCATGTGCTACCACGCTAGTTTTCGATCTAATCATAACCTAGATGAAGAAGGCAACAAAGGTCGAAATTTTTTTTTGTCTTCAAGACAACTCCTATTTACATAAATCTAGGTAATTATGTAAACTATATGCATGAGTGGAAAACAGAAATCTTCTTTAGATCATGAGTGTCATATAAATAAATTTAATAAGGCATAATATGATTCAATCAAGATTCTCTACAGGACCTATCATTTCAACATGATCATTGAAATTGGGCAAAAATACTTTTAGGGTTGGTGGTAATATCATCGTTCGTATTTTCTTTCTAATTTTTTCTTTAACATAAAAATATTTAATTTTAGCATGCACTCTTTGAATATATACTTGTCATTTTTTCAGAAGAAAACTATCGCGGAGTACCTGTCACAATAAATTTTTTAGTGGTTTATTAATGCCCGGACAATTCAAAGCTGTGAAATAAAATTACACAAATGTAAACCAACCTTAGCCTCAACTTCCACATTGAATACATGAGCAATGGCGAATTACTTTGCACTTTTTCATGAAGTTGCCCGTACAACTAATAGGGAAAAATAAGTAAGTAAATTCTTATATGGATACATCCGACAATCTAAATCTGAATAACCAATCCAATGATAAAACTTTATAAAGTGCGCATATGATTTTTTATTCCTTACAAATCTTTGGGACTTTCTTTGCAGTTCTCCAATAATCCAGTCTTAGAGTACATTGACGTTTGCCCAATGATTCAACATTAATTACATAAGTTGACGCTAGGTCTAGTATAAGTTTAAACAACATCAAACTCCGAACACATAAGTATAAGGAATTCTTTCCGTTCTCATTCTAATTCATTCTATTAACATTGAATAATGCCAAATTAATCTCCTATTGATGGAGAAGAGCCTATTTGCAAGCATTACCCTAGCACCTCCTTGATGTGTGATGTTGATCTTATCAATATTATTTTATTTGGCCACATGAATAGACCACATAGATTGATTTTGATATTTAAATCAATGTAAAACCCAATATGGTGGTTACAAATGATTTTAATAGGTCAACTCCACTTAGTAAGATGAAATCTTAATTATTGGGTTATCTTATCTATGAACGGCTGACATCAAGGCAATTAATTTTATCTATGTGGCCTATTACTACAATAGCCTAAGGATTGCCATTAGTGAAGTATGCACAAAAATCTTTTCTACCTTTACTTTCTCAGCAATACTTTTATATCCAATTTACTAATTTAAATGTTGGAGGCTTATTGTTGGAATGAGTTCTAAAATCTAGAACCAAATTTGTGATTTTAGGATATAAGTTCGGATTCAGGATCACAAAAACCTAAAGGGCACGTTTCGATTGTTGGATGGGGCTTGATAGATTATATTATCAAGTCTCATCAAGTGTTTGGATGAAGTGAAAAAAGTCCAAGATAGATAAAAGGCCCAATCCACTATCTTATTTCTAATTGATAATTAATCTCTCCAAGAGGGCCTACATTGTGTAATCTAAAATGAGAGTGGAAAAAAAAAATTGTCATTTGAAATTATACCCATGCAAATTGATAAATTGGACATCATTGCCCTTAAAACTACACAAAATAACATATTTCAACTTGTCTAAAATATCTGCAATCTTTCACTATTTCCCCAAAATCATAAGAAAGCATGTAACCCTAATTGAGTATAGAAAAGTCTAGAAAGATGCTCCCCATAAAGCAAAGTCTCCCAAGATGGTGCCCTCATTGAGTAAATTGAAGATTTGACTGTTGCTAATGGTGAGTAAAAACAAAGGGAGAAAGGTAAGCCATTTTCTTTTATTTTGTGTACAACTCATTTTGCCAAATATTGTAAATGGTGCTTTAATCGAAGTTTGTGGTGGAAAGTCTTATTGTTTTGATATATTATCTTCTGATTTTCGATGGGCTTTGTTTCTTATGCTCAATACATATAAGAAAATTGCCCTAGATGTTATGTCAAGGATGTATTTTGTTTTCATTTTCTACCTTTACGAGCAACTATGTTTGAAATTTTCTTTACAAATATCCTTTGATATATTCTGTCATCCACTTTGTCCTCCATACAACTTTCGCTCGAGTAGCACCGAAGAATCAATTTTATTTGTAGTTGAAGATTATTCTAGTCTAGGCGAAAAGGTATTCCATGAAAACTTTGTCTTACTTTCTTGCAAGGGTGTTAGTTTTAGGCAATTTTGAAACATATATATTAGAAATATCTCAATATCAATTAAGTTAAAATATCATTCAACTAAGATAGCTAACTAGTTAGTTATAAGTTAGTAATTTCCATTGATTTAAATTGATATTCATATTGGAAAAAAAATTAGCACTTTTGAAGTTACTGCTGAATTTATATATATATATATATATATATCATTGTTACTACAGTGGCTTCTTAGATGGATATATCTATGGAGCATCAAGAGATCCTTCTCTTACTTGAGAAGATCATGAGAGATATTAAGTGTTTTTTTAACATTATTTTTTCATGCATATTGAGCTCGTTTTCAATGACATGTGAGCTCATAACGTATTAGAAAATTAGCTTATAGTTTGACAAATAGAATACCCCGCCTAATTGAGCATTTGCATGAGATTATAAATATTGATGATGTTTCATGCATAGATAATTTACGAATGAATAGAAATGTCGTTGCTCACCTATGTTTCCTCCTGGAAACTATTGGTGGTCTTGTTGCTATAAGGTATGTCAGTATTAGTGAGCATGTAGCAATGTTCTTAAGTATTTTGGCACATCATAAAAAGATACATATTGTTCACCATGACTTTCATAAATCTGGCTATACTGTTAGTAAGCACTTTGGTACTACTTTGAAAGCATTGCTTAAGTTGCACACATTTTTTCTTTTTAATTTGAAGCCTATTCAAGAAGATTGCACCAATGAGAGGTGGAAATGGTTTAAGGTATCCTATGAATGTTAATAGTTTTCATATATACTAGTATGATAAACATTGGTTACAAATTGATATTGTGTTTACTAATAGAGGGATGCCTAGGTGCATTAGACAATACTTATATTGAAGTTAGAGTTCATCAAACAGACAATGCTCGATATAGGAATAGAAAAGGGGACATCGCAGTAAATGTACTTGGTGTTTGTGATTAAAACACAAAGTTTGTCTAAATATTAACTAGTTGGGAGAGTTCTACTGCTAATAGCAGGGTTTTGCAAGATGCCATTACTAGATCAAATGGGCTAAGAGTTCGTAGTGGTATTTTCTAATTAATATTATTGTCAACAAATGCAAATCTATAGTTGCTACATTTTCTCTATCTCTTATATTCTAATTAAAGATGACGTGTTCAATGTATATTATAGGAAATTACTATTTATATGACTGTAGGTACACAAATGGCAATGGTTTTTTAGCACCATATAAAGGTGTTAGATACCATTTGCAAAAAGGGATACTGGATAATCTGCACCCCAAAACTTTTAGGAATTTTTCAATTTGAAGCATGCTAAGGCGCACAATGTCATAGAGAGGTCCTTTAGTTTATTGAAGTCACGATTGGCTATACTTAGGAGTAATTCATATTGCCCTATCAAAGTGCAAAACCTCATTATCTTGGCATGTTATTTGTTCCACAATTTCATTTAGACTCAGATGCCAGTAGACCGATTAGATGCTGAACTTCCTGAGATTATTAATCTTAACAATGATCTAGAAGTTGCTTTCATTGATGAGCAAGTAAAGTCGTCATAGTTTTAGACTGATTGGAGGGACAATCTAGCTAGGTTTATGTATGCTGAGTGTAGAGAGGCTAATTAGTTATGTGTATTCATGGTTGTGAGATTGTAATAATGTTTTTTAGTTATATGTATGCACTGGTAAAATGTTGTATTAATATTGAAATCGTCTGGCCATTTCAATTTCTTATGTTTTATTCACTTTCTAAGTATTATACCACATTTTCCCATCATATTTTTCACTTGCTTGCATTTTTATATTTTATAATTGTCATTTAAAAGAGCCATACATTTACCATGATACTAGTTTAGATTATTATAGTTGATGCTTAAATATATGTGAAAAGCATATTTCTTTTGCATGTGTTTGGGATTAATGGAACAAATCGCAAGCAAAGAAAAATCTTGAGTAGGAAGAAGATTAGATAAAACAAAAAGATCTTAGACTATCCAGGAAGAAAAGGCTTTGGTGTATGAACTGAATAATCTAATAATAAGAGGTTGGAAATACGACAATGGATTCAAGATTGGATACCTCAAGCTTTTTAAGCATGCTATTCTCCAAGCTTTCCTAGGAACTAACATAAGAGTTGATCCCCACATAAATTCTAAAATTCATGTATGAAAGAAAAACTATGGCTCTTTAAATACAATGCTTTCAAGAAGTGGTTGTGGGTGGAATGATGCATCTAATACCATAGATGTGGAAAATGATCAAGTGTAGGAAAACTATGTCAAGGTACAATCATGCCTTTTAATTTTTTTCATTTTTTTATGCCTAATGAGATATGATGGAAACCTTATATTAGATGCTACTTAGAGATTTCTTACTTATTGAAATTGTAGGCTTCATTTGATAGCATATTATTTAGTGCAATATATTGTAGTGCTTTTAAGCATGCCTTATCATTTGTAGACAGACAACAATGCATATATAATGAGACACAAGGCATGGCCATTTTACAAAGACTAGTGCAATATATTTGGGAAGGATATGGCAATAGGAGAAAATGTTGAAGCTTTTGCTGATGTCGTTCAAGACTTGCTTAACAAAGACAGCCCAAAATAAATAGAGACTAGTGGTGATTATGTGCCCGTTATCCCACCTGAGGATGAAGAAACAAACTACATGTCAAGTTATTATGGTGATTTCAGTGCAACTAGAAAGAACAAATTCTCAAGAAAGAGAAAATCCACTAATGACATTGATGAGCATTACTTGGATTCGATGAGCTCGTTCTATGAGAAAATGGATGCACAATTAGGTGATATTGCCAAAAGGATTGGTTTTGAGCATGATGCATCTATATCTAAAAAAGCTATTTTTGAGGCACTTGGCAATATGCATAATCTCGGGATAGAAGACAAGATATATGTGGCCAGCAAAATAGTGAACAACACTAAAGACTTGGACCTTTTTTTCGATTTGCCTGATGATGCAAAGCATGTGAAGGTCAAGATGATTCTTGATGGTCACATTTGAAAAATTATTAGATACATTTGTGTAAATTTTGAAAGCTTATTAGATGTGTTAAAATATTTTTGCTATTTTAAGCTTATGATAGCTGCTATCCATGGCATTTTACTAAAGTCAAATCGAATATTTTGCTTGCACATTTTAAATGTATTAGAATGCTGAATTGATGAATATGATGGAATGTCTATATGTTATAAGATGGATTTGATGGAATTTTAGACAATTTTGCTTGGATATTATATATTAGAAGTTGAGTGTTGTCTCAGTGTATGGTAATTAAAGTTGATGAAATGGTTGATGAATTTGTTTGGGTTATCAGGTTTCTAGATAGCATGAGAACCTCTGTTGGATTTTAGTTCCTGCGTAGTTGATTTCTCTAGCCCACAAGCCACGTTGTGGGAGGCAATCTCATGGATACATTTGTTATGCAAATCCTCACTATTACAACTTAAATTAAATTCTTTTTCATTGGTTGGTTCTGATAATTCAGCACATTCCATCTCCATTGAAGTTGAAATGTTTTCTAAATTATATGTATAAGTATCCATCTAATTGGACAAGATTTCTATAGATAATGGAACTTTGTCATATTTCCATGCTATTGGGCGGAATGGACCCACCCAGTTAGCTTGTTTCCATGAAAATACCTATAAGATAAAGCCCTAAAGCTCAATATAATGTAGTAAATTCTTGGAAGTTTGATTTCACATAGGCCAAAAACTCATCAAATTGTAGTAAAGAAAATAGCTTGAATTACTTGGATCAAAACCTAGAAAGCAGTGCAATTGCCAATATTATCTGCAATTGAAGCTATTATTCCTAACATCAATGGCATAAAGCAAATGCAAGAGTTAATCAGTGACCAATCTAGTCGTATAAAATTAGTGTACTTTAAATTATTAGGACCGCCAACTAGAAACTTACAAGACAAAAAGTTAGCTAACACGTTATCAGGAGATATGTGTACCCTTGAGATCAAACCCACAAGAGATCAAACAAATGAATTCCACAAAAATCGAGAATTGAGAATTATGACTTCACATAGAGCAGAAAGAGTATAATTACAATTTATTTAATTTTTGATTTATTTACAACTTTTTGCATTTACTTGTTTGCTTGTTCATATTAATCCCTCTTGTTGTAACTGAAACTCCTTCTATAAAGAAATGACGATGTCACCAAATAGGATTATCTTGGATATATAGAGCAAGCTATATAACTTAAATTCCATAACCCATGTCCATCTCCATAGCATAATAAAATCACCTTTTCACATTATACTAAATTTTTTCCTCGTATAAGTGAAATTTTAGCTCTTACAAATTTAAGAACTATGTTATATCACAAGAAGATCACCTCTGCCACTGTTAGGCCAAGATCATCCAAACATAAGATGATATTACATTAAAAACATAGATGGGGTGCATGGATTACACTCCTTGCTATACTTGGAAAAATGAAGGAAATATAACCTCATTCCCATTAACATACAAGCAAAATCAAAGATAAACATGCATACATACTTAACATACATAGTTCAACCAATTTCAACCAAAAACTTAGTAATACAAATACAAACACAAGGTGGCAATAGCAAAATAGCTACATGAAATAGACTTCCTACTCTAATTGAATTTAGTAAGAGAATCAAATGCACTTGAGCTAGGTCCAACACTTTCACTGGCACCTAAGATATCAGAAGTGGAGATATGTTGCATTAAAAGATCTAAAGTTGAGTCAGATGCATATCCAACCAAGTATTTCCAAATGGAACCTTCAGAACTGTCTTGAGCAGTTGAGGAGATGGTGCTAGTAGGTGAAGGACTTTGTGTCGATATTTTATTTGCTTCCTTATTCTTACCATCTAAGTCAGACTTAACAACAATCACATCATGTCATTCAACTGTGGCATGAATGCTTTTCCTTCAAAGATGGCACAAAACTCATGAAAATCTAGGTATGTGTTTGATATGCATATTTCGGCTGGTCTTGCTGCAAAAAAACCCATTATTTATATCTTAATCTCTTCCAAAATCAATGATCACAGAATGCTATGAAGTTTCCATACTAAAATTACTTCATGATAACAAAATATTTAATAGGTTAAGTACAATATATATGCATATCTTAAGGATTTAGTCCCAAACAAATAGTAGAGCTCCAACTCGGTTGGTTGCTGGATCATAATTTACCCCAAATAGTTTTGTTATCCAACCAAATGTCCTATACCTTTCTTGAAGAAACCTAACCTTTTCATGTACTATTTAAATGTAAAACTAATGTGAAATTGCTTGTTCACAACATCCATTGCAATTGATATTGCATGTGTGTTGATATGCCTAACACGAAAATTTCCAAGTTTTGCTTGATCTGCCAACACTTGAATAAACAATTTGTTTATTTGCATGTGGCCATGTGCCATTCAACATCATATAGAAAATCCTCTTGCTTCAGCATTTTCTTTGGAGGCATCTTTCTTTTTGGTACAAAATATCTTTTTGTTATGTTGATAGGTAGAGTTATCCGATAAAGCTGTTGGTGAAAGTAGTATGCCTTTTATGGGACAAAAGAGGTTCACATGTAGTACAATTTTTTCCTTTTTCCATTTGCCTTCATCCTTCCCCAATCCAATGATGGTTCCAAAGAGTGTTGTCATTCAAGCATCTCTTGGATGGACAATATGAGATATGCTCCTATCTTAGTGCGAAAAAAACAAAGTTGTGAAACTTTATATTGTATTGTCCATCTAGTAGCATGTGAATGATAATTAAAGTGCAAAGAATATTTTCCAACTAACTAAAGACATGCTTGTACTGATGGAAAACCAAAAAATGGTGGTTAGAACGATTGATAGTAAGAGAATCTCTCCACAACATTTCCATGAAGAAATGCTGGATAATAGACAAAAAGAAATACAGTCCCATGATCCTATTCCCCACAATGGTGCAAGATAATGATTTGAATTAAATTCCCAACCACCAAAATGCTAAAACAACTAAATGGCTAAAAGGATTTATACTTCCACATGCTTTGGATTAGCTACAAACTAGAAGATTAATTAAGGACCGCTAAATTGCTAATATTAGAAGTCCAATACATAAGTAAAAACATTAGAAGATTTTGGGACTTAATAGTGGCATATAAAAATTCAAGTTAGATATTTCCAATATACATATCTTCTGTTTCAAAATGTAGTTCCTTGAACACAACTTAAGTCAATTTAGCAATTATCACATGTTAGGCCAATAAAAGTGCAAAAGCTACTTATTTTTAGTTCATTTTCACATGTTATTAAGGATGATATTTTATAAATAAGTAGAAGATGAAGAGAATGAAAAAGAATGTGGATAAAAATTAGATACGATTAAGTCTCCAAACCTTGGATCTTTGGTTCAAATTGGAAGGTTTATTGATGCACATGCTGGATAAATTGCTCCTAACCCCTAGTTAAGCCTTTTAAAATTCATTGCCAAGATTTATTTACAAGGCCATTTGCATTGAGATACCATGAACCAACAATTTGGATAACTTTTTAATTAATACTAGATAATTGATGTGTTACATAATTCTTACAAGATGGCTGCATTTGTCCCACAAAATTCAAGACAAATTTATAACTACTAGAAATAAGGTCACCATCCATGACAAAACAACAATGACCATCATTCTTTTCCGCCTTGATTGTAGGAAGCTAATTCAACTCTAGAACAATTGATACAGTCTAACAATCTAGAATAATCTATTTCAATCGACTACACATTTTCGAATCACACCAAAGAAATAAGTTATATTTTCATGTCATCAATCCAAAACTCAAACACTTAAGATTATATTAATTTTCAAAGTACCAAAAAAGCTATTTCAAATTAGACAAAAAATTTCCTTACCCCTCTTAGTGGACAAAACATAAATCTCCTTCCAAGATTATTATTAGCCCATGAAGTTTCCATTTTCAAGTGAAAATCACAGAAGCAACACATTGGTTCTTCTCCTACAATCACTCTAAATCGACATGTGTTACTACTAGCCCTATTATGAATTCCAATATGATCGGTGCTCATCTTGATGATGAATAAATAAGTACGAAGAATTCTGCAGATTTCAAAATAAATAAGTTAAAAAAAATATACATTTGTAAACATATCTTATGTCAAGTATCAACACATGCTTAACAAATACAAGTATCAAGACATGCTTATGCCAACAAAGTGCTACAATTTTCTTTTAACAAATACATGACAACTAAAAATATATTATTAAACCCCAAACCAACCAATGTAGACACTTTTCCTTTCATTTTACAAATTACTATATAATATGAAAATGAATAAAATATAACTACAAAGAGCATGCTTGTTGATCACATCACATACAACACTTGTTTGAGAATGAATAATATATTTCACAAATATAACATGAGCATATTTGTTTGCTCATAATATCCCATAGAGCATTGATTACATATATATAATATGAAAATGATTAAAATATGATTACAAAGAGATGAGCTCTTGTTTGAATGCACAATGCGGATGCTAAATAAAGCAAAGAATCAGCATTATAATCAACAATATAGGACAATACTTGGTGGATCTAGCATTTAGAATTTGCAGAGAAAAAAGTCTCCAGCTAAATCAAAATTGAAGGTACCTCACAGTTTATAATGGATGAAATAAAGAAATGAAGGGAAAAAAATATAAAGGTTGAGGTTGCTAATGGTGAGTAAAGCTATTAAAATGTAGCCAACAAGCAAAAGATAAGAAGAAAGACATGGTTCTAGAATTTTCAAGATGTGAATGAAATGAGTCTTGGCAATACAAAAATGAATGAAAATATTGAGATTTGAACTTGTTTTATTATAATGGGTATTTTAGTTAATTGAGTAGCCCAATTATTTAATCCTTGTATCCATATAAAAGATTGATAAAATAAATCAATATCCAAAATGTATAATCCTAAGCCCCAAATAAATTATTATCTTATCTTGAACAGTGTAATTCCACTATATCAATATAATCTTATCAATCCTATCTATATTTCCAAACGTGTCCAAAAAGCATCATTCCTACCTTTATATTATTCCTATTATTTTTATAACTTGTGAGGGAAATTTTACCCTCATCATCTTCTAGCACCGGTTGTAGAAAAAGCATATCTCTTAATCAATTAAGATTCAAGCATCACTAGGGAACCTATATAGGCCCCCATCAATATCTCTTCACCCGCATTTTGGATAGCCATCAGCTAGTCGACCTACATGAGAGGAGGTCAACACTTCGACCCAAACAGAACTAAAAAAATATTTATATAATAGGGGACGAAGCTCTTGCATAAGCAACTAGCATGCAAGGGTGCCACTAACCTCTTTTGCGATCCCTTCTATTCCCACTCCAACCCCAGCATTCTAGTTGCTTATTAGTGTTCTCTCGTATTTGTGCTGATGTAGAAACAACCTCTCAAGGGTCAATAACAACCTCAAAAAGGTCTACATGAGCCCCAAAGAGCATTCACTACTAAAAAAACTATTATTTGTGACAGATTTTTGGAAAAATCCATCTTAAATCATTATTTGCGATGAATTTTGTGACTGAGAAAATCTGTCACAAAAACCTTGATCGCAAATTTTTGCAACGGCCCATTCTGCAATGGACTTGAGGCATCACTTTTGAGATGGAAAATATCAATCGCAATTTTGCAATGAAAAAATTCATCGCAAAATTTTTTCTTTAATTATTATTTTTTTGTAATGAAAATTTCTGTTGCAAATTTTTTTAAAAAATTATGCATTCTATACCAAATTGTAACCTATAATCAACCAAAAAATTATGCATCCTCAATCTAAATTGCAATGCTGAAATAATAATAATTCAAATCAAATAAATACGTTAAACTCAACAAATACAACAAACTCTTGAAAAGTTCATTCTCTTAAACAAGAATCAAATTGACATTATAAATCTAAAAGTATAATTTATATTACAATAAACATCTAGCATATAATACAAACTACAATATAACACTAACTCTATATAAGGATTTATGCATAACTCCAACATCTGGACATATCCAAATTTGCAATATAACACAATAAAAACAAAACCAGAATAATTAAAAATAAAAAAAATTATTAAAAAATGAGAATAGAAAGTTTGCCAATGTTCTCCAAATGTGCAATATTACAACAACAACAAAATTAGGAGCCTTATAAGTAATAGAAGTACAAACTAACCTAACTTACATTCAATATAATAAACTAATATATAATAAATTTAAATCCACTAGATAACTCAACTTAATCAAAACATAATTTACAAAATATAAATTCAATATAATCAAACATACATCTCATTATAAACTAACATATAATTTAATATAAATCCAATATATAACTTAAATCCTAATTAAACATATTGTTCATAAAATGCAAATCTAACAAAATCCAACACATAATTCAATGTAAATGAAACATTACTAAAGCATAATCTTCATAATATATAAAATAATAAGCAAAAAAATTCCCCTTTTGAAGTTACCAACACAACCAAATGCCGAAAAAGTTTTCAAACCTGCAATATTAACAAAAATGAAATTAATATAAAATTAAAAACAAAATTAAAAATATTTGGAGGTGGAAAGAAACTACCACCTCCTCCAAGATAGGTCAGATTCTAGCCCGCATGGTCGGGATTTGACAGCTGCGCGAAGTCAACAAAGGCTAGCTAGTGGCCTCTACGCGAGACCAAATATGGCCGCCATGCAAAGGCCAGTGATCAGTGCAAAGCCTCACGTGACCGACTCGCCTCCACCGACAACAAATAAAAAAATAAAAAAAGAAAGAAACGAAGAAAAGGAGGAGGAGAAGGAGAAGAAGAAATAGGATAAATGGGGGAGGAAAGAGGAGAAGAGACTAGCCTAATGCGAGGAGTGAAGTGGGTGTTTGAAATTTAGGGTTTGTGCAAGATATTTTTTTAATCTTAAATTTAAATTTTTTTATTTTATATACAATAGTTTATTTTTAATTTAAATATCAAATTTTAAACTTTAAATCCGCATTCTTAAATTTTAGTCTTAAGGCTTATTTATTATGCATAATTTTTAAATTTATATTTTTATAATTGATAACCTTTCAGTATTATATTATATTATATTTTTAATAATAATTTTATTTTAAAATAATTTTTGAAAATTCATTATTCAATTTTTAGATATTTAAATATCACTACCATATAAATATGCATATTTATATATATAATTCCTTACGTACGAATAAAAAGTAAATGTTAAATGATAGATAAAAAATAAAAATTCAAAAATAATAACAAATAACAGTTAAATGATGAACTTTATCTATTACTAAAGAGAAAAGTATGGAATTAATATAATGACTTTATCTATTTAGGAACATTTTGTGGAATAAATGACATTAAATTTACCATTATATATATTATGTTAAAATATTGTTCTAAATTAATGTACTTAGTAATAAATATCATAAAAGATTACCAATCTAAAATAACATTTGACATGATGCTAATTTTACTAACTAATTATCAATTATACAACTTATAAATTTATATATTATTATCTTAATTAACTTTGCTCATTCTTTTAACTCACAACACATAAATAATATTTTCATGATCAAATGCTTTCTAATATTAATATTACTTTTATTTTTTATATCAATAAAAAGTATAATATTATTGATTATAATATATATATAAAACTAATATAAGTTATAAAACATTAACTACTAATATAGAATTTGTATAAATTGGTATATAGTCATTTTATAGTAATTAATCATTATTTTATAATGATTAACGCATTTGCTAAAGTTAATGAGATAATATACCTTCTAGTTAATTAGATTACATAAGTGTATATTGAAATTAAATTTATTAATTTATTATAATTTTTTTATATGATAATTATATTTATAATAAAAAGTATACTATTTATATGTTAAGAGTCATAAAGTATTTACAGCATAACATATAAAAAATTCCTTATGTATGAATCAAAAAATAAACATTAAATGATAGATAAAAGAAATTTTTTTTTTTCTTTTTTCAGTTTTTGATGGAAAAATCCATCGTAAAAGTTAAATTTTGTGACAGATTTCTTTCCATCACAAATGTTCAGTTCTGCGATGGAAATATCTATCGCAAAACTTTAATTATACAACAAAAAAGAAATCCAACACGACATGATAGAAAACTTAAATTTTGTGATGGAAAACTTAAATCTTTCATCAAAAAATCCAACGAAACTTAAAAATTCAAATTGTTGCAAAACTTAAATATTGCAATGGAAAAACCAAAAATCAATTGCAAAACTTAAATTTTGCCATAGATTTTTTTCAATTGCAAAATTTTTGAATTATTTTCTGATCTTTAGAATATTAGTGAGTGAATCCATCGCTAATCTCCTCACTAACGAAAATTTTCATTGCAAAATTTTTTTATGTTTTTTACTTTTTTGTAACGAATTTTCTCCATCGTAGAAAGCCAAAGTTAAATTGTTCAAAGACTGTCATTTGGCAATGGATATTTTTGTGATGGATATTTCGTCACAAAATCCATTGCAATTTGCGATGAATTTTTTTTGTCGCAAATTTCCATTGCAAAAAACAGTTTTTTTAGTAATGATTTCAAGGTGTTGACCAACCAATCTCCCAGTTATAGACAGTCCCTTTATCATGCACAAGAGCAAGACAAGGCCTAATGGTGATCATCGGTGAGCAGATCATATTATAAAAACAAAGAACATAGGTGAAAGAATTGAGTGATCAGGTAGAGCAACTTATGAGACAACTAGATGAGTTAAAGAAGAAAATAATGGGTGAATCCACTCTGTCAAAGAGGGGATCCCCATTCTACGCAAAGATCCTTATGAAGACCTTCCCTTTGGATTCCAGATTACAGTTCTCCCCAAATACCAAGGTGATAGTGACCTCAAGAGCATTTGATCCCCTTTGAAAACATTATGCAATTACATAGTCAAAGTAACACCATTCACGACTGTATTTTTATTATAACACTGGTAGGTCGAGCACAAGAATAGTCCACAATCTTGCCACAAGGATTGGTCATATCTTCTGATCAGTCGTGTTAAAAATTTCTAGTCTGTTTTGCTAGCAAGAAGAGATCGAAGAGATCAGCCACATATTTCTTCATTATCAGGCAGCAAAATTAAAGACCCCCTGAGGGCATTTATGAACCACTTCAATAATGGCGTCTTAAAGGTCCCTAATCTCAAGATAGACATGATGATCAATATTCTCAAGCTCAAGAATGGACCATTTGCATCCACTCTAGCCAAGAAGCCTTCTTATGACAAAGAACACTTTATGTGTATGGCATAAATATATATTTATGAAGAGAAAATTAATATATAAAAGATGAGAAATGGAACAAAAATATGACCAAAGAGGAAAATAAGGGTCATAAAGATCCAAAGTAAAAGAATGTCAAAGCAAGCTATGGTTTGAGAAAGACTAACGACACACCCTAGGTATTAGGATTTCATGATTACATACCCTTAATAGCACCTAGAGCTTAAATGTTGATGGCTATCAAAAGAGAATTGCTTCAAAGGCCCAAGAAGAAAATATCCATGTCATGTAGCTAGGAAGCATTCAAATAAATATTGTAACTTCCACAAGCACCACGGTCATGACATAGAAGAGTGTTTCCAACTGAAAGATGTGTTGAAAGATTGATCCAACAAGAGTATTTAAAATAGTTTGTAAAGTGAGACATAAAGAAAGATATTAGGAGTCGAACAAATATTTAGCAAAGTAAGTCCTAGTTTCAAGAAAGGTCAAGATCTAAAAGTGATGATCGATTTCAACCATCAGATAAAGCTAAGCACCCAATTAGACAATAGAAATTGATCTAAGCACCTTGATGACAACTTATCTTGGTGAGGGGTAATTAATATGATCATTGGACATTAGCAGTTAGGGATTCTTGTAGTGGTTGGAAGAAATATGCTAGGATTCCAAGGTTAGCAGGATCTTGCCACAATCTATGTCTTCACAAAAGATCTAGGAATAGGCAGCATTATTTTATGTGATAAAGACCGAGTAGGAATCCATCTAGCTCATAACAACTCCACGTTCATAATTATGGACGTCGCAAATTTACTGTCCAAAAAATCCTCATGGACAATGAAAATTCTAGAAGCGTTGTATTCCTTAATGCCTTGAAGATGATAGAACTCAACATAACCATGAAGAATCTGATCAATACCCAGCTGATAAGCTTAGGTGGAAAGTTAGTCTTACCTCTAAGTAAGGTCGACCTACCAACCCCTTTGGGAATATAGACCCCAAATTAAAACCATCACGATGAAATACCTAGTTGTATACATTCCATTTTCGTAAGGTATGATTCTAGGAAAGCCATGTCTAAATTAATTTCAAATAGTAGTATCTACTTTCCACTTAAAAATAAAATTTCCAACAAAAGCAGTAGTAGGGGAAGTAAAGGTTGATTAAGCAGCATCTAGGGAATGCAATAATGTTCCACACTTTATGTAATAAATAATTTGGTAACAACTAAAAAAATTCATTACAATTCAT
Source organism: Jacaranda copaia (assembly GCA_014898725.1). Lineage (NCBI taxonomy): Eukaryota > Viridiplantae > Streptophyta > Magnoliopsida > Lamiales > Bignoniaceae > Jacaranda > Jacaranda copaia. The sequence continues at coordinate 1,643,047 of JACGDI010005348.1, forward strand.
AGTCAATTGCAACATAGCAATATAATTCATTACAAAATACTCATCTTGGGTAACCAAGAAAAAATCCTATTACTTTAACTAATATTTATTACCGAAAATATTTTTTCTTTTTTTAACTAAATGCCAAGTCATTGCTGAATATGAAAAATCATTATAAATAATATTTTTTGCCATTTATAAAAATACATTTGTAACAAAATTTCATACTTCTTGTAACATCAACAAATTCGTTAGCAATTAAATATATTCTAACAAATATTTTAGTTACTAAAGCTAAATTTAGTCCCTTCAGAAAGCTGTCCCGCCAATAATTTGTTGTATTGATACTGTGTGTTTCCCTCCGAAAATTTGTTTAACTCCTACACCTGCTTCACATTTTATTCCTTCAAGAAATGAATTGGCTTCGTATAAAAAGTAAATTGGAGTTAGCAAGCTATGTAAATTAAAGAAAGACCAAATTTCTTAGTTGAGTTTTCCTTTATATTTTGAATTGAGTTTCCTTTATCTAAATCAAAAGTTGTTTTTTAATTGGGTCTCTCGATGCAAATTAAAGAAAACCCAATAAGCGTTGGTTGACTGAGCATTAAAACTTATTTTTGATAATTGAATTAATCAATTTTTTAGTTAATTAGTAAGTTGGGATTCCTTAAAATTGGGTTTTATTAATTGAACAATTGATCATTTGGGTTTCAGCAAGTTGGTTTTTAACGGGCAGGTTTAACTTAATTTTCAGTTAATTGGCGAGTTGTGATTTCTGTAAATTGGGCTTTTCATGTTTCACCAAATTATTTTCTAGAATTGGGCTACCAATTTTTCAGGGAAGATGAGGTGGGCATTATTTTAAAGATAGGCTTCATACAAAATTATTGAATACGTAATTGGGCTTCATCAAGTTGTTTTCACCAACATTCTTTTAAGAATCGGGCTTGATAATTTTTTATTGAATTTTAAATTCGACTCATTTAAGAATTAAGCTTCACTTTAAATTATAGAATAATCTAATTGAGTTGCACCAAGTTATCTGTAAGAATTCAGCTTCACCAATTTTTCAGTAAATTGATGAAGTGGACTTTATTTAAAAATTGGGCAAATTTTATTTTACTCCCCTGTGAAAATGAAAAAAAAACAAAAAATTACCTTATGAAAACAAAAATTGATAACCAACCTTCTTGTGATTTTGAAAAATAGACACATCGCATCCCATTCATGACTGGCTACAATTTAGCAATAATTTCAATGTATAAAGACTATACTATCCCTAATTCCTTCATATATTTTCAATTTTATTTATTTATTCTTTTTAAATATATTTTTATATATCTTTTTTTCATCTCCTTTATACCATTTTTTTATTTTTAAATTTAAAAACTATTTTTATTTTTTTTATTTATTCATCTTTCTAATTTATTCTTTTTTCATTATATATATTATATATACAAATATAAATATAAAATACATAATATAATAAACATAAATATATAACATAATACATTATAAATACATAAATATATTTATATATTTATACATAATATATACTAACAAATAAATATTTTATATTATATTTTATATAATAAATCCCACCCCATCTTAAAATTATATCTATAAAATTTAAATAAATTTTTGTTTATATCTTTTTTCTTTGTAATTATTTATTTCAAATTAAACATTATATATATTTATAAAAATATATAATATATTTGTATACATATATATTTTTTATAAAATATTTATATTTATATATTTACTATCATATATATGATAATATATAATAATATATAAATTATAATACATAATAATATATAATACATACATGATAATATATATATATATATAAATAATTATTTAATAACATAATACCTCCCCCTCCCCCAAACCCCACTCCCCCACCCCCCATCTCCCAACCTCATCTCCCCACTCCCCACTTTATGGGCTGCCATGGCCGCATTATGACCAGATTTGGCCGAATCCAACTACTGGTTGCCATGGCAGCCATGTTGATGGCGGCTGACAGTTGCCATTTGTTTTTTATTTTTTGCCATTTATTTTTTATTTTTTATATTACAGGCAACCATGGCAACTCCCATGCCTGCCACCACTCATAGGGTGGCCATGGTAGTGTTCACTTGCAGCCATGGCCGCCACTCACGTGGTAAGGGAGGGTTGAGTGGGTTGATAGGATGGGTGCTAGATTTCTATATATATGTATATAAATATGTATATATAATATATACACATATTTAACTATATATTATATATGTATATATATAAACATATTTTATATTTTATATTTTTTTATAAGTGAAAATATTTTGAATTATTATTTTTTATAATAGATCCAACGATTGATATTTAAAGGTAAAATTAATATTTCAACAACAAAAATCTAGAGCCAATCACACTCTGCCACGCGTGATTTGTACCACCTGATGGAGAGAGATAATTGTTATGTTTGTAAAAAGTATAAAGGGGGCATTGTCTATTTTTTTTTCATAAGAGGATTTTTTGCTCTTTTCTATTTTTACAAAGGGTAAAATGCAATTTGCCCTTTAAAAAATTGGGCTTCATGGTAATTTATAAAATAATCTAACTGGGCTTGATAAAGTTATTCTAAGAATTGGGTTCACCACATTTTTCGTAAATTGCTTGAGCGTGGATTCGATTAAAAATTGAGTTTTAAATTAATTTATAAAATAATCCCAGTAAATTAATGAAGTTGGCTCTGTTAAGAAATTAAGCTTTACAATAATTTATAGAATAATTTAATTGGATTATTTTTAAGAATTTGGTTTCAAGAATTTTTTAGTGAATTGATGAAGTAGGAATTATCTAAAATTGGGTTTCAAATTAATTTATAGAACTATCTAATTGGTTTCGCTCATTTATAACAATTCATCTTTACCAATTCTTTAACAAATTATTGAACTTTATATAATTATAAATTTTAGTTTGCGTTTTCATTCTCTTTATAAACTAGTTCAGTTTAAAATTTGACTACATACAAATGATAATTATTTTATCTATTATTGATTTTAAATAATAATGTTATGTAGTTAGTTCCATCCATTGTTTTTTCCTTCCACAATTTGGCCCTATCAATGGTAACAATTTTATTTGTTACTATTCCTACATAATAATATATTATAATTCCCTCCATTAATCTTGAAGTCGATTTATTTATTTACTTTTTAATGATGAATTCCAGAGGCTAATATTAAAATACCAATGAAATTAATTATACGCTAGCCAACAACTCTTCCGCGTGTATAAATTCAAACCAAAGCCCTTACTTTCACCAGCCATCCATTTGCAATTGCTCTAGAACACCAAGCCCTTAATTGTAAAATTTCCCACACTTCAAAACCCTAAACCCTAAACCGTCCACCCTTTATATGCCCCAAGCAAACACGAAATTTCATATCCTCCACTCAAGCCCTTTCACAATAAAATGTCCAAGCGAGGTCTGTGTCTCCGATTTCATTGTTGTAACGATTAATTCCAAAGTCAAACGAGGGAAAAGACATGATTTTCTTGAAATATTCTTTTTTCCAGGACGTGGAGAAGATGATTTCTGGATGTCTCTGGGGTTGCCGGTGGCAACGACCGTGAACTGGCCGGTAACACCGGCGCGAAGAATTTGTACATTATTTCCATGAAGGACATAAAGGGAAGGCTTAACCGTTTGACATTGGCGTGCGTGGGAGATATGGTGATGGCGACCGTGAAGACAGGGGAAACCTGATATGAGGAAGAAGCTGATGCCGGCTGGTATCGTAAGACAGCAGAAGCTGTGGAGGAGAAAGGATGGGGTCTACATGTACTTTGAAGGTTGTTTTCTGAGCTAATAGTTATGTTGGTTATAGAGTAAATAATGTCGTTAAATGTTAGCTTTGCTCTTATCATCTAAATATTTGGTTGTTTTAGTGTGCATATGTGTATTTTATTTTTATTTTTTATTTTTTTTTGGGTGGTATTTTACTTATTACTGGAGTAATGAGCTAAATATTTTGATTTTATGCCATTTTGTTGGGTGTTGTGATACGGTTTTTTGGCTTTTATTTTGGGTGTTGCAAATTTTTCAATTTTTTGCTTTTGGGTTTGTGATTCATGCTTGAACGTGATGCTTGCTTTTCTTCTTTTAGTTTTAGATTATATGTTTTGTGAGATGTCTTGTAATCATGTCATCAAGAGAAATGTTTCAGTGGCTGGTTAAGCGGTGTCTTGACGTGTGCACTCAGCATTTGGGTCTTGTATGCATGATATGATGCTTCCTGAGACCAGCTATAGTAAATGTCATCAACCATAAGATCGAGTGGGTTTTTCTGTTTTCTTGAACCTCTCTCTGTCAAGGTTGATACATGTCTTATGATTTATTTTTAACTCCTTTTCAGTTTTGGATATACGAATTGGCATAGTTGTCAAAGGCGAGCGCCTCAGTCGCCTAAGGTGAGAGGCAACACAGGCGAGAAGGTTTCAAAAGGTGAGAAAAGGGCGTGCCTTTTCTCATCTTTTTCTCAGGTGAGAGGCGTGCCTCTCAGAACACAGAATGTTTCCAAACACTTTGAAGGAAAAAAAGGAAGAAATGCTATCACTAAAAAAATGGAAAGAAAATGTTAACACTAAAAATGGAAAGGAAAAAAAAAGAGAGGAAGAAACGTTAAAACTCAAAAAGCCCTAAGCACGACAGATTGCAAACTGCAAAGAGAAAAAATCATCAAAACTTACTTCCCTTCCCAAGTCCCAGCAGCTGCTTGCGTACCTACTTGTTCCCACCACCCTGGCGACCTAGTTTCCATGTAAGGCACGACTGATGTATTTTTTTTTTCCCTTTTCTGTTCTCCTACTTTCAAGTTTCAGTGTTCTGTGCTGTCTTTGTTTTGCTGTTCTCTCAGCCAAATGTTGTAAACTTAAGTGTGTATTTATTATTTGTTTTTGCCTTTTGATTTCATTGAATGAAATTAAATGTATTATCAATTATGTATGTCTTTTTGTTTTCAGTAGAATTTTGTTCTTTTTTTATTCTTTAATCTTTATACATATAGTTATTAATTTATTATTGAGATTTGAGAACTTGAATTTTAAATTTAAAAATATAAATCTTTTCTTAAAATCTAAAATATGAATTAATTTTTTTAAAATCAGAAAATTTAAACTTATTTTTAAAATTTCAAAATATGAATTTGACTTCTAAAATATGATTATATGAGAATCTGGATTTATTTTTTAATTCTGAAGTCTAACATTATTGTTTAAAAAACTGAAAATTTGAATTTATCTTTTAGAATCAATATTTATTTTTTCCTTTCTTTTGATGTTTGTGTTTTTATTTTTGTTTTGTATCTTTTCTAATATATAAATTTTTAACATTTGAATTTCTTTCATTTTTTTTTGTTTTGTAGCATATCCTATAGGTTCTCTACTCTACCTACACTAAAACTTATTACATACATAATATATTTTGTAAATTTTTTTTTCCTCACCTCGCTTCAGAAAGGCGAGTGCCTCTCGCCTTGAGCACTAGAGGCCTTGTCACCTCACATCGCCTTTCACATTTGACAACTATGTGTACTGGAGAGGCATTCATTAAGGTTTTCTTGTTCCATTTCCTTGTTTAAATTGCTGGTAATGTGGTGTTGAGGATTGATCAACTATATTTCTCTCCACTTCCCATGACCAGCTACATACAATTGCCAATCTTCCCCCTATTATCAGATGGTAAAATATTCGGTCTTTATCATTCCTGTCATGGTTGGCATGTTTCCTCTGAGCTTCCTGTACTGATGCGTTTCATTTGCCCTGTTCAAATGGTCCTGAATCCTTCATCCATATGCAGTCCTTTATGTTGAACTTGATGCGGGATGATCTTCATTGGTAATTCTTGAATACATTTTGAAAAGGTACAATTTTCACAGGTACCCTTGAGGTTTGATTAGGTTCTTGAATGATTTTAGAATGGCATGCTAGTATCTTATCCTTGACTGGCTGCAAGCATGTTTGCTTGTTAAATGCATAAAACCTCCAGCATTCTCATCTTTCATTACCTGTGGGTTCCTCTCGCCTAAAGTGGTTCATATGTTGTATTTTGAAATTTCCTTTTCAAAAACCTTTTTGCAATATAGTGTTTCAATTAAATGACCTTCTTGATGTTTTTCAAAGAAATAACATGCTATGATGCTGGTTAGGGGGTGTCTTGATGTATGTATGATCCAGTAACATGGGTTTTTCTCACAGATGATGTGATGCTTCCTTGAACCAGCTAACATAAACTAAGAATCGAATAATTTATCGAGTGGGATCTCCCTTGTGGAATCTCACTTTTCGCAATTCGGTACATCTTTTATCTGATATTTGCTTTGGACTTAATATGGAAAATTTGTTTTGTTTTTTTATTGGTTTCTTTCTTTACTCACCAGGCGTTAGTCATGTGTCCATCTTGATGTTAATGATGTTGATACAGTTACATGTCTGGAACAATGAAAGGTGTCCCTCGTTACAGATGTAATCATTTGCTCTGTACATCTGCTCCATTAGGACCCTCCATAATAAATGTCATTACAGGTTTTTCTTATTTTATCTGCTTGCTTTATCTAAGCTAGCATATTACTTCCAGAAGTTTTTTCTTACCAATAAATAGACCTAAAAGAATTTGCATATTTCATGGTTGTGCCCTGGTGAACATTATATAATCTTGTCATTTAAAAGAGCCTGACAATTTTTACTACCTTTTTGGGGTTGCTGAGATTGAAACTAATCTTGTATGACACTGAAGTGCTTTGTTTATTTTTAACGATAACGGTTTATAAGAGCCTGCACTATATTGTTAAGGCTTTTCAACATCCTAATAAAAGAATCTAATCATGTTAGTGCATAAAATACCTTCTCTTTCTTATCCGTGAAGAAAATCAAGCTCCTCGTATGCTAGCTGCATAATGTGAAATTTTAGTTTTCTATGCTGTCACTTTTTTGTTCCAAGCAGCATTTTTCTCTTTTGCTAGTTCCTGCATGATACCACTATATCCTACTTGGTACATTGTACATGATGTGTAGATATTTAGAGATGCTGTGGTTTTATCTTTCACGAAACTGACATAATGAGATCATGATGGAAAAGTGTTTATGTAAGTTCTTGTTTGGCCTTCTAATTATTGAAATGTCTTTAGAAGAGTTCTTGGGAGTTCTTTATGTGAATTTTATAGTGATTTTAACTACAGACTAGTGATTTTGGATTGTTGTGATTTGGGTAAATAATCTGTCTTTGCTTTCAGATTCCGCTGTAAAAGGTGCAATTGGAAAGGATTGTGTTGATCAATGGCTGAGAATTGCTAGTGCAGTTAATGCTACTGCTCCAGAAACTTGCAACCTTATTGTTTAGGAGATATTTTTGACTAGCAACCTCTGGCTAACCCATTTTTCTAGTTTTGCTTTATCCGAAGTTGACTGTAAAAATGAAGTTATAGGTATGCTATTGCTAATACCTCACAATCGGCCCAATCTGCTTGATGTGTTGGAATTTCCTTGTTATATGGCTACGACATATGTGGCAGGCTGGCAGCGAAGTTGTAAACTCAACAATAATTTTTAGTGTTAATCGCGAGGTTTGGCCCAATTTAAGGCTATGTTCTTTTTCATTTTCTGAAAGAAAAATTCAACTTCTAAGAGAATTTCAAAATTAAGGCACATTTTTCAATATTTTTTCAAAAAATTTAAATTTTATACTAAAAAAGTTCCTCTCAATTTACCCGTAAAGCCCTACACCCAAAGAATCAAACTTACCTCTTTATTTTTTTACTCTATTTTTCACTTTGTTTATTTGTTTATCACTTTTTTATCTCACTCATTTACAAACACACACACACACACACACACACACACACACACACATATATACATAAATATTAAAATTTTACTAGTTAAAAAAATTTTAAACTTATGTTTACAAATTTAATTAAATTAATTGTTGAAAAAATGAATTAAATTTAATTAAATATTATTTATGTTATTACTAATAATTTATTTATTGAATATCATATTGAATTAATTAAATTTACTTGTTAATTAAACAATGTATTATATATATTTAAGATTTAATGTACTAATTAAATTTTACATTTATTCATTTAATAAATAAATTAAGATGTTTTAATTTGATATAATAAATAAATTAATCTTCTTCAAAAAAAAATCTTTATTAAATATTAATCCTAATATTTATTTAAAATTATAATAAAAAATTTGATCATAGGTGATAATTATGTAATAATCTATTAAGTTTAATAGATTAATATTGATATGTTTCAAGTAATTGTTGAGAGAATTAATTAAATTTAAGTAAAATTATTTGATTATTATTAAGTAATTTATTTGCTAAATAATATATATTAATTAAATAATTAGTTAAAGTAATTAAATAACTCATTCAATTAATTAAACTAATTTATTTAAATAACTTGTTATTTATATATTAATTATGTTTCATATTTTATGTATAATTAATATTACATTTATTTATGTAATAAATAATTTAAGATGATGTAATTTCATATAACATAATATTTTTTATATTTTTAATTTGATGAATCATTATTAAGTCATATATATATATAAATTATTAAAAAATTATTTATTTAAATAAATAATTACGTTTTATTTATACATAAATCTAAAGTAATAAATAGTTAAATAATTATATTTTAATTAATAAATAGTAATTAATTAATGCATAGTAATTAATTTTTTTTATAAGTCGATATCAACAATTATGATGTAATTATGATACAAGCTTATTTTTTTATAATTAAGATATAATTGTGATTTCATGAATAATTATTATTTATTAATATATGTTTTATTCCAAATAATACATCATTTATAAATGTTAAATTTGTAACAATATAAATTTCAAACAAATAATCAATTATAAATTAATCACACTCATATTTCAATTATTATAAATATATATATCTATATATGTGTGTGTGTGTTCGCACACACATCATCTAACTTTAAAAATACATACATATAAGATATAAAAAAAAAATCACTTTCATCCTATAAATTCAATAAAAAAATAATTAATTTGACATTTATAATAAAATTTGTCTCTCCTCAAAACAAAGAGAAACAAACAATTTATTGTTAAATTATTTTTCATATTTTTTCAAAAGAGAGAGAGAGAGAGAGAGAGAGAGAGAGAACATGCAGCACATTCTCCAAATTTTCTTCCAACAACTCATTCCTCCAAAAATTTTTTCTAAAAAATGGCCAAAACATAAAAGAACATACTGAAATAACATTAATTAATTACTACTATATAGTGGAAGAAAATCTATAATCAAAATTATGTGTTTTTGTGTTTTCATATTTTGAATATGAAATTATCAAACTCTTCTCAAAAGTTACCGGTCTGTCTTATTCCTATAATAATTGTTTGAACACTTCATTTTTCGAGTAAAATCATTTGCATGTCAATCAGGATTTTTGGGATTTTCCCTATTACGGTTTGAAAATTAATTTTTTTTTGTACAGCCGCAAATTTTGAAATTTCAATTTCTCCTCTTTTATTCCCCACTTTCTACTGTGATTTCAAAAGAAAAAAGGTTACATTCCTTTTTTTTTTTTAACAACTGATATTTGATCACAGATCACCCTGGAATTAACATTTGCGCAAACTTATTAGGATATTCGTCAGAGGTCCTGCATAATCATAAGTTCGATGCATTTTTACTTTGTGAATCATCTTTTTTCTTAAAAAATCAAGCTCATTTGATAGACATACCAATATTTAAAAAAAAAATGTAGTAGATAAATTTTCTATTATTCGAATACTTCATATAAATAATAAAAACTAGAACCATAATCCAAATGTAAACAAGCAGAACGAACGTGGGTTGGTTGATAATTACATAAATTAAAAAACCAGGAATCAAAAACGGTGGGCATGTACACCCGCAGATTGTCAACGCATGGCCAGTGTTCGAACAATTACTATAGGAAAAAGACAGACTGGTAACTTTTGAAAAGAGTTTGATAATTTCGTATTCAAAATATGAAACACAAAATCACATAATTTTGATTATACATTTTCTTCCACTATTTAAAAGTAATTAATTAATGTTATTTCAGCCATCATAAAAAATTTAAAATACGTAAAATATCCTGACAGATAGTTAAGAATATCCAATCACAAATAATGAACATTACATCACATCAATAAAATACGAATTCTATTGATGATATGACAATATTTTAATTTCTAACCAAATTCATGTAAAAGCATAAACACGCTAATGTAACTAGTAATCATCCCAAAAAAAAATTGAAAAACCTAAAGCCCCGTATGTTTGTATTTTCATTTTCGACGCTATTTGAGAACTGAAAACCATTAATTGATACAAAAATTCACTGGAAATGCTCCTTGTTTTTATTTCTAATTTCTTCTAGACCTACCCAATTACTCTATTATGATATCAACCATATTCAAATCCGATTTGATATAAAGTACTTATTATAATTTTGAAATAATTAAAAAGTACACATTTTTTGAAAAATACATCTTTTTAGGCATAAAAAATATAAAACTACTCATATTTTTAGCTCTATGCCTAACCTAACGTAATTATTATTTTCAAACAAAACACCCAAGTTTTTATTTTCAAAGCTATAATTAATTCAACATCTAAAAATATTAGAAACAGAAAATGAAAATTAAAATAATAATAATAATAATCATCCAAACGGCCCCTAAGGAGTCAGGGAGAACTAAAACTCAGCCCATCTATGTGCGTCGTGTGTGTATTTGCAGGAGAATATTTTTCAGAGCAGTAGCTCCCCACATGCAAGAGAGCAAACGAAAAAACAGAAGCAAATCGGGGGCATCTCTATGTTCATATACAATTTATAATGCTTTTTTGTCTCTCAAAAGTTTACCTTAAACATGTGAATTTTTTAGCAAAATGCCAAATGCCCAAACGCAGATAATTAAACAATTCATAACCTGCTATGCAGATAGAGTGCTAATCAGGCAGGGATGATACAAACTAACTAAGTAACATTATGTGCCTATATGCATTTAAAATTGGCAGATTATGAGCTTTATTTAAAAAAATTTAATGTTTAATTTATTTGCCTCAATCATCATGGGCGCATATCAAGATCTACAGTTGTGTCATAATTTTCTCTCTGTTTCAACTTTTGCAATTATTTTTTGTTCAGTCTTCGACAGTTCCTCGAGGGCTCAAAACCATTAGCTCAACTATGTTCATTTCAATCCAAAAATGCATTAAATTTCAAATTTCTCAGCTGTCATGTGTACCATTTGAATTTCATTTACATGCGACGGTGGAGGGATACTGATGTGGGATTATTAAAAAATAAATAAATAAAATAAATAAATATATATATATATATATAATGATATTTATATCCACACCGAAATATGATAAGAGAATTCTTGTATTCAAAATGTGACCCAAATAATCAGTATTATCGAATTTTGTTAGAACCAATTATTCAAATACAACCACGTATGTATGGCCAATCATCAAATTAACATTATAAATAACCGTACTTGTTACATATAAGAAGTACATTTGACCTTATTGTAATGAATCTTTGTTCTGCCGGTATCCTTTTTCAATTAGTTAATCTCAGTGTTAGAAAATTTTCACTAACAATCCCCAATAATCCTAATTTATCTCTGGGTTTTAGGATCAAAGAGCTGTCCAAGACCCAACCTCTGATGATTCGATCTAGATTAAAAGAAAATTGCAATTAAGATATAATCAACTTAGTGCCAAACAATTCCCATATCCATGCGAGCCCAGCAAGAAATGCACTCGCCAATTTCCTCACACGGTTCCTACCTATAAATGAACTGAGAGCCAAGATTTTCAACCAGCACTGTCCATTCCGTTCCCACTTATCTTAGAAACAATGGCAAGAAATCTTGGCTTCTTCTTAGTCATGATCTATGGCTTGCTCCTAGGCCTTTCAGCTGCAGACTGGAACATTTTGAATCAGAAGAAAGGCAAACATGGTCTCCAAATCACATTGAAAAATTACTGTGAGAGTTGGAGGATGAATGTTGAGCTACGCAATATCCGGGATTTCGAGGTTGTCCCTGAGGAATGTGTGGACTACATAGGAAAATACATGACATCATCTCAATACAAGGTGGACTCCAAGAGAACAATCGAGGAGTGCACAGTTTATGTTAGTACTAGCTGCAGTTTCAAGAAAGATGGCGCGGATGCGTGGATCTTTGACATTGATGACACCCTTCTTTCCACTCTCCCTTACTACAAGAAAAATGGTTTCCGGTAAATCTGAACTAGAACTAGTTAATTACTGGTGTCCATTGCTATCTCCAACACATATTCTTGAGTGGTCTAAGTGTTGGAATTTGATTCCGTTATTATTAATTTTAGATGGAGTAGCTATTGACTACTAATTACTCGACATATACTCAAAATTTGTGGTACTTGTGAGTTTTGAGTTACGAATAATGTTGATTCAAAGTATTTCTTTGGTAACTTTGAAATTAGATGTACATGGGTTTTTTTGTGAAACTTGGGTATATCAAATGCAAAAATTATCTTGTACTAATAATTTTTTCTTATAATGCAATAAAAAAAATTCCGATAAATATAGATAAATTTTGTTGAACACATAAAAAAAATTGTGTTTTTCATTTTCTATCTGTGGAGTTATTTTTGTCATTAAACTTATTAGTGTAATTTGTGATTTTTGGATAAATCAAATCTCATACTTAAATTGCTTTCATTGTATACCCAACAATAGCATATAATGAGATTGATTGCATGATAATATACAGGGGAAGAAAGTTGAACTCAACATCTTTAGAAGTGATACTACAGAAAGCTGCGTGTAGAGGAAATGAGGGTTGTATGTAGTTCTGGGCTTGAGATCCACAACCACAACACATGTTAAACTAGTCGAGGTGCCCTCGGCTAAGGCACTCTAACGCTCAAGTTAGTTCTGATAAAGAGGAAAATCAAGTAAAATATAGAGAATGTAAAGTGTATAGCGTAAGTGGCATTACCTTAAGTGTGGTTGGGCCTGGAGTAGTTATAACTTTCTCTAAGCATGATTTTACCCAATACCCCTGTCAGGTGTATTAGTTTTTTCCCATGCCAGGGGGTTGGGAGTCATTCTATGTCCAGATCACTATACTGTGCCAAGTGGCTAAATTTCTTGCTTTCCCGGGTAAACTGTTCCAACAGAGGCATGTTTCTGTCAAAGTTGTTGGCAGGGTTGTCAGAGTTGTTGGCAGCAGTTGCACTGGCCGCCAAGTGTCATTGGTGTAGAGAGGTCCGACCTGTCAAATCAATATGCCCGGTGGGGATCCGAGTGAACGCCGGAGGTCGATTAATGTCGACCAGACTCGAATGTTCGAACTTCTGGAGTGGTCTTTAGGTCGATATGGGTCGACCGCGAATCCTACCAAGTGAAGTCAATACCGGTCAACCAAACAGATATTATCGTTGGGCCTCGTGGGCTGTCTCGTTTGATGTTGGGCCTGTTAAACCTACTGGGCTATCCCATATCAAGATGAATGGATGAATCAGGGAAAAGCTCCAGCATTACAGCACTCTTGAAATTGTTCAATCGGCTAAAAGATCTGGGAGTTCAGATAATTTAGTGTCTTTAAGGAGGGAATGCCTCAGATTTGCTACTGTTGATAATCTTGTTGATGTTGGTTATCATGGATGGTTCTAAGGTTTGGAGCTCCTCCTTCTCTTATAACTCAAAAAATCAACCCAAAAATAGATTCATAGAATTTAAGGTATATGTTTATTGAATCTTAATGCAGAGGTGAAGATGATGAGAACAAAGACATTCAAAAATATAAAGCTGATGTGAGGAAGCAATTGATTATCAGCGGCTATAGGAATTGGGGCATTTTAGGAGATCAGTGGAGCAACATTGAAGGGCTTCCAACAGGCACAAGAACCTTCAAGCTTCCAACTCCTATGTATTATGTTGCTTGATTCTCAATGACTTCTTTTTGTTTGTAACGAACTTGGAGGTGCTACTTCTACTTTATTTTATTTTTTTTCCTTTTTTTCGAATCTTTTGTTCTCATTTGAACTGTATCTAATATCAATCAATTGATTGGTTTAATTTTTTGTCTTTCTAGTGAGACATAGCCACTTTGTGTTAGCAGTTTATTTGAACGGTAGATCTGAATCTTGGTTAAGAAACACTTTTTAAGCCATAATAAAATTGTTTAATTGTCTCCACTATGCTTCTTGGCATGGAAATAAAATAAGATAAGATGAGCATAAAAAATTTTCTCTTCATGAAAATTTGATTTTTTTGATCGTTGGTCTTCTCATCCAAACCCTGATTGTTCTGATTGTTGGACCAATCTTCTCATCCGGTCCTGCCCCTGAAATTCAAAGAAATCAATCACAAAGAAATTCCGATAAAATCCTCTCGCGATCAATTTTCTAGACTCGTAATGAAGGCAAAATAAAATAAATATATATGTCAAAAACGCTAAAAGAAATACCATTTAAATGATCAATAAAGCTACATAGTGGCTTTCAACCTAAAATAAAATATGAAATTAGAGTTCAAAATCTAACAAACTTCCAACATGCATGTGTATAAATAAGTATACACAAATAAGAAAAAATCAATAAGGCTGGGGTTATTGACTTGGTTCCATGGCCTCATCTGAGTTCTTTCCTCCTGGGTGGCCCTGAGACCAGCTCAACTACTATGACAGGGTCTTAATCCGACCCTAATATTAACTTGGTATTTAAAAGAGCAACAAATTTTACCAATACCACATCAGAAGGTACCATTTCAAATGTAGCTACAAGCTGCTTTTTCCACTTAGCAACCTCCAGTAAGCTGCAACCTCCAACCTTCATATTCAAACCAACTGCAGGTATCACTAGACACTTCTTCCTTCTTAGAGTGGCTTCCAGGAACTAGTAAAATAACATGAACTATGAATTGCAGAAATTGCAATTCAGCCTCCAAAAATAAGTACAAAAGCAAATGTTTATTGATCATAACATCAGAATTACACTTGTCACAATTACATGAATCTTGAGACCTTAAACGCACGTGTGTACCAAGTTCCTTACACAACATAGGCACATGTACTTCTATTTTTCATTCTTGTGCACAGAACACACACAACTTATACCAAGCAGTGGCTAGAATAGCTTCATTCCATCTTCCTCCCCACCCTGTTTTGCATCTTGGCACAGTACTCGAACAAACTGCCATCATAACATCGTCTGATTGCCTCTTTCGAGAGGAAACCATCCTGGTCCCTAGCTAAAATGTAGAGGACAGCCCACTCCCCTTTGTTTGCAATCCTGCAAGCTCAAAGATCCAAAACTATATGCATATCATACAAAATGATCAAATCTACAAAGAAAGTACCCTTAATCATATATATATACCAGCCAAAGACGTCAAATGCTTCTCTATTGCCTTCAGTCATATTCCACAACTCCCGAAGTGTAAGCTTATCAGGAAATGTCCGTGCATACTTGCTAAATATATTCTCGAAATTTACGGGGGAGTACCTGAATGATGAAACTAATTCTTTTACTGTATATATTCACTGTGCATTCCAGTTTGAGATGTAAGTATTCGGTATTCTCTTACCTTCCTTCCCCATCGTAGGTTCCAGAATCACTTCCGTGCTTGGCCCTATGTATGTTGTACAGGTATATAGGGAAGAAAGGAGAAGGAATCCAACCCTGTTGTGATGAAATAATTAGCAGCATTCAGTATGGAAGCCTGGAAGTTCGAGAGAGCAAAAGCAGATATCGAACTATCAGAGTAAAGTTGCTTGGTGGATGACTTAAGCTCTCGCTACACAACTTACTGGGAGCGTAGGGTAACTCAGCCCCATATTAATGAAAATTGCCAATATAAGAGATGCAATCATATTGAACCCAATTTGGCGCAGTCCTGCAAAAGTAGATTGGAAGATGAAATAGAAGAAAAAGAATAGAACATCAAGATTGCATCTTCAACGCAAGCTATATTTACCAGCAAAGGTCCCTATTTTGTCATCATTGTCTCATTGAAATAAGAATAGATAATCTAGAATGTAAATTTTATGTATGTCATTGAAGGAAATTGTTTCTCATGACTTTACTGACACGAAAATATGGAACAATTATTCGCAGCTAAGATTCCAACACGACAATTGCCAGCAACATACATAAAAAGACCTCCGAGGCAACTCAACAAGAAATAGTTCAATTACAAAAGTTTGTTGATTGACTGCACCCCTGCAAGTGTAAACCACATTCAAGGGAGAACTAAATGGATATGAGAATTACCAGCGTAAGTTTCCCATGGATAGATGATTCCATTATTGTCTTGATCGAAGAAAGCACAATGCTGCTGCAGTACACTCAAATTATGATGCATGTGACCTGCCGTTCCATTTGGGTGATCCATGTCAGGAGCAACCAACCCTCTTGCCATGTCTGGAATTTCCATATAGCCAAAAAGAAAAGAGAAAAATGACTCAACTCATGAAGCATTTATCTGACTGATGCAAGACTAAAATGCGTGCATGATGAAGATTCAGTTGTGCATCATTCTATCCTATCAGAATATATGAAAGTTTTCACACACAAGTTGATAAATATAAAAAGTGAAGCTTAACACAGCAGGAGCATGAACTCCAAGTAATAGTTTCTGGTGTATGCTGCAAAAGCTAGACCAGAGTTCTATCAATTCCTGGAAAGTTGAATCTAGATAAAGCATTGATATTCTATTCGCCAAAATAGACTCCTTCAACAGTACATAGTCAATCAATGAATCAATTCATAATCCTGTGCCCTTCAGCAGCTGATTCGGTGGGCCCCCTCTAAATTCCCTTAAAACCATTCCGACAACAGACCAACAACAACCATGTAACACAACCAGCAAACAAACAAGTGTGAGGATTTGTTCAAAGTTTATGGAGTTAAATAAGTAGACAAATGTTGATTCATAAGATTCGCATTAATTAAAATGGGATGGGTGACAAAATTTGTTTATTGCATATGAATTCTAACTATTTTACAAACTTATGAATGAACATAAGTGCAAACTTGTTGTCGGTATGTCTTAGAGGCTGCCATCTGCTAGAGAACTTCCCAAGTTCTTATCTAATTGAAAACGAAACCCAATCTAAGTATCACTTCTCAGTACAGAATTAAGTGACTTGTGGATCTAATTCTACTTAATCATGATCTAAGGCTGCATATGTTTCAATTCTCAACTTTACTTTTAACTTTCTCCAGGATCACTACATCTTTTAAAGAGATTTACTGAAAAGTACCAATTTAAACAGCCACTTCTCGAGGAATAATATTCTCATGTTTTCTCGGATTTTGGAGATAATAGCAAAACAGAAAGCTTTTAACATCCAAATATGCTCCTACATTTCCTGTTGTTAGCTTGTACTCCATTAACAATGATGATTGATTCAAAACCAATCAATATCCCATCCTCTTTTTTCCTTAACAATGACTATTGGTTCAAAATCAAGAAAGGGATTAGATAATCCTGTCTTGTTTATTTAACCGATCATCATTGTAAATGGACTTAAGAAGGCCATGTTCAACATATCTGAGTAATGATGAAATCCCCGTACTGATGCACAAAATAAGTAGTAATTCAACACGCAAAATTGGAGATTCATACATCACAAACCAAAATCCTAGAAAAACTTCAATTAAATATCATCTAACCCTGTCTTGATTAAACCGATCAGCATGCTCGGACGGTAAAAGAAAAGCTAAAATTGAAAATCCCAGCATCCGATCTAAAACCAAAATCCACCAAAGATACATCATTCCACGCCATTTAATTTTCCAAGAAAAGAGGAAAACAACAACTTACAGGGCTTCGGAATTGAAGTTTCCAAGTCCGTGCGCACCGGCCGCTCCATAGTCACCGGAGCAAGCGGCGCCTCCGTCGACAATGCAGGATTCCTCTCCACCCCAGCAGCCACAACGGTTGCCATCTCTCCCTCTAGAAATCTCACTAGATCACCCTTCTTTTTGCTCGATTTATGAACAAATAAAACGTTATATTAACAAATAGCGGAGCGATGAGGCGGAGAAATCTACCTCGTCAACCGCGTGGCAGACATGCAGAGCATCCTTACCCTGCAGGCGATTTCCCGCATGACACTTCGGCCCCTCCCATCTTACACGTACACTACACTAATTAATGTGAATTGTCTCTCTAATTCCTTGAAGAGAAAAAAGACGTTTTTGAGAAGTTTCTTCTTCTTGAAAGAAGCCTTATCTGAGGAGGTTGGTTAGCCAAATTCCGCGGTCAGAAGACCCAATACTAAAGTTTACATGAGGTTGGCAGATGATAATAATAAAATATGGAAAATACGATGAGAGACTCAATAATACCACATTAATGGATGACTCTCTTTTTATGAAATGAAAAGAAGGTACTAATTAATTTAAACCATCAATTCCCTTTTTTTTTTTATTTTATTTAATAAATATATGACATATGTATTAAATAATTTTTGATAAAGTAATTAATTAAATATCAAATACATTTAAGGCTTGTTTGCTTCAATTAATTATACTTGATAGATGCATAATCGCTCATAATTTATTATTTATTTGCCTTAATATAAGGCTCTTGATAAGTCATTAACTCAATATTAAGTTGGAATATATATCAAGGAGGGAGGGGCTTGATACATTTTTTTTGGGTTGAATAAAATTCAATAAAAATCAAATTACCCTTAATTAGTATGAAAAAATATTATTAAAATAAATAATAAAATATTATAATCGTACAATCATATAATTTGTTTTAATTTATTTTTTAGTTAAACATACCAACCAAACGTTGAATTATATTACTTTATCTTGATAGATTTAAAACATATCAATTTATTTATATATCATTTATAATCACATCATTCGAAATAAACTAACCCTTAATATAAAATATATGACACATGCTCCGATCCCAGATTGAAGCTGGTATCTTATCAAGGTATGACTTCGCTAAAAACAAGCCTCAACTATGGGCAACAATAAGAGCGTGTCCTCTTATGATAAGATACTTTTTTCGTTCAAGATCAAAGTTTTAGAAAGAAACTAGACAAGAATGAAGAAAATAAAATTCTGTCTGATACAAAGGACCCTTTTAAGGCAACTGCAGAGTATACTCAAATTTTATGAAGAAGATGAAGATTTATAGGTGATTTCAATTTTTGAAGTTAAAAGAAAATGCAAAACGAACAAGATAATATGTAGAATTGCAATATAGAAAATTAGAAGAAACATTCTGAAACACACAAGAAATTTTATTTAGCTTTCTCCAATCTATTCTACCCTCCAAGTACCAAGATCCATCCTTTTATAGAGGGATTGATACTATTTGAAAAGTACAATGCTGGACAAACAACAAAAAAGATATCAGACACTCTTTAGACACCTAGTACAATTATTTTTGACTTTTTCGGACAAATAGGACAATAATGCGAATAAAGCATCTAGTAATACAACACCTCACCCTATTCAGTACAATAATTTACGACAACACACCAGATTTAGTACAATAATTTACAAAAAGCGAGGGGGAAAAGGACCAAAAACATCAGTTGATTTATTTTGGTAGGGAATTCCAGCTAGTGGGTTGTCAGGTTCAGCTGAAAGTTCCATCTTTTCCCACCATTGATGCTAGCTATCAAGTTCATATGGATCCTTGGAATCAATGAACATGTCATCGTTATTGCCATCATCATTAACTTTTTCTTTTCCCTTGGAGGATAAAGTAGAAACAGTAAAAACAATAGGGAATGAACAAGGTTTTATTGCAGCAGAACTCTATGGAATTTGATTATGTGAGAGAGAATTCCATCTAGAGTTGAAATATGATTTAGAGGCTCCCCACATGGAATCAGCAGTAACTTTGATCGTCTCATTGTAGAATTGTTCAAAATATGCTCTAGCGTCATATTGGAGTTTGATTGCATAATCAACTGACAGTTCTTCCCAAGGAGCATCTTCATCAAACTTAGGCCAGATTTAAGACGGAATAGTTGAATTGAACTCTGCCATTTTCGTCTGAAGCTCTTTTATCTCATCCCTATCATCATAAAACTTTTTATTAAGAAGATAAGGGAAAATACCATATCTTGGTCTGAATAAAAGTATGGTAATTATGAATATAGGGAAAACTTTGTCGGAAGAGAATATAGATGACAGAGTAATTTTCAGTAATGTTCCCGATTAATTTGATTTGAATAACCTTGAATATTTTTATCCAACTAGACAATGGGTAAAACCACTCAAGAAATGTTCTAGCAGAAGGATATTCTTCAAAATAATTAAACCACCCATAATGAATTTCTGCAAACCACTTGATAGACTATTCAATAGGGAATTTAATTGCAATTTTCCACTGCTCTAGCATATACCAAAGTAAACACAAGAGTTCTTTTGAAAACATACGATGAAATGGACTTGAGACACTAAACAGAGTAAAGAATGAAAAATCAAGATGAAATCCTAAACCACCAAATGTATGTAAACCTATTTTTCTAATAGTGGGAGATTGATATTTTAACATAAGTTCCTTTGCTCTAGATTTAATAGTTTTGGTCTTTATTAAATCAAAAAGCTCAGGAGGAAAACTCTCAAGAGGAAAATTTTGAAAAGAAGTAGTATTGGATGGATTAGAAGGGGAAAACATGCAAATAATGAGAATGTAATTTCTAAGAATGATTGAAAGAGTTGATCTGGATAGAAAATCAGCAAGAATATTGGTTTTACCTTTGATGTGGTTAATAGTGAAAGAGAACTGGGAAAACCATTCTACCCATCTAAGAAGCTGTCTGGATGGAAGAGTATTGGGTTTGAAACTCAACATCTTTGGAAAGGCACTCATATCTATCTCAACATGAAAGTGATGACCAACCAAATGAAATTGGAACTTTTCTATGCCTCTTTTGACTGCTAAAACTTCTTTGTAGGTTGAATGGTAATGTTTTTCAATAACCTTGAAAGAATCGCTTTTGTATCCACAAATATTCCTTTTGCCATTAATTTCTTCAAGCAACACAGCAGCCCAAAAAGATTCACTTGCATCTGTTTGAAGGATTCTTTTACCATTTGAAGGAATCTGCAATGGGGGTAACTTCTGGATGATCTTTTTGATGGCACACACTGCTTTCCTTTGTGCAGAAGACCATTCTGGAGGATTTTTCTTTAACATATCCTGTAAAGGCCTAATAATTGTTGCCAGCCAGGGAATGAAATCTGCAGCATAATTGATGACTTCCAAAAATTGTTAAATTTGCTGTTTTGATTGTAAGTCATTAGGAAATTTGAACAATTCTGAAGCAATATGTGGCTGCAAAAAGTATTGTCCTTCTTTGATATGTATGCCCAAAAATTCAATTCCTGGCTGTGCAACGATCATTTTCTTTTCAGCAAGCATAATTCCATAACTTCGAACCAGTTCTCCAAAATGATGGAAAAGATAAGAATGTGTTTTCATGTCTTCAGAAAATAGGAGAATATCATCAATATAGATCAAAACACTTGGAAACAAGGATTCGAAGATTTTGACCATTGCTTTTTGAAACAACGAAGGGGCTGTTTTTAGTCCAACAGAAGAACAGTCTACTAGAAATGAGCATTTGGAATACAAAAGGCTGTTTTATATCTGTCATCAGGATGAACACCAATTTGCCAAAATTCTGCTTTTAGATCAAACTTTGAAAACACGTTGGCTTTGGTCAGATTAAGAAACAAATAATTCTTAGTTTGGAGAGGAAACTTTTCATCTACAAGCAAGTAGTTAAGTGGCTTGTAATTGATTACAAGTTTTATCTTTCCTCTAGCCCGTTTTGACCTTTTATTAACATAGAATCCTTGACTAGCCCATGGAGAGTTTGTGGACTCAATAAGACCTTCATCTCGTAACTGGGCTAATTTTTTGAGAGCCAACTCTATCTGTTCAGGTGGCATTCCTGGGTGACTTGCTTTTGTAGGATTAACATTTACATCCTTCTTAAAGGGTAGCTATACAAAAAACTTTGGATTTTTCCAAAGAGGGTTTGTGCATTTATGAAGGAATTCTGAATGAGATTCTGCGCAACAATCTCTTACTAGACTGGCTTGAATTTCAGAAATGGTGTCAACAGGGAAAGTAATATTATATTGTGGTTTGATATAAGGAAGAAAATAGGATTTAAAATGAAGATCCTCAGGTTTTGGAACAACTTTTTTCTCCCATAGTTGTTTAATAATGTCAAACCCAATAATAATATCTGTTCCGGGTAGGGTAGAACCAAGGAATTTGTGGGTTAAAGATAATTCAGGAAAAAACTAAATTTTAATTAGTTTGCTAATTAAACCAACAGATAGTGTTTCACTATTAGCAACCTGGAAAACTTCATGATGTTTTTTCCAGAAAAAGACAAGGAGTTTATTTGGATTGATAATAGAATTGGAAGCTCCTATATCAAGTAATCCAACAACAGTTATTGGATTGTCAAATTTTTGAGGAATAATTTGTACCTGAACAAAAGGTACAACAAGAGCCAATCTAATCATCTTGATCCTAAAAATTAGAAATATTTCTTCAGTAGTTTCAGCACCGAAATCCGAATTGTCATCAGAAATTTCTTCAAGAGTGAATAGAGTCTGTTCAGAAGGCTTTGCTTCCTCAGAGAAGATAGACTTTAGATCATCTTGTTCAAGATCGCACTGTGTGAGCTGGAAAATCTCCTTGAGGATCTTATCCCTTCTTTTATTCAGACAAGATTTCGCCAAATGTCCTCGCTTATGACAAATATGGCATCTATCTCCTTTGTTTTTTGTGAACTTTCTTCGAAAGAAACACCTTATTTTCTTGGGCATCTATTGCTGATTGTGTTTTCTTGATCTCCTATGATGCTAGTAGGACTTTGTCAGACAATGGCACTTTTCTGTTTTACATTTGATCTACAAATCTTTCCGATCACACTCCTTAGAGAATTTCTTTCCTGTCTCCTGAAATTCTTTAAAGAATTTCCAATTATTGCATAACCTGTCAAGAGCTTTGAACATAAATTGATAGACTTCTCCCAAGGAAATATTTGCAAGAGTTTTCCCTCGAAGTTCAATTAATTTTAAAGCTTCTTGACCAAGAGACTCAGGAATAGAATTCAAATAGGCTTGTTTAAGATTTGGATTGTCCATCCCACCAAGAATATAAAACCTTTGTAACATTCTTTGAAAATGTTTTTTCAAATCTTTTCTTTTGAATGAACAGCACCTCATTTTGAAAAACTCTTCTCTGGCCGCATCAACATAGTTCTGATATTGACCAAGAAACTCAACATAGATATAATTCATGAAAGTTTCTATGTTTGGTGAGTTTCTAGCTTGAATTTGTCTATATTCTCCCAAGGCATACCATCATTCTTTCAGGGTACCAGTCATCCTTGTTGTAAAGCCATTAATCACTCCTATGAGTGTAGCATTTGGTCTTTGAAGTTCAGTGACACAACAAGGCATCATCTCATGTATATGTTGTTGCCATTGTGAAGGTGGAATGTCGTCAAACGTAAACATGGATCTTGATGATATATTACTATAACCGTCATCTGGTTCCTAGATGTGAGGTTCCCTGTGTCTCTATTCTCCTTGTTGATTGGTTTCAAGTTCGTCTTCAACGACTGGTTCTTTAGGAGTGTGAGTGGGTTGATTTATATCAAGATATGGCATATCTTCTGATAGATCTTCTGAATCGCTGAGATCACTAACATTTTCTGGAGACATTGATACAATGGTTGCCAAGGTGCATCGGGTTTATTTTTCTCAAAATCAATAGCTTTTTTGAGAAACTCTATTAATGGATTAACATTGGAAGGACCTTCAGCATGAATTGATGAGAACCTGACTTTGAAGTGACAGGACCAGTTTCTTTTTCCTTTGGTGGATTTGTAACAACTGGAGATATGTGTTTCCGCTTATATTCTTCTAGTGTGAAGAATGAAGAGAAGTCCCCAAACATTTTTTAAAAATTTTCCAAGCCATGAAGAGGCTGCGACACCACTGGAAAGGTAAAAGAAGGCTCTAGTCTGCTCCATATGGAATCTCTTTGATACTGTTCCTCAAGAGATCTAAGTTGGGTCTTAAGGGATTTGATCTCCTATTCCTTGTGGGCAAAAGGTTGAGATTGTTGAAGGAGACGCAAAATATCATTATGGATGTATTTAATTTTTTGCTTTAAGGCTTGGATTAATCCTGTTTATTAATTATCCATCTTGGCCTCAATTCGTTCTTGGCTTCTGACAATCTTTTGCAACATTTGATTCTGAGCAACAGCATTCTCTGATTGCCAGTTAAGAGTTGCTTCTGCAGCAGTAACCTCAACTAGAGACCCATCAATATTTTTGGAAGTTGGATTTTTTATCTTCCATGAATGTTTAAATTCTAAGGTATGAATTTCTTTTGGAGGAAACATTTCTGGAGCAGTAGAAAAGGACGAGGAAGGAGTGGACATCATGATTTACTTTGGTTTCATGGTTGGCGGATTGTCAAAATTTGTATCATCATGGCGGCAGCAATCATCATCATCCCAACCAGAATAAGTTGTTGGCCATGGTGTAGGAGTTGGTGGAGTATACTTGACCAAATAGTTAAATTTGGCAAATGGTTGTCCCAAAGTATCAACATAAGGATCATCTCGAGAGAATGGTGAGCGTTATCTTGGGACAACATTTTGAATTGGAGTATAAATCGAAGATCCATTACCATCGAATCCACTAATTGGAATAGTAAATTGGATAGTATACAGGGAATTGAAGCAACTAGGAATACCAGTTTTCTCTTTTTATTTTTTGAACATAATTTCTACCGTACCATCTTAGTTTTTATAGAAAGATGGCTTTGTAGATTGAATTGGCTTGGCCTCCTTTGTAGACTGATGATTTCTCTCATAGGCAGTAATCCACGTCTCCGGAATCAATTTTTGCAACTCCTCCTTTGGAATTTGTCTGGGTACATATGTACAACTGGAAATATGATTGGTATCAACAAAAATGAGCAAGGCATCATCTATTTCCTGTGGGAAGGCAAAATCAATGGAATGATTTTGAATCCAGTACACTATTTGATAATGGAGAGTTGCTGAATATGTTGTAGCCATTGGAACTGCACCACAAATCTGGATCTGGAGCTTGAGTGCTGATCTCAAACAAGGATCTACTATTGGCATGTTGAAATTTGGAAACATAGTGATTAGAACCGTTCCTGCATTCAAAGTAGTCTGAACAGTGCTAATACAAGCATGCTGATAATCAGAGAAACAAGTATCCAACAGAGCAATCCTTGAAGTGGTAGGAAGACCTTTTCATCCATGTAAGGTTAATGCAAACCAAATGGCTTCAAAGTGAATATGAGTATAACCCTTAGAAAGCCATAGATCTGGAAAATGGGAGGGTAATTCAATGGAGACCATTTGCACTTTTTCTGTAGTTGGAAGAAAGTATTGATCAAAGGCTGATGCTTAGACATATTCTTTGACCTGCATCTTAGAAGGATTGATCAACCCTTTTACAGTTTTGGTAAAGGAAGATTTTGGTTTGGAAAAAGTATTGTATGGATTGATAAGAGGAAGATTGGTAAGGGGAACTTTTTCATTTTCAGGTAAATAAGTAATTTCATATAGAAAATCTATCTTAGAAGCATTAGATTTTCGAAAGCTAGAATTAGGAACTACGGAAGAGGAAGAAGAAGAGGTAGAGGGCCTAGGTAGTAAACTATCCATGGCTCTAATACCAGATTGATTAATTAAATATCAAATACACTTAATATGTATATATTAAATTAAAATAAAAAATATAACAAAAAAATTCAAACTGAGTACTAACGTGAAATTCATCAATATTGTCAATGACTCTGATAAACGTAGGAGATATATAGAATATTGAAAGAAATAAGAAGATTATAAAAGTGGCAAGTGCGGTTAATTTGTAATTCAATCTCCCATAGTTACCAAGCATGACCTCATTGGCCAATTAAGACTAATTAATAACTGATGAAATTAAACAAAATACACAGCGATGGTCAATGAACTCAGGTGCAAAATACTAACTCAGGAAATTTGGTTTAATTAATTTTTTAGATGGAAATTTGACCATAATCAATGAACTTGGGAAGGAAACATTAGCTCATTGTAACAAGTTCAAACAGGAAATTAGTTCATAAGCAATGAGCTCAAATATTGCTCATACTCAATGAGACCCATTCAAATATGAATTGAATCATAATTAGTAAGTTCAGATAAGAAATACATTCATAATCAATGAGCTCAAAATGAAAACCTTTGTTCATAATCTAAAATAGAAAATCTTCATTGACTATCAATGAGTTTAGGTAAATATTTGCTTGCAAGAATGAGCTAATATGAGAAATATGCTAATAAGTATTGATCTCGGGCAAGAAATCTACTCAAAACAATAAGATTGGGTAAGAAATACTGGCTCATTATCAGTGACCTCAAAATATGAAACCTTTTTGTTGTCGATGAGATTATATAAGAAATTTGTTGATCAATGCACTCCGCTAGAAAAATTTTGTTTATAATATATCACGTAGAAAATCTCTTTGATAAATAAGCTCATACAGAAATTTTGCTCATAATTAATGAGTTTAGTTAGAAAATTTTTTCATAATTAATCACGTCGTCATACAAAAAATATCTATCCATTCACAAATGATGAGATCATGTAAGACAGTTGCTAATAATTAATGAGCTCTTGTATTAGGGTTTATAATCTACAAGTTGATGTTAAGTCATAAAATTTCTAGTAAACAAATTGTCGTTATAATTTATAATCAAGTTATCTGACTGACAAGTTGTCACTAAGGAGTTGTTTGGGAGCTTGGAGATGCTTTTCATTCTTGAAGTTATTTGAAGTTCCAATTCCTTGAATTTGACCAATAAATAGATGACTTTGAACCTAGTATTAGTAACAATCTAAACCTATTAATAGGTAGAGCATTAAACTTCAATATTCTAAAATATTTAAATAAAAAAATCCTATATTTTATCTTACCCTAAAATACTTAAAACCATAAGACCTATCCTACCTAATCTAGCTCAAGATGTGGTGGGTCTAGTTTATTATACTTATATTTTTAATGTTATAAACTAATTTTCTAAACATATGCTAAAAATATTATTTAGCATATGATAGGAAAAAAAAAATTCTATATTTAATTAATTTTTATTTTTAATTTTTCATTGATTAATAAAACTGTTTAGCTGTTGCTGTCAGTGTATTAACTTTATTATTTTGTTAATTTAATTTAATTTTTAATGAAAAAAACTAATTAATTGTTACTTTGTCATTCATTAATAAAATATTTGTCAACAAAGTTTATTTATTAATAAAATTAATTTTATTAACGAAGTTTTTATTAACAAAATTTATTCCGTTATTAATTTTATCACTGAAAACTACTTCGGTGTTACTGCTGCTACCATTATGTTGAATTAGTTATTTTATTAATTTAATTTAATTTTGTTGAAAAAAACTATTATTTATTACTATTCATTCAAATATTTATATATAGAAAGTATATCATTAATATAAGTTTAATTTTGATATAAATACTTTTTAAATTAAGATGTTAAATTTAAATATAAAATGATGAATAATTTCTAAGTGTAAGTAGGTGGCTAATTTATGGAACGCTCTCTAACATTGTCTTTAATAAATATAAATAATAAATATAACATTGTCTTTAATAAATATAAATACGAGTGTGGGTATAACTAGGGTAATTCCCTACTTATTAAGTGGCCTATAACAATCCAATTTTATCTTTTATCTTGTTCTGAACTCATCATCACTTGGAATCAACTGAACTCCGAGTTAGGATAATCACACATGACAGCCCACGAGTTCTTTCCTCACTTGTATGTTAGGCACAAAGGGGGTTTTCCCAATAATACATAATTTACAAATTTTTGAAACCCAAAAGAATTCATAAACCAAATTTATTGATGCACAACAACAATTCCAAATCCACTTCATAATTAAATATACAAAGCTTGTCCTCCTATCCTACTCTTTGTTTCTTCCTCACAGTACATTACTTACATGATATCAGCTTTTTACTTCATCTTGCCCTCGGCTCCCCTTCGCATCTTTGCACAGTACTCGAACAAACTACCGTCAAAACAGCGCCTGATTGCCTCTTTCGACAGGAAGCCATCCTGGTCCCTCGCTAGAATATATAGAACAGCCCACTCCGTTTTGCTAGCAATCCTGCAAAACCCAAAATTCCAAACGATTACGGACATAATCATACGAGACACCACCACAAGAAAAATGACTATTTTGGTAGCATTTTATGAAATGTTACGTGTCCGTCACTAACTACATAAAGTTGTCACGAACTACATAAAGTAACCAAAAACATTACTCCCAACTTTCTCAAGGTTAAGACAAATATTGTGCTAAATTGCCAGTGTTAAACACTGCAGTACTAGCACTGCTCACTGTTAACGTGACAACTTAACATACTAACTTTTGTCAGTATTACATAAAATAAAAATTATATAGAAAGTGGTTTATCATAACAGCCAACCACATACCAACCAAAAATGTCGAATGCTTCTCTATTGGCTTCAGTCATGCTCCACAGCTCCCCCAAAGTCAGCCTATCGGGATATGTTCGAGCATGCTTGCTAAAAATATTTTCAAAATTCATCGGCAAATACCTGAGAGTTTAGGAATCACTTTTAGTACCATATTACTTCACTCTGCATTTTGAGTTTCGTCGTATAGATTCTATATTTACCTTCCTTCTCTATCATAGGTTCCAGAATCACTTCCATGCTTGTCCTTGTGTATGTTATATAGGTATATAGGGAAGAAAGGGGAAGGAATCCAACCCTGTCAAGAACACAAGAAAAGGATAAGAGTAAGAAATCTAACTATCAAAAAATGGGCTCATCTGCCTATGGCTACACATTGAAAAAGATCTAACCAAGAATACCTCATTTCCTTAGTCGAAACTAAGAGAACAAACAAATGGCAACTAAGGCCTATGAGTTTTCCTTTTCTGACAAATTACTGTGATAAATTTTGCATACATTAGGAAGAGGTAAGAAAGGTCTCAGTCTCTATTGGAGTTGATGAACCAGCCAACACTTCAAAACGGAAGATCTTGTTTCATACTTAAAACCAAAATAGGAACTGAATGGAAAGATCTGAATCTCAGCATGAGTGCACATTAACTCACTGGAAGGGTAGGATAACTCAGCGCCATATTAATGACAATAGCCATTATAAGAGAAGCAATCATATTGAACCCAATCTGCCGAAGTCCTGCAATATTGAACAGTTATATGTATTGATAAGAAAATGGTTATGCATGCAATGGCGTCATAGTTACCAGTGTAAGTCTCCCATGGATAGATAATTCCATTATCATCTTGATCAAAGAACGCGCAATGCTGTTGCAGCACGCTCAAATTCTCATGCATATGGCCTGGTGTTCCGTTAGGATGGTCCATATCAGGCGCAACCAATCCTCTTGCCATATCTGAGATTTACACAGAACAAAGAACATACAAAATTCAACCGTGACATATTAACGAAGCAAGTGATGCAAAAAGATTCAACCATAAAGCAATTATCTGCAGGGTTGCTCGTTATAAGATTCTTGGCGTAGGGCAGAAAGACAAATTGCAACAACTATACGTGTATCAGAGATTTTGACACATTAATTTAGAAACAGAAAACAGCATTTGAAACAACAGAAGCATGAACTTCAGTACACGTGGTGCTTTTCAGAGACACATCACAAGCGCAGCAGAGAAAGAGCAGACTTCTTCTATTACTTGCAGCAAGTTGAATGTTGTTAAAGCATGGCCAACTTGACTAAATAGACTCCTCCTATAGTAAAAGTGAGACGTGAATTTATAAATTTTTAATCCAACTCCTCTTTGACAGCAAGTTAACTGGACTTCATTCAGTAGCCCCCCCATCTTGAAACTTAATCTCAGTCTCCAGCTCTAGGGCTGCCAATGAAAACAGCATTAATTACCTGTAGAAATGGGGACTTTTGAACCGCATTGGGCGAGGACAGGTAGAAATGCCAGAAAATTATTCTCTACCCCGTCCATATCCAAAGTAAGATCAGAATTTTAAAACCCCCATGTTCTAGTCACATCTATAACCCTTAACTCATTTTAGGAAAACAACAAGATGGCACTTCTATCTTACAAAGGACGAGAGCTCTAGAGTGAAAAACAAATTGCTCTACATTATATCTATCTGACAGTAAGCCTCCTGAATTAACCAATTACCATGGCAAGATTTCTTTCCCAACTAGGAAGTATATTACAATTTCATGAGATTGAAAGGTAGATAGTAAGTAAATGTGGAAGAGCCACACAACAATCAATACAAAAACAAAAATGGAAGAAGAAAGAAAGCATTTGATCACGGTTGGTATATATCATCACCAGTTGTATAAAGAACAAGACCACTAACTTTCTTGGTCATAATGAAATCCCAGTACAGATAAACTGAAAACCCATACATATATATATATAATATGTATGGCATTTATCCCACAT
>JACGDI010005348.1:1673770-1694702 GCA_014898725.1 Jacaranda copaia
TGGTTGCCATGTGGCGATAGATCCATGCATCATCAATATATATATCAAAATCAAAGAAAAGGTTCAACTTTGCATATCATCTAATCGTGTCCGACAGTGAAGGAGCACCCCAATTTGAAAATTCATGCATCACTGTTAAAACCAAATTCCAGAAAAATGATTCGCCCTTCTAAACCAACTAATCTTCAAAAGAAAGAAGAATACAAAAACTCACAGGGTTTTGGAATTGAAGTCTCCAAGTCCGTGCGCACGGGCCGCTCCATAGTCACCGGAGCAAGCAGCGCCTCCGGAGACAATGCAACATTTCTCTCCGCCCCAGCAGCCACGATAGTTGCCATCTCTGCCTCCAGATATTACTTGCAAAATTACCTGTATTTCTGAACGGACCCGTTTGCTATGGGACGATGCAAATGCCTGCTTCAAAAAAAGAAACCTTATATGTAGCGAATAGCGGAGCGGTGGGGCTACGTGGGTAGGAGGAATTCTACTCGTCAAGTACGTGGCAAACATGCAAAGCGTCGGCAGCACAAGTGACGGCTCGCATGACACTTCGGCCCTCGTCACTCGACACGTACGCTAGTTAATATGTCCATCCATTGCCTCTTGATTCCTTGAAGAAAACAACAGGCTTTCTTGCAAGAGTTTCTTGATCTTTAGATTAAAGCTTACGAGGACAAGGTGACTTTATCTCAAATCTAATGATGTTTAATCCTAAGTATGCATGTATTGTATGTGATAATAATATAAATAAATTTAGTTTTTGTTATTTTTGTCACATAAATATATTTTGTATGTAATATATATAACTTTCTATAATATAATCTTATTTTTCTCTTTTCTTCATATCAATAATATTATATATAAATATATTTATACGACACTTTCTATATTAATTTTACAACTCTGTATATTAATATATAAATTTTGTAACTCTTTATTATATTATTAATTTTGTTCCTTTTATCTACATTGATATACGTATTTATATATAATATTCTACCAATATTTCTTTTAATATAATGCAAAAGGATTTTAGTTCATTTTTGTAGCTCCATATATAATTTTGATAAATATTCTATATATATATATATAAATATATACAATTTTTATATTAATTTTTATAACTCCTCATTTTAATATATAATTGTTGTACCCCTAATTATATTACCTAATAGTTTTTTCTAATATTTGTTACTTAATTTTTTAAATAATTATGAACAAACACACACACACACATATATATAACCAATCATATATAAATATATTTGTTAATTTAATTTAATCGACATATCTTACATAAAACAAAAGTCCCTAACAATAGCTTATACTAAAAATAATTCAAACATACAAATTTTAATATTTAAAAAAAGAACAATACTTACCATTCTTTTCTCCACCTTTATAAAATTATTTTTTTCTATGTGTTAAAATTTATTTTTCTAAAAAATGTATTTATTTTATAATATTTATACTATTTTTTAATATTTTTAAATTTTTATATTTTTGAACCAAAATAATTTCGAAAAAAATTGAGTTGTGACTTAAATATTTTCTTTCACAGAAATATTATCTAGTTTTGACATGTCAACATATTTTATATGTTATGCTCTATCAATATTTATTTTAATATTAATATAAAAATTATATTAATTTATTTTTATAAATATATGTTTAATTTTAGTGCACACTCGTATATATATATATATACATATATAACTTTTATAATAATTTTTGTAACTCATTTTATCAATATATAATTTTTGTGACTTCTTATTATATTGCTTATAGTTGTGATTTGTAATATAATTATGGATGAACACATACATATATGTATATATATGTATATTGTGTGCATAAATGTAAGTATATTTATCATTGCAATTTAATTAATCTCTCTCTATATATATATGAATTTTTCATATATAAAATATTATAATAATATAGTATTTGTTATAATTTAATTTTAAGTATTATATTATGTGATTCCATGAGTTATCTCTTATTCTATAATTTAATATGTTAATTAAGTTAAACAATAGCTAAATTTAAGCTAAAAATCTGTATAAATATATGTACTAAATTAATCTAAACATATAAAAGTATAAAAAATATATAATTAAATTATCATAATTTCAGTTGATTTATGTTTCTTACTTATAAACATAGACTAAAAATGCCATTGACTAGGAATGTTACAATATGCATTTAGATTTCACTGTTTCTTTATATTTATATTTCTTAATTATTGCATATTATCTATATCATGTAAGTATTAAACTCACAGTCCTAATATTAATTCTATTGAGAAATTAATGTAAGAAGTTGTACCTGAATTATGTTATTAATTTATAGTGTAAAGCAATATATGATAATAATGAATGACTCGCAATTATAATTTTTAATGAGAAAAATCCTTTCAAATAATTAAATAATATACATGATTTTAGAGTTTTGAATTTAAATTATAAATAATGGTGTGATACAATAAATTGAGACAAATATCTAATATAAATATTTTCTACTTACATAATAATTTAAAAAGCATCGGCGCATAGCATGAGTTCAAAAGCTAGTAGTCTTTAAGCCCATTTACTTCACTTCATTTCACCATATTTTAAGTTTAAATTACAAGTTAATTTTTCTAGGCTCTTGATAGACCTCTTGTTTGTGGTGAAGTCAATATAGCTGATTAATAGTCTAATTCTCTAAATTAAGTTTTTATTTTTCCCAAAAAATATAAAAAGTACAGAAAAGGTCTGATTACGTTAGTCATTGCATGGCTTATTTATAAAAATAATGTAGGAAAAAATAATTTTTATAAAACTACCATGGTCTGAGAGATTTTGTAAAACTACTTCAGCCACGCCTTTAACTAGATTTTCTATTTTTTTTATCACGTGTCAAAAGAGGCGTGTCCTGTGGTGCTGAATTTTTTCTTTCTTTCAAAGAAATTTAGAAGAGCAGCCATGCCTCTTGCATGGTGGAAGGTATGGCTACAAGGCACGCCTCCTGGGGAATTTTTTTTTTTTTTTAAATCGCTACGCCTCTTGAATGGTGGAACCATTTTTCAAAATACACCCAAGACGTATGGCTATAAGACACCCCTCTTGGGGAATTTTTTTTTTTTTTTAAATTGCCACGCCTCTTGCATGGCAGAACCATTTTTCAAAATACACCCAAGAGTTGTGCCTTGCAACTTTTGTCAAAATAAACCCAAGAGGCATGACTACAAGGCATGCCTCTTGGTGTGTACAAATACCCCCTAGGTTCCAATATTGATATTCTCACAAGTCACATTCATATTCTCAAACAAAGCCGAGTGAGAGCTAGTGTTGTGAGAGGTGTAGTAAGTGGAGGAAAAGCAAAGAGAAGGGAGAAAAAAAGATAGAGAAGTAGAAATTGTCTTTTAAATAATTTGAAATAAGGTAAATTTTAATTTATACTGTTCAAGGTTTTAATTTTTTTATTTTTGGTTATTTTATATTATTATTTTTGTATTGTTAAGATAATATATTGCATTTTTTTTAATTTTTATAGTTTGATTAGAAGCCTTATTTTGGGGGAGAAAGATTTTGACTCACCAATACCATGTTGGTTTTTTAAATTTTTAGAAGTATTTTAATTTAATCTGTTTATTATTATGTTTGACATGATATTGTGATTCGAAAGTTAATTTTAATGTTTAGTTTGAATAATTCAATATTGATAGATATGACATTAACATTAGTTGATATTTGTGGTATTTTCTTTCTAATTATTAGTTCATACAAAACTAAAAAGAAAATAAAAGCGTGTTATGGAGTATCAATTTTTACATTAGTGGTTATTAAGTAATTGAAATGCTAATAATTTTATATTAATGGTTAATTATATTTATATTAAATTTGAAATTTAAAACTAAATAATAAAATTAATCCATATTAAATGAAATTTTTTAAAAAAAAATTATGAACGTTATATATATTTAAAAAAGTTATACCTCTTATAAATTATGTGTATCACATTTTATAAATTAATTATACATTAATTATATTAATTTATATGCAATATATAGTATTTATATATTATAATATACATAATATATGATATACTATATTATATATATATATTATATTATCCAATATATTGCATAATATATTATGTACATAACATGTATATATGTACCAGCTTTTGAGGCGCTGAAAAGCTCCTCAAAAGCCACTAAAGGCACTATCTTCAGCAGTGCCTAGAAAAGGTGAGCACGTCAAGGTGAGCATGCAGTGCTTGCCTTTTCTAGGCACGGTCCAAGTACCTGGAAAAGGTGCTGATGTTAGCCATTGTTAAGGCTAACATCGGCCCTAATATTAAAAAATATATATTATTTTAAAAATATATATATTTATAAAAACTAAATAAAATTAAGTTTGAGTAGTAAGCATGATATTATTATAATTTAATTTAGAATATGTTATTTTCTATTTAAAATTTGAATAATTAATTTTTTTAAAAATAAAAAATGAGCCCAAAGCACTTTAGATTTTTTATAAATTTACTATTTAATAAAATTCAAGTGTTTGAAGAATGTTTCTAATTTTTTTTTAGTGTTAGTTTTTATTTTTAGTATAGATGTGCACAATTTTTATTAATTTACATTTAAAATATATATAGATGATTACATGATTATTTTATTTTTCTTTTGTATTGTAGGATGTATACTGCAAATGTGAATGGTCCATGTGATTTGACATTCTACACATGCAATCTACTCATTGGTAAGAAGATGTATTTACTGGGGATGTCGACACCACTCTTGTAGTGAGGCAAGGAGATGATTCTTTTTCTAATGTCATAAGTCATGCAGAGCTACATGTCCGTGTTTTAAATTTGTTACATGAAATGAGATTTTATGGTGTATATAGTTATGGGCACTTTAATATTGATCTACACTTGATTACGACTTTAGTGCAGAGATGACATTCTAAGACTTACACCTTCCATTTTCCTATTGGAGAGGTCACGGTTACACTTCAAGACATGGCAATCATATGGGGCTTATTAATATGAGATCGGCCTATTACTGGTGTAGACTTTAACTTGATGGTCGAGGAATGACAGGATTATTGTGAGCATTATCTTAGTTTCAGGCTTGCCAAATGTCGATTTAGAGATCGCATCTCCATTTGACAACTATTGCCATGCACATTCACAACCCCCGTATTAGAAATGATAACTCTAATTTAGGGTTGAACAAATTGCAAGTGCTGTGCATTAGTACTTTTAAGAGGTGTTATGTGCCCAAATTCTTTAGGTAATGCAGTACCGTTAGTGTACTTGAAGCATTTTGAAAATGTTCATGATGTTCGTAACTTTAGTTAGGGAAGTGTTGTTTTGTCATCGCGAGCTATGCACTACATGCCAGTGCGGGAAACTTAATATTAGTGGAGCGAGGCAACTACTATAGGTGAAATAAATAGATTTAATAAATATTGCATAGATGTATTTTTATTGTTATATATCCCTTAATCACTTATTCACTTATAAATTTGGGCATGGTCTCGGATTAGAATTCTAGTACCTAGATGTCT
This sequence comes from Jacaranda copaia, assembly GCA_014898725.1. Lineage (NCBI taxonomy): Eukaryota > Viridiplantae > Streptophyta > Magnoliopsida > Lamiales > Bignoniaceae > Jacaranda > Jacaranda copaia. Next base: position 1,679,335 of record JACGDI010005348.1, read on the forward strand.
AATGCCCACATTACTATGGCACCATGGGTAATTGATAACCATGAACTGTCGGTGCCTCCATATGGTTCTCTATAATATAAGCTCAATTGTGATTTTATAGTCTTTCATAATAATAATGTATCATAAATTAATTTATAGCTTATATGTATAAGTGGATGCAATATTTCTCCTTTACACATACTGCAAGTCACTGTATACGGATTATGCGATCTATGCTTGATAGAATGTCAACACATGAGATGACTATATTCCTTTTCATTTGAATATGACTGCTGTGCTTTTTATGCAACTTATATGGCATCCGCATGTAATAGATTTGCTTGATATTCAGAATTTATCACCTGAGTGTACCCTAGAACTGTAGACTGTAGCTTGTCCATTGATCAACTATGTTATTATTGAGATACATCATCCTGAGTTGGTTCTACAATAGTTTGGCATGATTCAAAATATTCTTTTAGTACCAGCAGAACATAGTTCACGATTACACGATATGACCCGCAGAGATCGTGCTGGTACAGATTGGTACACATACCATACCACATATGTTTCTCAATAAGATAATATAGCAACTTATTGTTCAACAACCCAACATCGTGGGATTTGAATCTACAGATATTGGATACATGGCATGGTATGATTGGATCATATGCCAACTTATATCGCCATCCAACGCAAACATAGACATAGGATATCGTCTAGATGATCCACGGACAAGACATGATGTGGTATGTGTATAATTATATAGTAGGAAACTACAACATGGTTTTAATTTTTTTCAATTAAGATTATTTAATATTAAATCATTTGTTTTGCACAGTTTAGTATGATAGAATGTTAAACCTTATCCTTAGTTGTGATTCAATTGTCAAAGATTCTAAGATTACATCATAGACACAATTTAGAGATCAAACCATGTCAATTGTTGTAAAAGTGTTGAATATAGCTGTACAATAATTCTCATTTGAGGTGCCACAACAACGGAATGCTCTACAATAAAGGGCAAGTCAGAGTAGAAACAGAAAAAGATGCAGGCACATCATTAAGGATAACAGCTCCGTAGAGAAAGATATTATTCAGATGGATTCAAACTTAAACACGAGTAGTGCTTCATCGGGTGAATTGATGTGGCAGGTCCATCTCATGTGAATCTTAATTTATATTCAGATTGCTACATACCTTAACCAGCACAGTCGAATGAACTAACACCATTACCTCCATACACATTGATATTCAATTAGTTATTCTCTGCATTAGTAGACATAGATCTTGGCCTAAGTTGGGGGGTTTGCTGGACATAACTATTTAGAACTTGCATCAGCATGCCACTCATTTAATGTATCACCAATGCCGTATCTAGATTTGTTATGAGCATATCGTGATCGTACTTCATCGAGGTTTACCACTTCTTCATGATAGAATTTTAATTTGAATAAGGATGAAATGCAACAACAACCACATGATCTATGTCCACGAGATGAACGAGGTGGACAACAATGAAGAAATAGGACTTGACATAGTTGTGGCACAGGGGGACATTATTAGAATTGCATTATAGACAGTTTTGCTAAAGTTGTATTACTTTAAAAGAACTAGCTACTATATGATTATTTATATTATTCACTGAATTGTTTATCATTATTAGTGTTAAATTAAAAAAAAATAAGAATATAACTGGAACAATTGAAATTAAGTTAATGTGTCTAATAAAAGTAGCAAATACAATAAAAATAGACAAATATAAGACATAAAGTTTGTCTAGTCATTCTTCTCATTAGACATCTTAACATCTAATTGATAAACAAGACTTTCACTGATTGTCCGTCGACTTATTGCCTCATTAAGTAACCTTGATGACACAAAGTTTCTTGATATTTGTTGAAAGCTAAAACGAAGTGTACGCATTACCATCCTATTATTTTCTTCACGTATGCGATTGAGAGCTATACCTACTCTTGTGTTGTGCCTCGGGGCATGGTGATGGCATGTCGTTGAACACAATGAATACTAAGATCACAACAATGTAGGACAACACCATCTTGTTCATATACACAGCAATGCCATTCCTCTTCCATTGTTGCAAAACATGATGAAGAGTATCTTTAATTTGGATATAATGAGTAGCAATATTCATCATTCAAGAATCAACTATGACCCATGGCACAAAAAATATCACCAAGAGTATAATATAATTTCGGTGCTCTAAATGGCTTTATTTTAATGAACTAATTATATTTGTTTGAACCTACATATTTATAGACAACTTAACTAGAAATAATCAAAAGGCATAATAGAGGTATTGAGGGTCCACTATTACTATACTCTTTTTAGAAGAGTATAGTAATAGAGACGTCAATCATAAATCAATCCTATTTCAAGTTCACTATCCTTTGTACCTACTATGCACTGTCTTGTCATTCAAATTGACTAAGGCAGAAAAGTAGTTATTCAACATTCAGAAGTGAACAGTAATAGTCAAAAAGATTTTTCTTTTCATGGGCTAGAGTAGGCATGTGAAATCGCAAAACATGATTATATAATGTCACACAAATATAGAAGTGTGCAGGGTGAACTATGACCTCTTATAAATACATAACCTATTATTCATATATAGAATGCAAAAGTTAGTTTTTATTTTAGAATTAAACTCAAATGGAAGGTGATCCATTTTTTTAGCATGGATACACATGATTTTTGAGAGAAAGAAATGATGACTATTTATCACTTTATTACCAAGCTCCATTAGAATAGTATTGTGGACTCCGAAGGAAATGGGCATATAGAGTGAATGAATCTGAGGAGTTGGTACATGATCTTAAAAGGCTTGGTGTTTGAATTCCATGACATCTATCATTGTTAATGCCAAGGAACAGAGAAGAAAATTGTGCAAAAACTGTTGTAAGAATAAGAAAAGCAAACAATGGAATGCTTATGTGTCGTTGTAGGTATCATATGCTCGAACTAGCAAAAGAACTTACTTTTGCAAGAGGTCAAAAACTCAAAAGACTTTAAATTCATAATGTACTTAATCATCCTAACTATAAGTCAGATTATTATAGCTTTGAAGAAGATGTTTAATATCATATATGTTGTATATTAGTTTGTAATTTTAAAGTTGTAATTTGCATTTCAACTATGTCTTAAGAGAATGAAAATATTGACTTATAATACTAGATGTATTTAATTAAAATACTAGATGTATTTGTGAAGTAAAAAAATATCCATTTGAATAAAATTTGTGAAAAGTTCTAAATATCCGCATTGAAGGGCATTTAGCCACGCCTTTCAATTAAATTATATGAAAGGCCATGCCTTTTAATATACATATATATAAGGCATAGCTCCACGCCTTTCAACATAAATATATATGTATATTGAAAGGCATAGCTACCCACCACGCTTTTCAATTTTACCCTACCCCTAAGCCTAGCTTAGTTTAAACTTTCTGGCCACCCTTTTCAATTTTATGTCTGCCAAGTGTGACCTTCACATTCAACAAGCAAGAGGCGTGGTAAGTAAATAGTTCAGGCGTGAAAAAAGAATGAAATATGAATAGTCTTTCTCTGTATGTGGTTGTCAATCATAAATCAATTTTACTTAGAAACATTCTTCACCGTGTTATTTATGCATTATTTTGTCATTCAACCTAACAAATTAAATGAATAGTTTAGGCGTGAGAAAAGAGTGAAATATGAATAGTCTTTCATGCAGAATGGTCATCAATCATAAATCAATTTTACTGAGAAACACTATTCAGTTATAGTTTATGCACTGTTTTGTCATTCAACCTGACAAATTAAATGAATAGTTTATGCGTGAGTAAGGAGTGAAATGTGAATAGTCTTTCATGCAGAATGGTCATCAATCATAAAATAATTGTATGGAGAAACACTATTTAGTGTATTGTTTATGCATTGTTTTGTTAGTCAACCTAACAAATTAAATGAATAGTTTAGGCGTGGGTAAGGAGTGAAATGTGATTCATGCAAAAGACTTGTCAATCCAAAATTAATTCAGATTCAAAAAAATAAATAGTTCATAAGGACAAAAACCCTATGCCAATGACTCAGCAACTATTATCGTTGGTATGTGATCTTTATTTTTGTAGCTTATATATGAGTGTTGGACCAATACTTGCAGGCACAAAAGCAAAGAAGTGTTGGAAAAAAGAAATATTTGAGAGGAAAACAAAAAAGAGAAGTAGAAAAAATAGAAAAAAAAAGATCAAGTGAAGAAAAAGAGAGAGGAAAATTTTTTTAGGAACACAAATAGCCACTAACATTATTCTTGCAAGTATGGCAAACATGAACATGATACACATTGTGGTATACAGTGGAAGAAAGATTGTAAGAGACTCTAATTATGTGAGTTATGATCATCCTGCATGTGGATATATACCACTTTTTCATTTGGCAACATTCTCTAAGTTGTTGTCAAAGTTATATGAAGTATTGAGTTATAATGACTAGTACTTCTTAAATATTTTTGCAAAGATTTATTTAGATAAGAGGCTTGCATATCAACAATCATGCAAGTGAAAAATGAAATTAATTTGTCAAACTTGTTGAATTCGAGAGCTAGCATGAATAGTGTGGAGTTATTCGTCAAAATTGAACTAATACACTGTAATAATATGCAAGACATGTTACTACGAGAGGAGCAAGGATTCTACATGTCACTTTTGATGCAATTTCCTTGGGGCAATGCTTCTACTTCTCACTAAAGTCCATTGGGAGGAGACCAATATGCCACTCAATTTAGTTACGAATATGGGCATACAATTCTATACACAAAGGCAGGGATTCCTGACTTGCCTACCGTAACAAATGACTTTACAAACTTTAGGATCCATGATATTTTTAGTGGTGGTTTAGCCTCTCTTCAACATCCCAATGTTGGTCCTTCTACTTCCCATCAAGAATATTTGAGAAGACACCAATATGAGCCTGAGAGACCGCATGTAAACCACAGCTCTCTCGAGCTATATGTAGATAGTTTTCATGATTGAGAGCTTAGTGATTCAAAGCCCAATGATTATAACATAAATGAAGTAGCTGATAATGCCAATGAAGAGCTTATACCACTACATGGTGAGGGAACTTCCAATCAAGCACAAGTGGTCAGGAGACCAACAATGCCCTCTACAGTTTATCAATCACACTAGTATCCAATCATTCCATTTTTCTCCACCATTGAAAAAGATCTACGCAAAAACTATGTGAATATTCCATCTGGAGTGTGGGGGGGTTATATCCACGAAAAGCTTGAGGTAGGCATAGCTTTCAAAGATAAGAAGCATGTTAAAGCTACTATCAAGGATTTCTCCATACATGTTACTAGATGAGATTATCGCATACTTGAAAGTGCAACAAAGCTATGAAAAGTGGTGTGCAAACTAGGGTAGGCTGTTCATGGAGTGTTCGAGAAATTCTAAAAGAACATATGGGACTGTGGAAGATTACAAAGTATTAGGGCCTTCATACTTGTTTGATGAATGAAGTTTCAGTTGATCATAGAAATTAAAGTTAAGATATGATTGCCATGGACTTGTTGGGACATGTTCGTGATGAGCCAGCATATAAGATAAAGAGTGTGTAGCAAAATGTGAAAGATAAATATGGATATGAAATCTCATATGTTAAGGCATGGAATGCATTGAAAGATGCAAGGGAGCACCTTTTTGGGACATAGGAGAGTTCAGTAAGAATGTTGTCTAAGTATATCTAAGCTCTCCAAAAGTGGAATCCAAGCACCATTGTTGAGTGGAAGCATTAACGAATAGGCATACCGAGGTAGAAAATGTTAAAGTATGTGTTTTGGGTCTTCAAATTATGTATTAACGGGTTTAAACACCACCGCAAAGTTATCAATATGGACAGAATTCATCTATATATAGAATATAGACATGACGAAACTCATCTATATATGAAATATAGACATAAGATATTGATTGCGGTAGCTATGGATGCAAATCAACAAGTTCTGTAGTTGGCTTTTGCAATTGTCGATGAAGAAACCTTTTTATCTTGGAAATGGGTTTTTGGAGATGTTTAAACACATCGTTAGAGGGATGGAAAGCATGTGCCTAATTTTTAATCAACACAGTGGCCTCTTATTTGTTGTTGAATGCAAACCTGATTTCACCCCTCTTTGTAAAGTACGTCGGTTCTATCTAAGGCATGTCTACTCCAACTTCAATAAACATTTCAAAAATATTCAATTGAAGGATTTATGTTGGAAACCCGTGCTACAGTCCAAATTCGCAAATTTGATAGGCATATAGGGAAAATAAGAGAAACTAATGAGAATGCTTATTCGTATTTGTAAAATATTGACAAAGCTCAATGGATATTCTGTCATGATAGAGGATGGCATTATGGTATTCTGATTATGAATATATTTGATTGTTTTAATAGGGTACTAAAGGGTGTTCGTCGACTACCAATTATAGCTATTGTGCAACAGACATTCTTTTATTGTGTCAAACTATTTCTTGATCGGATGACTAAAGCTCATGATATAATGTAGAAATAGCAACCGTGGGCTAATTATGCATATAATATGTATTCCAACTAACAGCACCACTCTATTGAGCATATTGTTCAAAAGTTTGACTACACTCAATAATCGACTTCAATCATCACGTGGATGCACACAAGTCAAGAAAATCATGTGCAAGTTGTCAACTTAGGACACGTGAGTGCTGATGTGGAAAATGGGCTGAACTTGGTATTCCATGCTCACATGTGATAAGTGCATGCCGATATTTTAGGATAAATGCTACAGCAATTTTCAAGCCATATTACAATCTTGAATATTACTTGGTAACATATCAAAGGAGCTTTGAGCTGATATAGGGCGAAGATCATTGGGATGAACTTAATTTTGAACTAATCCATAATCTAGCCTATAGAGGGAGACATGTTGCAGGAAGGGATTGAACTACTTGAATCCAAAATGAAACAGATTAGCCCCAAGCATGCTGGAGACAACAAGCCCGCTATCAAGCCCAATCCCAACATACTTGATTCTTCCAACTTTGTAATTTGGGTTTTATTCTTTTATGTTTTTCTTTTATATCATACTTCATGAATAATAAAATTGGTGAAAAATTTCAAAAATTGCAGGCATTTGTGATTTTTGTTACATTTCATTTACATACTTAAAGAATAAAGCACACACATTGTTCTTTAATTAAGTACTGAATATTACATATTAGACGCATAAAAATCAAATACATCTAGCATTATAAGCCAATATTCTGGCTCTATTTTAGGAAGTAGTTGAAATTGAAATTTGAACTTTAAAATTAAGAATTAATAAAATTGATATATGATGTTAATCATTTTCATTTGAGATACATTGGCATTGACAATGAACGTTTCTTTCTCTCAATAACCATGTGTATCCACACTAAAAAAATGAATCATCTTTCATTTGAGTTCAAATCTAAAAGATGAAAAAAACAAACATTGATCAAGTAATATGAATGGTGGGTTACGCATTTATTAGTGGAATAGATAAATAGGACCAAGTATGTAAAATATTATGTGACAATTTCACATGCCATAATAATAACCTACCTTGAAATTACAAGCATCACTTAATGATTAGAAGATATGATAATTCTTAATTAATGAATTAATATATAATCATGTACTGTGGTTTTACATGCCTATTTTGGCCAAAGTTCTAATATTACAAGCATCCCTTCATGATTAATATATTACATCAATTAAAATAAGCACAAAGTATAGTAAATTTATAGAAACATGCCTCAATCACTTGAATTTTATCAAATAGTAAATTTATAAAACATTTTAAAAATTTATACTATATATATTTAGGGCTCATTTTTAATATTTTAAAAAAATTGATTATTCAAATTTTAAAAATAAAATAACATATTCTAAATTAATTTTTTATAATATAATTGTTATTACTCTAAAATAAATAAAAATTATTTTTTAATAAATATAATATACACACAATATTAAGGCTGATTTTCGCCCTAGAAACATCCTTCACGAAGCAAATTCAGCCAAAAAAAAAACTAGAGGCATGGATGGCTACCCACGCCTCATGTGGGCAAATTAAATTAAGAGGTATGGCCACTCTTAATTTAGCCCTCCCCCAACCCCAAAAAAAAGTAAATATATCTTAAAAGCGTGGCTTGTGACCACATCTTACGGTAGTTTTACAAACCTCTCAAAACAGCGGTAGTTTTATAAAAAATATTTTTTTATGTAGTATTTTTATAAATTAGTTTTTGCATAAACAAATCGAACTCATTAACCTGACCACAAGCCCAACAAATTGTAGTCTTGGAAAGTAGCAAAAATTATTAGATTTGGTAAAAAATTATTCATATCCACATGTACTTATAAGCACTCAAAAAATATGGATAATAGAAATTATTTTTTATACCCAATAAAATGTGAGTAATTTTACTCGTCTCAACAAACTGCCTTGTAACCTATACGATTTTTTATTCAAAAAATTTAAAATAATTAGCAATAGCAAATGGCAGTCACTAATTAGTGACCTCTATTAGTAACTAATATAAATTAGTGATGAGGATTTTTTGACCGACCCAAACAATCACTAAACCTATTAGTGATCAATCTTTGCTTATTTAGTGACAATCGAGCAATCACTAATATTTTTTTTCTATTTTTTTGTCGTGGTTAGTCATTGCACTAACAAGTTGAACTCATTAACATGACCATAATCCAGCAAAGCCCAACAAAGTGTAGTCTTGAAAAGCGATAAAAGGTATTAAACCTAACAAAAACTATTGATACTCATAGGTATTTATGGTTATCCAAAAAAATATGGATAATGGATCTTCTGTTCTACACTCAATAAAATATAAGTAATTTTACCCACTAAATTATCCGCTACTTTTTTACCCAACTCATGAATACCCTATGAATAACTATATGTATTATATATGTATATTAATTCTAACAAATATTTTGAGAGTATAACACTTTTTTCTATGACAATCAACAATTGTTAGGTAGTATTTAAATTTTTAGACCAAAAGTTTGACGTATAATGATATTTAAGTTTAAACTTCAAATGTAATATAATTTGAATTCGCTATATATTTAAATATTTAAATTGTAGTTTTCATTCTAAAATACTTGACATGCTTTAAATACTTGTTCAACGTAATATTTAGAATTTATAGCCTTTTTCATTAGTTCTGAGGTAATATTTAAATAATATTATATCAATTAAAAAATACATATTAATTTACTATTAAATAAAAAAAAATTAAAATCTATTACGAATGATAGTACCCATTATTCATAATCACAAGTAATAAGTTCATTACCTTGTACCTAATAAAAAATAAATAATTTTACCATGGGTAGATTTATCAACTCTAGGCGTGTTCACGGGTTGATTCAAGTTTGATGAGAAAATAAATTCAAATCGATTAGTTATAATTAGGTTGAATTAGTTTGGATTTTATAAATTTTAATTGCTAAGCCCAAACCAAACCAACCCAAATTAGATTAGGTTGATTTGGTTCGAGTAATTAGGTTTGAGAAAGGACAAAAAAAAAAAAAAGATAAGTAAGGCAAGCAAGCAAGCAATGATCAGTTGTAATTTCTTTAGTTCTTTAACTAAGACAATATTGGCAAGATATCTAAATTAAAACTTAATAAATGACCTATATAAACAACATTAGCGTAGTGTAATCTTATCAAAACAATCAAATTATTTTCAAAATATTTATCAAAACTCAAAAGTATACAGCATTGCACATAGGCACCAAAAGTCATAATTATTATAATTGTCTCTTTCTTTATTAAAAGCTATAATTAATAATATAAAATACCAAATTCAAATATAAATTGAATATTAAATATAACTATAAATAACAAAAGTAATAATTTTAAAATAAAAATTACTATTTATTTTAATTAAATCATTGAGTCGAATCGAATTGAATCAAGTAAATATGAAATTCAAAAATAAAAAAAAATATAATCGAATTTAATCAAATTTTATTCAATTCAATTCAATTACTCGACTCAATTCAAATCAATTAGATTGGTTTGATTTAGATCATCGAACTTGTTGGATCAAATTTACCTAATGAACACCCCTGATCAGTGTTTTCAGAACCGGACAGGATAGACCAGTCCAATCAGTCTAACCGATGACTAATTCGGTCCGGTTCATGCATAAAAATTGGTGATCGATCAACTAGGTCAAAACTGGTCGAACCGATATCGATTTGATCGATTTTTGATGGGTTCACTTATTTTTCTTTCTTTTTAATTTAAAAATTATTTTTTTAAAAAAATGAAAAATGTAAAAAAAATAAATTATGAGTTAAAAGACGATGATTAAAGATTTTGGACATGTAATTTTTTGAAATATGAATTTATTTTCTTGAAATTTAATGAAGTGGTAGTTATATGTGAATACTTATGTTTAATGTGTTGTTTTATTTTGTTTAATATCTCTTAAATTATATTGAATATTTAAATTGAAGTATGAAATGAATGATTACTTAAATTAATGTGAAATACTATTTTTTATTCATTTATAGTTTATTAATTGTCAAATAGTATTATTTTCTGTAAAATTTATTTAAAATAAATAAGTTAAATTTTTTTTCAAATAATATTGTTTTCTATATCAATTGAAGATTTTATTTTTTAATAATATTAAAATATTATATATATTTATAAAATTAAATATAATTATCACATTATTATAACATTGTACCAATTCAATTAATAATCGAATCAATTGAACTAATAATTAAGAAAGACTTATTTAAAAGTACCAAAACCATTTTTCATTTTTGTGATTAGTCTCCACTTGATTCTTGTTAGACTAAACTCCCTAATTTTGTAAGAATTTTAGAGTTTATTCTCTACTTATCTAATTTGACAAACATGCCCTTAACTGTAATATTTTTTACTCATTTTTTTTCACTTCTTTATCATAAACAAAAGGCAACAGTAAACCCTACCAATATCATTCTCATTTTCAGAAATAGAAGAAAAGAAAAAATGCAAGCAGCTCCACGGCGGAAACGAGAAACAACCATCAACCCATCATCTACATTATCTTCTTCTTTTTTCATTTTCATCGTTTTCTGGTTTAATCTTTATTTTTGGGTTTCTTCTTCTTCTCAGTTGCTTCTGAATTTCTTGTATTTTTCTGACAATGTCAACCAGTAGTGAAGTTAGAGTGTTCAATCAATTGTTGGGGAGTTGCCGCTACAAAAACCAGCTCCATATAATGTCCATTACGGATACTACGCCTTTAATGGATATGTACATTAATCTCGCAAGAAAATGGAGTGAAATCAACGCTGAGCTCTTCAATTTGTGATACGTAGCTCGACATCAAAGATTGTGCATGACATTGACTAACAACGAAGATGTTCTAAATATGGTCTTACTGCATTTAACATTAAAGATGAACATTGTTGAAATCTTGGTAAACCGAAAGGATGAATCAAACAGCAGTGCCAAGAACAGCTGTGATATTTTAAGATAATAATTCCACTGAATCTAAACTGTACTGCAGTTTGTATAGTTTTTTATATCAAGAGTTCTGAAATTGTACACCGTTTATTTGAAAATCTTTTTCTGCTTTAGAGGGTTCTATATTGTACTTCATTGTAAATAAAATTGTATTTCATTTGACAAGAATTGTATACCATTATTTAAGTTTTATACTTCAAGCATTCAATTAAACTGTTATAAAAAATTGTACCGCCATTTCTGAGGTTTTATACTTCAGAAATTTGAAAATTATACTTTACTTTATCTAAAATTGTACTTTATTTTCTTCTGAAATTATACTTCTTCATTTTATAATTCATTTTACCTAAACTTGTACTCTATTCATTGATTTTCTATACTTCAAGTATTCTATTTAATGATTATCCCAAACTATACTGTAGTTGCTAGGGTTTTATACTTAAACTATTCCACTGTATACAAATTTGTAGTCTAGTTATCTAAAATTATGCTTCATTTTCCATAAAATTGTACTCTATAATTTAAGTTTTATGCTTGAAGTGTTCTACTAATGAATTATCAAAAATTATACGACAGTTGCTAGGGTTTTGTACTTCAAATGTTCAAAAATTATGCTTCACATTATTAAAATTGTAATTCTTTTTGCTGAAATTATACTTCATTTTATAATTCATTTTATCTAAATCTATACTCTATTCATTGATTTTCTACACTTCAAGTGTTCTATTTATTGATTATCAAAAATTATACTTCTTTTGCGGGGATTTTATACTTCGCGTGTTCTGAAATTATACTTTCTTATATGTAAAATTATACTTCCATTTCTGAAATTATGCTTGCTTTATTTTAAAAAGCGTGTAATCTATTTATTAAAGTGCTATACTTCAATTGTTCCAAAATTCTACTTCATTATATCTAAACATGTAATTCAATTAGCTGAATTTATTATATTTCACTTTATCTAAATTTGTGCTTTTTTTTTTTAAATTATACTTCATTTTACCTAAACCTGTACTCTATTCATTGAAATTCTATTCTTAAAGTGTTCTATTTATTGATTATCCAAACTTTATTTAAAAATTTTAATTTTTTTCTAAAATTATACTTCATTTTATACTTTATTTTACTTAAAACTGTACTCTATTTATTAAAGTTCTGTACTTTAAGTATTTTATTTATTGATTATCCAAACTTTACTTAAAATTTTAATTTTTTTCTGAAATTATACTTCATTTTATACTTTATTTTACCTAAAACTGTACTCTATTCATTGAAGTTCTATACTTCATATGTTCTATCTATTAATTATCCAAAACTGTAATGCAGTTACCAGGATTTTATACTTTTAAACTATTTAAAATTGTATTTCATCTTATATAAATTTATACTCCAATTATCTAAAATTGTACTTCATTTCACATAAAATTGTACTCTATTATTTAAGTTTTATACTTCAAGTGTTATATTAATGGATTATCAAAAATTGTACTGCAATTGCTAGGATTTTATACTTCAATTTATTAAAATTGTACTTATTTTTTTATAAAATTATACTTCATTTGTCAATCTCAAGGGATGCAGTCAAGGAGGAAATTAGTTCGACCAATGCATCGCACAATGAATTAGCTTTAACTGGCAACTCTATTGATGCACGGAGGAATTACATATATGGGAAGGGTCAGATATTCAAGGATGCTCAGGAGTTCAAAATTATGCTTAAGAATTATGCGTTGTCTACTTTGCAGTCATTTAAATACAAGAAAATGACAACAAAAAAATCATAGCCGTTTGCAGTGATGAAAATTGCAAATAGAGAATCTACGCTTCTAGGCATGAGGCTGATAAATTATTTTGTATTTGAAATTGCAATCTAGAGCACACATGTGGTAAGGCTAATCTTCGAACAAGAGGACATCCTAAAGCTGATTATGCTTGGGTTGCTAATATTGTAAAGGATAAATTGAGATCAGAACCATGTTATCGACCCTCCACCATATTAAAAGATGTCCACAGAGAATACGGTGTGGAACTTAGATACCATAAAGCATGGATGGGTAAGAAATTATCTATGCAAGACATCTATGGTGCTGAGAAAGAATCTTATAATAAGTTGAGGTGGTACTGTGATGCTGTGAAGAGGACAAACCCTGAAAGTATTGCAAACTATGAGATTGACCCAATTAGTCAAAAATTTCATCGGCTATTTATATGTTTTAGTGCCTGCCTTATTAGTTTTCTTAGGGGATGCAGGCTGTTGATATTTTTAAATGGCAACCATATTAAAAATAAATACAAAGGATACTTACTCAATGCGGTCAGTAAGGATGCTAATGATGACTTATTCACGCTAGCGTATGCAGTTGTTAACTTTGAAAATGATATTAATTGAGAGTGGTTCTACTTCAAGTTAAGAAGTGTCTTAGATTCTCAATATCTGCCTGGCTTATCAAGGTTCACTTTCTTCTTTGATCGACATTTAGGTTTTTTTAAGGCCATCCCCATGATATTTCCCGGTAGCCACCATGCATATTGCTCGAGACACTTAGTGGATAACTTTAAGAACCTCTATCTTTATTTGTGAAATAATTATATGAAATAAACTCTAATTCGTAACATTTAGCACATTACTGTTCTATTATTTTAAGTTCAAGTATTAAGGAAATACCCTCTACATAACAAGAAACATTGGTGCTCTGTTTTTATGAAAACCGCATATGTGCCTACAAAATAAGAGTATACAAGACATATAGACAGCATCTTGGAGTTGTTGCCACTTGCCAAAGACTTTATTATGCAGTTTGACCCACCATGTTGGGCAAATTCCTTATTCAGTGGAGATCGATGGGAGGTAATAAACAATAATCAAGTAGAATGTTAAAATAATTGGGTTAAACCGTCACGATTATGCCATTTGCAGCCTTGGTTGATCACATACACACGCAAATAATGATTATGATGCATGATCGACGAAAAAAATCTCATAAGATGGTTGGTCAAATATGTCCCAAGTAAGAGAAGAAGTTGGCCATCAATCATATACGTTCTCATAACTTAAACGTTGTCATGTCTAGCGGTTGGAGCTTTGAGGTGATTGAGCAAGATAAATCGTATGCTATAAATTTACATGGCAGGGTTTGTTCGTGCAGAGCATGGCAGATTGATAAAATACCATGCAAATATACTTGTGCTTGTATCGAGTCAAGCTCACTTTCACTGTATGACTTCACCGATCAATACTACCAAGTTGAGATGTATTAACAAGCATACCAAGCAGTGATAAACCCTATTCCTATGTTTGATATGAATCTATTCCAGCCAGATGATGATAGACTCATTAATGCACCTGGTTTTCGATCTCAGCCTGGGCGTAGAAGGACACAGAGATTCCTTCACAAATTGAGAAATGTGTAATTAAGTGCAAAAGGTGTGATAGATAGGGCATAATTGTCGAACATACAAAGAATCAGTAAATTAGTTAAATTTTGCACTTGAACGAATTTTATTTTATACTTCATTAGTTTCGGGTTTATACATCATTTCCTTAGAATTATACTTAAATTCACTAGGCATTTTCAATTGAATTGAATTGTAGTTCAGCGAAACACATTTGATACCTCATTTGTTTAGGGTTTGTACTTCATTTCCTTTGAATGGTTCTCAAATTCCGTGCCTCATTTTAATTGAATCAAAATAAACTTTAGAGAAACAAATTTTATAACTCATTAGTTCAGGATTTGTACTTCATTTCCTTTGAATTGTACTCAAATTTCTTTCCTCGTTTCAATTAAATCGAAGTGAACTTCAAAGAAACACATTTTGTACTTTTTTTTCTTAGTTTGTACTTTA
>JACGDI010005348.1:1709864-1727036 GCA_014898725.1 Jacaranda copaia
CATCGTCATTGCTGATCCAAAGGTAGCCAGTAAGTACATTTCTGTGTTAGATCATAAAAGTTTCTTCCTCAAGGTCTCCATGCCAAAAGGCATTCTTCACATCAAACTGCTGTGATTGGCCGTTCAGGACAACACCCTCACCGTATTCATCTTTGCCGCTGGTTAATGTCTCCTGATATTCCAGTCCATAGGTCTGCATGTAGTTTTTGGCTACTAACCTAGCATTATAACGTTCAATAGAACTAGCTGACCTTATTTTATTGTGAACACTCATTGCATCGTACTGGTTTCTTTATCTTGGTAACTCCACCGTCTCTAATGTTTTATTTCTCTCCAAGACTTCCATTTCTACTTCCATCCGTTCCTTTTTGCTAAATGCTTTAGAGAGGGTTTGTGGGATGGTTGCACTGTTTAGGTGGAAGTTGATCATGATCTTTCAAAGAATACACATTGAGAGATGGGGTATTGTTTGCGCTTCCGAGCACCTTTTCTTGTGGCTATATGCAATCTAAATCAAAAATTTGATTCTTCAATAAAGGGGCTTACTTCATTACTACAAGATGATTCAGATTTTTGAACTTGCTCAGGATTGATCACTGGTTTATTGATTCTCCTTGAGCAGACCTCAAGTGTTTTGTGGGTCCTGATAAACCATTAGGAGGTTCAAAAGGTAAGTCAACGGGCTCTACGGTAGACTCAGGAATGGAATGAGTTTAATCTCCAGTAGCTGGGCCTGTTTTAGGGAATCCGTTGACCATCCTAGATCGGATACTTAGGAGTAAGAGCTTGTTCTCCACAGATGATGTCTCCCTCTGAAGATACGTTGAGATCTTTGAAACATAAATTTTACGAGTGGAAGGATGACAACACTTGTATCCATTAGGTGGTTCAAAAGGTCGATATAATGTGCGAAGCCTCTAAAATTATATTGTTGAGAATGTTTCTGCTTCCACTCTCCAAATTTGACACAAAAAAGTACGATATTAGTTTGCGTCATTTTCTGCTATTAGAATATACAAAAATATTCACCTCAGATTGTGGGGAAATATGCTTCTGAATGTGAATTATTACAATCTAAAACATGTGTATGTGCTAAGGCAATTAGGTAAGCATTTGAAATGAAAAGGAAAAGATTATGATACGAGATAAGGTGGAGCAGATCAATCAAGCTAGAAATCCCAGTCTTTCTCCATTCTTCTTTGCGAGTCGAATGAGCCCTTGTCGTTGTTTTGAGTCTGCTCCTATTGATTTACAGAACTCGTTGATCACCTGAAAAATTGTATACGCAAATCAAACAATTAGCTAAATCATTAAGCACCTGCTTACTTTTAGATATGGGATGTGGGGTAATAGGATGAAATAAGAAATGAAAAATGGGATTAAAATAATTTAATATCTGATAAAATATATTTATTTTGTAGGATAAAAAGCAGGATGATAATGGATACTATTATTTTTTGTTTACTTAGATGGATGATAAAATGTCCATAAATAATGTATCGATATTTATACCCTTTCCTTATTATTATTATTAGTAGTAGTAGTAGTAGTAATAAAATTGTTTGTAATAATAATAATCGTAATAATATATTTATATTTTAATTATTTTTTTTATTATTATTGTCTTTGTTTATTATTACTACTACTAATAATAATAGCAATAATAATACTTTAAAGTTGTAACTAAATATATATATATATTAGGTTGCGGCAAAGTAAGGGTTGATGGGTAATTTAAACCCTCATCCCACAAATTCATGTATGAAGGATTTTTCAATCCCTCCAAAAAGGTGGGATGCCATATCCTATAAACAATGTTTACAATACCAGGCCTCTGGTTATATACTGAGCTATTATCAAATGAAGTAAACAAAGGATGTGGGGTTCATCCCCCACATCATTTGAAGTAAACAGGCCATAATAGTCCTTTACAATTCTATGAATTATGAATCGGTGTGTTTGTGTTAGTGGATTGTGCAAAACGTAAATTTTTTTTATTGTATTTAATTATGGGTTGCTAGTTGCTAGTTGCTAGTTGCTACTCTGTATACAATGTGTAGAGATAATGCGGCTCTATCTTCTTGAAATTTTCGACAAGACACAAATGTTCCATGATATTTGTCTATATTCCGTAGCAAGGAAGAAGGCATACTAATTTCATTTATTCTGATTGAGCTTTAAATTTTTGGTGTTTCTGAATTTTTTATTAGAAAATATATTTTTGATTGACTATTTACAAATGCATTTAATGATTTTTCATGATTAAAATTCGTTTGAGCAAATAAGAGAATATTTAATTAAAGTAATCATTACAAATTAATCTCATAAAATTGCTAGGTGGGTGTAATTTAAGAGAATTTTGTGGATAATTGAATATTCTTTATTTACTCAATTTGATTAGTATACTTATATATTGTCTACATCATTTTATATAAGGGAGTTTTTTTTTTCTTTTATTTTATTTATCATGGTGTAATTTTGACTAAATTTTAAAATCTTAAATCTAGATTTTTGTGATCATTTAAAGTAATTCTATCGTTAGCATGATTTTTTTTATTGTTAAATTGTCAAAACATATTAGCTAACCAAGATTTTGTAGCATGCTAACTATAATTTTTTTATTAATTATTTTTGTTTGTCTTTAGCATGTGATTTGTTGAATCTCTTTATTTATTTGTTCTCTTTAATTAGAAATAATATGTATTATTAACTTCATTCTTTAATTTTATAGTATATTAATTATGAGTGTTCATTTATAGATATGCATTGTATAATATATATTATCTTCAACTAAAAATAAGCAAAATTATGCGTGCTTTTAGATTTTGTCAAAAGAATAAAATTTATGATCAAATATTGTACAATCTAATATATATGAGATTGTTATTCATATAGATATTATTAAAAAATTTGATATTCATTTGATTGTTGATCAATTGTATAATATGAAATATAGTCGCCCTCAATCTTGACAAAAATATATATTTTGAATTTGTAAATTATAAAATTTATATTTGAAATTTTATATTTTATATTTTTTGCCTCACACTCTCATTTTTCAATTGATCTCTGACTACTGTTACTAATTTATCGTAATTCTTTCCTTTTGTTTATCTAACAATTCTAATAAATATAGAAAATATTAAGTAAATACTATAGCAAGACATAAAAATAAATAAATATTTTTGTTTATTTTATACTATAATTAAAAGTTTTTCACATGCACGGGGTGTGCCTAAATAATTAGTTTAAACAAACTATACACTCAGGGTAAATTAGTTGTTTGATTAAAAATATTCAAGGTTAGAAAGTATACTTAGGGAAAACTAGCTGCGATGAAATCACAAAATATTTGTATAATATGAAAATTTATTCTTAGTGCCCATTAAAAGAAAATGGAAGTAACGTTGATTTTTATTTATTCCAAATATTAGTGTAGAGATTCAGAACAGACTAAACCCTTAAAAATCGTATTACTAAATATATGTGTCTGCAGGGTAAAATCAGATTGTCGTCCACTTGGCGCGGGTTTTGAAAATATAAATATGTTTGGAGGGGGTCTTTGATTTTAATTTTTAAATTTGGACCCATCCCAATTCAAATTTATCTTATTCGAATATTATGTATGCTATTTGTCATCAATATAATTATATGATATGTAGTCATATATATTTGAGAAATATGCATATTACAAATATATTTAATACAAAAGTAATAATATTGTCATAACAAATAGTTTATGCATTTTTATGCATATCTATGTAGTAGTAATTTTACAATTTTCAAATTTTCAAGAACAAATACATACTTATATAAATATTTAAATATTTAATTTTTTATTAATAATATTATCTCTCTTCTTTGGAAAGTCATCGTGATATTATTTTTTTAAAAATATACTTTCTATTTTTTTGAACATGGATTTGACGGATTTAACGGGTTCAATCCCTTAAGATTCGAGTTCGAGAAGGGATGGAGTTTGGACCCTTAAAATTTTAATGTGACGGGTTTTGAATTTTGGCCCCACATATTTGCCCCCTTACCATCCCTAGTCCACATATTTTAACTTTTGATGCAATTTAAACTTAAAAAAGATCAATTATGCAACCGGCTAGCCGAAAGCAGAATTACCAGCAACTGCACTAGCAATTAATGTCCAAAGGTTACGAAAAATTCACAAACTAAACTAGATCAAAAATGTATTAAACTTACCTTATTACATGCATGCAAATGGAAGCCAGCTAGTGGCAAAAAAGAAAAGGACTAATTTTAGGTTACCTGTGAGTGTAGAGCAATGGCTTTTCCTCTAAGCTGGTTGAACCGTTTCTTCCCAATAATATTTCGCGTGACTACAACAATTGGAGCAAAAAGACCCTTCCCTTCATTAACATTTCCCATCATAGGCTGTGCTCGAACCGGCCGGGCCACCCTCACTTTGGGCGGCGCCGCCTTGGCCTGCAGCAAGGTGTACTCTTCACCAGCCATGGAACTGCCCCAGCTCCCAAGAAAAGCAGAAGCAATGACTGAAGTGGCCATTTGTGCAAAAGAAATTAATGAAGAAGCTAACTAGCTAGCTGTAGTGCTTCTTAGTTAATTTCTCGTAGAAGAAATCTTGAGGTTCTTGCTCTGGACTTGGAATTTGTGTTGGAGAATATTTATTATATGATCTTCTGGGTATGCTACGAATATTGGAGATTTGGTGTTAAAGTAAGAGCCTTTTGGTTTTTCTTTGTCATGGAAATGAAGGGCGTGAAAGAAGTTGATGACGAGGAATGTTTAGGGCCACAAGAAAACTAAGTGGTTGGGTTAGATTTTTCTTATGATTTATTTTTTGTTCTACTTCTACGTGCGACTTTTGTTTGAGTTGAATAAGGATTTCTGCCCCAGTGGTTCCTGGTAACCTGGAGATCCGTATCTTGTATACTACTGGTCCTTTTTCTGTTAATGGTCCTATTCCCATTTTCTGCAATCTGACACGTATCGTTTTATCCACGCAATTTTAGCCGTTTATTTTTTGTGACTATTCCATGGAAAATTTTGGCTTGAACAGGTATTTGAAGTTTATACGTGTTCTCCATATCAAGAAAATTTCTATTCATGTTAGAAAACTCCGGTTGAATGTGAGAGGTTCGAATCTCGGTCACATTATATGTATAAAATTTGTGTTAGGGAACTAATTAATGGCCACCACCTTATTGTATACAATTTTGACGAAAGTTAAATAATGGCTCTTTCTTGAAACTCCAGGCCATCAATAAAATAGTACTCTAAAAAGAGTTTAAATATTAATCTTCTACAAATTATTAAGGAAAGTCTCGGTATAACTTTTATGAAGTGTAGACATCGTAAAATGTAAAATTTTATAGGAAGAGATTTATGTCCTTACAAACACCAAATCAAATTCTCAATCGCTATGCTCCTCCATAAATTTATGGTGATTAGAGTTGAAAGCAACTCAAAATTCTTGAAGATGATTTTCAGAAATTTGTTTGTAAATACAATTGTAAAATCTTTTATTTTTAAAAAATTTGTGAAGCTAAATTAATGAAAATATAGAACACATATTAACACTCGATGGTAATAATTAAATTAGGTTTAAATAAAATTTCAAACTCAATAAGAATTTCAAATAAAACTTAATCCCTTAGTGGCATGTTAACACGTGAAATTAAGCCGTGTGCCTATTAGTGCACACATAATTGACGTAAGTAACTTTGAAGTGAAGATTATATATTAGCAAAACAATCTTTTATTCAATGGTACCAGTTTTTTTAACTAGGAAGGTCTTTGAATGAGTTTATAAGTTTATCAAAATATTTTATGAGATGTTTAATAACTTATAAGATGTTAAAAAATATTTGATAATTTTTTTAAAAAAAAAAAAGATTACAAGTTTCTAAAAAAAAATATTAGGAGCTTATAAGTTCTTTTTTTATTTTTAAAATCTTAACATGCACTCTTAATTTTCATCATAATAATTATAAAATTGCCATTACTAATATCTAAACTTCAAGATCATATTTTATTCAAATACTTCAAAAACTTATTTTAAAAAATATATATATAATCTTATAAACTTTAAAAATATATTATAAAATGTAAGAATTTATAAGGCTTTCTAAATAAACTTAGACAATCACCCTATAAATTAGCATGAGTAAGGTGCTTATGCCAACAGTATTCACATTTCATTTTCATTACAAGGGCATCACACACATGTGAACACGCTACAAGAAAATTTACATATAGTAGCATTAATTTAGTGATATTTTGTGATATAACGACACAAAAAATAATATAGTAATAGTCACAAAAGAACGTCATTTTAATTTAATATTTAGTGGTATTTGATTATTAAATCACAAACAAATAGTGACACTTGATTTAAAATACCGAGATAAATGTATTTCAAAGATATTTAATTATTGCCACTAATTTTTCATATAAAAATGCCATTGATATGTAGTTATGTTGTCATTTGAAAAAAAAAAATCACAATGTACTTAGTGGCACTAACTAAGTGGCATTTTATAGTATAGTGACATATAAAAGTAATATAATGATAGTCAAAATAAATGTCACTATAATAAAATATTTAATTGCATTTAATTATTAAATGACATATAAAATAATGGCATTTGATTATATAATATCACCAAAAATATAATTTGAAGACGTTTAATTAGTGCCACTAATTTTTTCTTAAAAAATGCCACTTATATTTATTTATGGCGTCATCTAGGAAAAGACCACAAAATATTTAGTGGCACTAATTTAGTGACATTTTTAGTATAATGATACAAAAGAATAATATAGTGATAATTGTAGAAAAAAGTAACTATGCTACGATATTTAGTAACATTTGATTAATGAATAACAAATAAAAATAGTAATATTTCATTGAAAATGCCAACATAAATGTATTTGCAAGGTATTTAAGCAATGCCACATATTATTTCCTAAAAATGTCTTTCATATTTATTCATGGTGTCATTCATAAAGGATGTCGCAAATTATTTAGCGGCACTAATTTAACACTATTCTATAGTATAGTGATACCTCAAAGTAATATATTGATAGTAATAAAAAATGCCACTATAATATAAGCTTAATGGCAATTGATTAATAAATATTAAATAAATATAATTTCATGAAAATACTAACATAACTATACATTAAATGCATTTAACTAGTATTATTTTTTTTAAAAAAAAATCTCTTATAATTTAGTTATAGCTTGACACAAAATAAATATTGTAAAAATAGATAAAGTATAGGTATATTAATAATTGTAAAATTCATAAATTTATATCTTATCATAATGCATTAATTAAATTAACTACTTGATATACTTTTAGTATATCAACTAAATTAATCATATTGTTAAAGAAGTATCAAAATTTAAGTTTTTGCCTGTTTTTCTATCTCACTTGTACATTTTTTTTTTTTTTGAATGTTTTCTATGTCTAAATTTAATCTATCAAACCTTTTCAAATGAGTTATTTAATATAATAAATTTGAGCACATATTAAATAATTTAAAAAATGAACTTTCAAATTATAAAAATAAATTATTATTTTTTATTGTGCATATTGAACATTTGAATGGTAGCTTGATGGTAAACTCACATCTTTGCAAATAGATAGTTTCAAGTTTAAATCTTAAATAGGACAAGTAGGGCATGTTGGAGTTTCATATATGAAATTCTAGATGTAGATTAACATGTCATTCAAAATAAAATTTTGTGGCATTTAATTTATCATGTTAATTAATTAATTTCTTATGGCATGTTAATTTGTCATCTAAAGAAATCTTTTGCGGCATTTTAACATTATTATATGTACTTTTTGTGACAAGTCAGCATGTCATTCAAAATTATTTTTGTGATATTTTAACATGTCATTTATTGTACTTTTTGTAGCATATTACCTTATCATTTAAAGAAATTTTGGTGGCATTTTATCATGCCACTACATACATTTTAAATGGCATATTAGCATGCCATTTAAAAGTATCTTTAGTAACACTTAAACATGTTATTTCATGTATTTTTTTTATGATATTTTAATGTATCATTTAATATATTTTTGTTGCATTTTATTAATATCACAATAAAAATAAATTAATTATATTTATACTTTTAGCTACACTGCTACAAGTGACATTTTTAAAAAGTACCACTAAATAAAAAATTATTACTATAATATTATTTAAGTTGCACTTTTTTAATGCCACTAAATACAATTTTTATTGTCATGACTTCATTTGATAGCATGGCTGGCTGGCGGAATGCAATGGTCATTTCACGCCAGCAGTGAACTTTCATCCATTAATTTTTGCATTTTAAGAATATTTAAGAACATATCAAGTGGTATACGGGTTATGTTATGTTTGTGAGAATCATCTTTTAAATTTATGGGAGTCATTCATAGAATCTCGATAACAATAAATAGTCATCACAATTTGTATAAGCGTATCGTCATCATATCATCATGATTTTTTTGAAAAAACCATCTTCAGACATTATAGTTTTCATGAAAAATTATCATCACAACTTACAATCAATAATTTACTATTGGGTACGTAACAAATATATAGTAAACATGTCATCGGGTGATTAGGACTTATAATCAATAATTGTGAGTTAAGGAGTTGGTGATGAGTTTGAAGGCACTCTTCACACTTGAAGTTAACTGAACTTCTATCTGACCTAAGATTGACCAATTGAGGATGGACTTGGATTTGATATCAATCGTAGTTTAAGTTGAGTTTTTGTTTAGTTCAACACTTAGAGTAATTAATAAATGGATTGATATATAATCTTGATCTTGGTGTCATTAGAACCACTATTTAAAAAATCAGACCTGACCAAATCGATCAGTTGGACCGGTCGAACTATTAACCGGCCGACGAATTGATCTAATTTTCTCAAAAAATCGAAAAACTAAAAAAATGCCATATTTTTTAAAAACCACTTAGGTCAGTTGGTCGGACTGGTGAACCATTCACGATTCAATTGGACTGGACCGATTTTTTCATTTAATTTTTTATTGAAATTAATTTTTTTAATTTTTTTTTTTGTCTAAGTACAAAGTTTTAAGGCTAAGATACACATCACAAGCTATCTAAAAAAAAAAAAATCTTAATTTAGAGTTTAGAATTAACTTACCTACTCTCAACTTTAAAACTTTAGACTTGATATATTTAAATTGTTGTAATTATTTATAATATAAATTGTGAAATTTGGACTGTAATGTTAGACAATATTATTTAAACTCTTTATGTTTTATATTTTGGCATTTTATTAATTTTAAGGTAATATATATAATACAAATATATATTTTATAATTATAACATTGCGGTTCAATTGCAATTCAATTATGATCTGACTAATAGTTGAACCACTGAACTATGAATCGATAAATTTTTTAATCCAATGAACAATCTAATTTTTTTAACACTGATTGATGGGAAAAGCACGAGCTATATTCATTTGTATTTGCAATCAATAGGTAATGAAGTAGAAGCACTTCTTTATTTATGCGTGTAATTAGCAAGTAATATAGCAAGAACACTGCTTCATCAGTAAGTGATAAATCATGAGCTATATACCTCATTAACAGTGGTAGAGCATCACTTTTTTTCAATTAACAAGTGATGCAACATAAACTCTTCTTTATGTATAATAAGTAATAGAGAGCAGCTATTTTTCTGTAACAAGTGATAGAGTACAAGTTTTTTTTCCTCATTAGTAAGTGTTGGAAATTTTTATGCAGCAATGTATGTGTCAAAATAAATAATAACATAAAATAATAGTATAAATAATTAATTTATATTAAATATAGAACACATATCATTGCAAATGAAAATTACGAAGATAGAAACTTGAGAAAACAAACTAGGAAAAAAATCATCAATCGTATTAGAGAATTGATTAAGTCGAAGCCTACACCGACGTAACTTCCTTAAGATTTTATCCGCTTTCCAATGGTGCATGAGAACTCCTGATGGCTAACCTCCCAATATACAATAACTTAGCTAAACAAGGGCTGCACTCCAATTGCCGGGACTCCGAACCCCCAACTAACTTGAAACCTTTGTTTTGTGCAAGAATGAATGCTTTGTGTTTGTATGTTGTATGCTTTTTTCTAATTATCAATGCATGAATATAACCTCCATATTTATGGTTGCTAGGTGCCTAATAGCATAAGTGACAACTGTATGCCCATCAAATATGTTAAAGGTTGTAAATAAAGGTTATGACCTTTAATTTCAAATTTTAAGGATATATAGCCACAGAATTTCAAATGAAAAGACATGGCTGCAATTGTTTGAAATTTTTGGACATGACTATTAGGAGAGGAATAATTTTGATTTCGAAATTGAAAATCAAAATAATTATGATAATAATAATTAGATAACATAATTGTTATTTTTATTTATTTTAAATGAATTTAATCTAAAAGATAATATTCGGACCACAAGCACACCCATTCCCATGCCCCTACCCTCCCCTGAGCCGAACTAAAGGTGGACGGTATGCACACGCATGTGTGTGGTTCATTGCAATAGACCTATACTCATGTAGTTCATCTTTCCTCCACAGACTTGGGTACCCCCAAAAGGGTCCAACCCCTTAAGCCACACCCAAGTTATTTAATTAGCAAAATTTTAGCTTTGGATTTCAATGTAGGATGGACACTTTCAAGCTATCCATCCATGCCGATGTCTTTGCTATTCCTTAAGCCATTCTCCATTTTTGCCTCAATTTGCTCATTCACCACCTCATTAATTTTGGCATATAACCACTTAATAAACATCTCCTCAATGAGATGAAATTGTTATTTTAAAAGTCATTAATTTTGATATCATAAAGCTATCATCAAGTTTAACCAAAGTTGGTGGGTTATCACTCACAAATGCCAAAATTCTCACAATCCCATACATGAATGAGTAAATTTTCTGATAGGTATACTTATGAATGTAATGACATGACAGAGGTTCAGTTCAAGTGGTACTGCATTAGGACAATTAGCTTTTGGCTTTGAACCTTCCCCGATGAGAACAATCAAGTGTACTCGCCAATCAGTGAATGTGGTGTCTTGAACTGTTCAGCTTTTGTGTACACCAAGATAATAGAACTACACATAATACCACTTAATAGCCAATTTTTGTGGTTTTTGTTGTGTTCATTTCAGCCCTAAACAATTTTTGGTATTCATGAGCACTAATTTGAGAATCTAACCTTAAAACCCTTATAGGATCAACCAAACCTTACTCACATAGGTGATTTCTCATTAAGAGGTTCCTGCTACACCCCTACTTGAAATAACAAGATATGAGAGCCATTAAAAGCAATGCTTAACCTAGAACTTTTGCAAAATGTACTATCTACTCATCAAAAAAATGGGCTAGAGGGTGGTGGTCTCTCCATAGTGCTTCCATGTCAAGTTATAGTTGCATAACTTGTTTTTCCCTTTGAACCTACTTCATGGGATCTCCAATCACATAGGTAGGGTTCTCGTTTTGGTGACTCGATTATTTTAAGGCTTCAGTTTCATTCTCTCGAATGACTAAATTACTTGCTTTCTATTTATGCCTTTGGTTAATGGATCTGCAAGGTTATGTTCAAACTTCACGTAGTCATTTGAAATAACTCTACTAGAGAGTAGTTGTTTAACAATGTAATGTCTCCTCAGTATGTGTTGAGACTAACTGTTATAAATACTACTTTGTGCCCTTTCAATGGCAGATTGGCTATCACAGTGGATACAAATCGCCATCATAGGTTTTCGCCAATTTGGAATGTCTTCCAAAAATTGGCATAGCCATTCTATTTCCTTACCTGCTTTATCCAATGCGATGAACTCCAATTCCATTGTTGATCTAGCTATGTAATCTTTTTTCAAGGACTTTCATGATATGGTAGCCCACCCAGAGTGCATACATATCTACTCATGGACTTGGACTCATTTGAGTTAGATATTCGGTTAGCATCATTGTATCCCTCAATTACAACTGGATATCTATTATAATGCACCTTACACTTCATGGTCTATTTTAAGTATCTTAGTACTTTGACAATGTCATTCCAATGCTCTTATCTAAGGTTGCTTGTATATCTGCTCAGCTTACCAACTGCATATGCAATATCTGGCCTTGTGCGATTCAAAATGTACATGAGGCTTCCAATTATACGTGCATACTCCACTTGGGCCTTTCCTTCACCTTTATTATTGGTAAGTAATTGGTTTACATTTATTGGTGTTTTCACTATATTACTAGCAAGGTCCAGAAACTTTTATAACACTTTCTTAATATAGTGTGATTATGTTAATGCTATCTCATCCAGTGTTCGTACAATTTTAATTCCAAGTATGATATTAGCAAGATCACCCATATCTTTCATATCAAAATTATGACTTAGCAATTTCTTTGTCTTTTTGATTATGTCACTATTGCTTTCCATGATTAACATATCATCTACATAGAGACATACAACGACATACTCAGTTTGTGTATCTCTAATATACACACATTTGTCACACTCGTTAATCTTGAGCTATTAGCTATCACTATTTGATCAAATTTAAGGTGCCACTATTTAAGTGTTTGTTTTAAACTGTATAATGATTTAATTAATTTACACACCTTTTTTTTCTTGTCCCTGAATTGCAAACCCTTTGGATTATGCCATATAAATTTCTTCATCGAGGTCACCATTTAGGAACGTCATTTTTACATCCATTTGATAGATCTCAAGATTATTAATAGAGGCAAAGGAAATTAATAACCGAATTGAAGTTATTTTAGTCACCAGTAAGTATGTTTCAAAGTAGTCAAGGTCTTCCTTCTGTTGGTACACTTTGATTACTAGTCTTGCATTGTACTTGTCTATCATCCAATTAGCTTTCATTTTTCTCTTGAAAATTCATTTACACCACAAGGGTTTATTTTCAGGATATAAATGTACTAGTTCCCAAGTATGATTATGCATGATGGACTCTATTTAACTATTTACTACTTCCTTCCACAAAGGATCTTTAGGAGTTGTCATAACTTTAGTAAACGTCTGCGGTTCATTTTCTAATACATAAGTCAAGAACTTGAGTCCAAAGGATTTAGCTATTCTAGTTTTTTCACTACGTCTCAACTCAATGTCCTCTTTACTCAACTCTTGAACTTCTTGAGGTCTTTTAAATATTACTTATCTTTTATCCTTTTCCAAGGAAATATTTCTTCAAAAATGCTTGCATTCCTTGACTTGATTATCATATTAACTTGAATGTCGTCAATATCATATTTATGTACAAGGAACCAAAAGGCGACATTATGTTGTGCATAACCAATAAAGACCCCATCAACTGTCTTTGGTCATATTTTGACCATTTTAGGAGGTGGCACTCCTACTTTAGTTAGACACCCCCACACCTAAAGATATTGATAAGATGGTGGGTGTCCTTTTCATGCCTCATATGGTGTTTTTTGTGATTTCTTATGGGGTGTCTTATTAAATAAATGATTTGCAGTCAATATTGCCTTGCCTCACATGTTTTGAGGTGCCCCTGCATTAATTAATAATGTATTCATCATTTCTTTTAAAGTTCAATTTTTGTGTTTAGCAATGTCATTTGATTGCAGTGCATAATGGGTTGTTACTTCACGGATTGTTCGATGTTCAGCACAAAATTCTTCAAAGGGATGGATATTTTCTCCACATCTATCACTTTGTAGTATTTCAATTTTCTTCCCAAGTTGATTCTCACCCTTTTTTTGTAATGTTTAAATGTTTCAAGAGTTCCATCTTTCCTAGAAAGTAGATAAACATGGACAAAATCTTGTGCAATCATCTATAAAGGTTATAAAATATTTTTTTCCACATCTTGATTGCACCATTTTTAAACCACTTATGTTTGTGTGAATTAAACTTAATGGTTTAGTACTTCTCTTAATTATTTTAAATGAAAGTTTAGTCATTTTTGCCTCAATGCGAACTTCACATTTAGTTTTTGTGTCAAATTCTAACTTGGGTAAAATACTATTTTTTGCTAGTTTACTTAATATACCAAAATATATATGCCCTAGTTTATGATGCCATAAATCTAGAGACTCCAAGAAGTAAGCAAAATTCACTTTATTTCCATTAGAAGCATTTTTTGGTACAACTTTGAATATGATGGTCATTAAATTCATATGAAAAAGATCATCACATAAATACTAGCATACACACCTTGTTTCGTAAGTACAAAATTGTTTGCTTCAAAAACTAGTCTAAATCCATTCTTGCTAAGCATAGGACCTAACAGTAAATTTCTTCTTATATTTGGCACATGAAGTGCATTATTGAGAGTTAGCTCCTTCTTAGAGGTCATTTTGAGCACCACCTTTGCAATTCCATATACCTTTAAAGTGATGAGTTCCCCATGAACAAATTCTCATCTTTAGCATTCTCGTATGTTTTGAACAAGCTTTTGTCAGAACACACATGTTAAGTGGCCCTAGTGTCCATCTACTACTATTTGGAATTTTCAGTTAGGTTCACTGCAAAAACCACGACTGAAAGGTTCAAGTCACTGACACCATCTGAGAGACTTTCTACTTCAGTCATATGTGCATGAGCATCCTTTTTCTTCTTTGAGGGCCCATCTTTCTTTGGAGTTCCTCCTTGTTGACTGTGTCAGCAGTCCTTTGCCCTACGCCTAGCTTGCCACATATATAGTAGCTTCCTTAAAATTTCTTTTTCTTCTTGGTTTTTTCATTTTGAGTGTCAGAAGCATCATTTTTTCATTGTTAGAAGAACTTTGCTCCACAATATTTACTTTGCTCTCATAAGCATTGCCACCATTTTTCTTTTTGGGAATGCTTCCATTTCCTTTATTCTTACCCTCAAGATTTGTCTTCTTGCATTTGTACTTGAGGTAATTTTTGAAGCCCTTCCACCCTAGGGGTAACTTTTCAATAAGCATTGCCACTTGAAATGCTTCTCTAAATGCGACATATTCAACAGCTAACTCATGTAATACCATCTAATATTTATATACCTGGGATATCACAGATATCAAGTCAATCATAATAAACTCAAGAATCTTACCAGCAACTAATTTTTTCGTGTCGACATCTTTTGTTTTGTATTTTTTCTTAAGTGATTCCTAGAGTTCCTTGGCTGTAGCAATTGTACTGTATATGTTATACAACACATTGTCCAAACCATTGAGTATGTACGTTTTGCACAAGATATCTCTAGGATTCCAACCATCAATGGCTACCACGGTTTGCATATTTGAATTTTTCATGAGATAAGATGTTCTTCACGTAAAAACCTTGTAGATTTAGTGTAGTAAGATAAAACAACATCTTTTGTTGCCATTTTTTAAAGTCCTTCCTATTGAACTTTTCTAGTTTCTCCGCTTGTTCAACTGCAACAGGGGTAAGAGGATTAACAATCGAAGGGGGAGCATAAAGAGGATTCTATGATATATCACCAACACCGCCAGCATTGGACTCAAAAGGCATGTTGGGCACATTTGTCGCCATAATAAATTTCTACAAGAATGAATTAGTTAGTGATTATTTTGCATAGTAAAATTATGTTAATAGAATAATTTGCATAGATTCATCAATAGATGTTTTACTTGCACACGAATTTGTAGTAGAACTTATAATTTAAAGTAGAAAATGTATTATAATTAAGAGAGAACAAAATATCTAATTATTTAGGATATATGCTAACAAATTCAGTATCAAAACAAAAACTTAAAATTTGAAAGTAAAGATAGTAATATAGATCTAGTTTGCAGTTAAATATTTGAAACACAGAGAAAAGCCTAAAACCTTAAGTCTATTGAAAATTTGTATGCACCAGTGTATGTGTCAAAATAAACAGTAGCATAAAACAATAGTACAAATAATTAATTTATATTAAACATAGAATATATATCATGGGAAATAAAAATTATGAAGACAGAAACTTGAGAAAACAAACTAGGAACAAAAACCCACAATCATATTAGAGAACTGATTGTGACAAGGCCTACATAGATGTAGCTTCCTTAAGGTTTTATCTGCTTCCCAATAGTGCACAAGGACTCATGACGGATGACCGGTCAAGGTATAACGACTCAGCCAGATAAAGGCTGCATTATAATTGCCTAGACTCTAAACCCCCAATTGACTTAAGACCTCTATTTTGTGTAAGAATGAATGTTTTGTGTATGTATGCTACATGTTTTTGTCTACTTATCAATGCACGAATGTATCCCCCATATTTATAGAGGCTAGGTGCATAATAGCATGAGTCACGACTGTATGCCCATAAGACATGTTAAAGGTTATAAATAAAGGCTGTGACCTTTTAATTTCAAATTTTAAGGACATTACCGTAGAATTTCAGATGAAATGACATGGTTCCAACTATTTGAAATTTTTGGACGTGACTGTTAAGAGAGGAATTATTTTGGTCTCAAAATTGAAAATTAAAATAATTAGGATAATAATAATTATATAACATAATTATTATTTTTATTTATTTTAAATAAATTTTCTCCAAAAAGATAATATCTGGACCGTAAGCACACCTACTCTCGCACCCTCGCCTTGAGCCAAGGCGGTTGTACAGGTGGGTAATGCAAGCATGTGTATGTATGGTTCATTGTAATCAAACCTACACTTTTGTAGGTTCTCTCCCCTCTAAAAACTTGGGTGCCCCCAAAGGGATCCACACTTTGGGCCACACCCAAGTTATTTAACTAGCTCAATTTTAGCTTTGGATTCCATTTTGAGATGGACACTTTCAAGCTATCCATCCATACCCATGTCTTAGCTATTCCTTAACTCATTCTCCATTTTTAGCTCAATTTGCTCATTCACCACTTCATTAATTTTGGCATATAACTACTTAATAAACATTTCCTCAACAAGATGAAATTGTTAGTTTAAAAGTCATTAGTTTTGATCTCATAAAGCTATCATCAAGTTCTAACCAAAATTGGTGGGTTATCACTCATAAATGCCAAAATTCTCATAGCAAGTTTTAGAGCAGTAGCTCTTATTTATTTGATAAGAGCGTGACATTTTTCTTCATTAGCAACCAATAGAGCATAAACTTGTTTTCACTTGTAATTGTAAGTGATAAAGCATAACCCCTTGAATGTCAGTGAGCAAAAGAGCATGAGC
>JACGDI010005348.1:1727395-1740715 GCA_014898725.1 Jacaranda copaia
TTACTAAGTAAGTAAAAAAACTTATACTTAATTGTGATGGTGTAGCGAGGCAATAATGATGAATCATAGCTTATATCAACGAATTGTCATTGAGTCATC
This sequence comes from Jacaranda copaia, assembly GCA_014898725.1. Classification (NCBI taxonomy): domain Eukaryota; kingdom Viridiplantae; phylum Streptophyta; class Magnoliopsida; order Lamiales; family Bignoniaceae; genus Jacaranda; species Jacaranda copaia. The sequence goes on from JACGDI010005348.1 coordinate 1,727,495, forward strand.
ATAACTTGTAATGAGCAGGTTGCTTCCAATCAGCACTAATTGTAATGTATAAATTATCACAAGATCATCACATCTTATAAGCCATAAGTTTTTATAACTTGTATGGGCATGCTATAATTGATTCATCACTGCTTATTTGGAAAAGTATCACTAGGTCATCATTGCTTACAATTCAGAAATTGTCAACAAATATTGGAGTTTGTTACTAAAAAGAGTTTATGAAAGTGCATTTATGGGCGTCAATGGTCAAGATTTGTTAGGTAGACAATCTACATTCCTCCACTCTATCCTAACTTTAGGAAGAAAAAAGGGAGACCAAGCAAGCCAAGGAGAAGAGACTTTGATGAGGCTATTACCAAGAGAAAGAAAAAAGGAGAGAGACACATCTAGTGAATCCACTATATTGAAAATGAAGATAAGGTAGATAACTCTAAGGTATAGCAATTATAAGTTAGCAATCATAATTAGAGATCTTTTCCGATGAAAAATAGTAGTATAAGTTAGAATCAAATGTGACAAGATGAAATAACTGGTCTAAACTTGATAATATTAATGTGGTTCAAATTGGTACTCAGTCATCCTAGAATACACGTAATAACCTAAAGGTACTTTCAGCTATGTTCAATTAATTGTGCTCTTCTCCTAAATACTTTCGATGATAAGTTATCTTATGTAATGAGTAATATATTATGTCATCAGGGTAGGTTATGAAAGTAAGAGCAAAGTGTCATTCCACAAATGGAAGGAAACAAATGAAGCAAACACTGGACATAAGAAGCAAACTTTAGATAATGTATCATTTCAATTATTTGTTGGATATGAATTATCTTTTTAACACCTTCATTTCATTTAGACGGTGGAAAATCCTTCACTATCTAGACTTTGGAGATCAAGCAAACATGCTTGCACCAACAACTCCAAAGGTCTCAAAGTGAAAGGAATCAAGCTTCAACTATTAGGAAAAGGAAGTTTGTTCAATTGAACAACTTAAATGAAGCAATAGACAAGTTGAATGGGAAGAAAAAGACTAACATGGAAAAGAAAATACCTTGAGAAATATTTAGGAACTTGTATTTTTTATTTTGGATGTATTGACTAGGGCATGTTAGTATGTCTGAACTTTGGAATGTAGATGGTTATGACTTGGGGATGTTCTTTTAACTTCCAACTTGAATTTTTAACAAACTTTCTGAATAGTTGTTTTCGGTGGCATTAATTGAAAATGTTCAATATTAACTTGTAATTTTTTTATTAATTAGAAATGCACTTGTACATGAACAATGTATTTTTGGCATTAGTTGGATATGAAATTCTGATTTTTTTAACAAAGCACTCCCACAACAACAATATCTTCTTTTGTTTCTGTTAATATGAATTGCTCATGTTTATGAATAAAGTTTTTGGCTTAAGTTGGACATGAACTTCTTATTGTTTTTGAACAATGCACTTGAACAAGCTAGAGCTTCTTGTTTTTGTTGATTAAAATTTTTGGTTGCATCTCTTTTTTTCTGAGAATAGAGGTGTTCCTCCACAAAATAATGTGCAAAAATAAGGTATTACATAATCCAACTATTGCTCCATTACATTGTGCAAAAACAGGGCATTACAATGTGTAAAACTAATGTAAATATCAATATATTGCTCCAAGAAACATGCACTACATTACCATTAATCCATTACATGTAAAGATTAGAGATGCTCCAAAAAAGACCAAGAGCACTAAACATGCTCTAGAGACATAAAAAAATAGATGACTAAAACAAATGCTCCAAAAAACATAGCATCGCGAAAAAAAATCTTCAAAACACTACATAATACAATAAAACCAAAATAGAAAAAGAAAACTAATAGCACAATCAACTTCATAAACATTTTTCACTTCTTCAGCTTTCGATTTTCCATCTCTAACTCATTTATTTTGTGAATGAGACCATGATGATGCTCTTTGATCTTGCACACAAGGGTGGATCAACCTAGAGAACCCACACTTATTATTCTGACAAAAGGAAAAAGAAAGTATCACACAAAATGGAGAAAATGAAAAGTAACAAAAATGAAAAAGTGAGGAAGAAAGTTACATCATATCTCTTACATGACAAGAACCTCCTATATAGATTATGGTTGGTCTAAGATATTCTTACCAAGCTTTTCTTGCCACACCAGCATTTTAAAGGTGCCATAGAGGTTGAGCTCTAAGATGATGAAGATGACATTCTTGAGGAGGCTATTTTATTTCTATTGTGGGGGAGAAATGAAGAAAAGAAGGAGAAAGGTTAGGTGAGGAACCAAACTTTCTTATAAGCCCCCCACCCCCACCCCTTTTTTTTATATGGTAGTATAAAGAGAAAATTTCCCTCCAATTTTGGTCTATATGACATAGTTAGGAATGGGAATAGGGCAGGCTATGAGCCAAAAATCTATGGCCTGGCCTACTTATAACCTACTTTGGCCTAGCTTATTTAATAAAAAAGCCAAGTCAAGGCTTAAAAAATAATGTTTTTAACTAAATATGGTAGACTTAGATTCTTCTAAAAGTTTGAAAAGTTTAACAAACTAGCCCATTTAGCATTCTTCACATAAAAAATATAATAATAATGATATGATATTAAATAGCTAATTGCATTTGATTTCTCTAATTAGTCTTTTATAAAATCTTTTATGTTGTTTAGTATTATTTTTTGTTGAAATGATAATATTTTATACTTAGATTTGAAATTTCATAATTATGTATTTGTTATTTATCATTTTGATTATTGCATATCAAGATCTATTACAAGTTTAAGCTTATTAAAAATTTAGATTTATGTAATGTTTAGATTTAATTAAAGTTTTGGCATAAAATAGGCTTTTTGGTAGGCTTTCAGGTTAGTTAATGTAACACTCCTGAAATTTAAAATTTTCAAAAAAATAAAAATTTAGAATTCAAGATATTGATAGATCGGATTGTAGGGCTCAGAAAATAATGAAAAGGACTTAATTGCAAAAAAAATTGAAAATTTTGGGGGTCAAATCATAATTTGAAAAGACTTGATTAGATCACATTTTAAAAGTTTGGGGCTTTGCAAGGAATAAGCTTTGGGTCAAATGGCCACATGTTAGGCATTAACTTTTTCTGGGGGCTTGATTGAAGAAAGGCCAACCCTAAAGGATTCAATTAAAGGAGGCAAAAACTTTCTAGGGTCAAATTGAAAAAGCTGAAAAAGTTCATTATATAAATACCCTATTTGCAATTCCACCCCTATTTTGTTTCATCTTCACCATCGAGAACCAATTTTCTCTCTCCAGCAACTCTCTCTGGCAGCCCTAAAACCATGAAACTAGACCAACCATCTTCTTTACCTTATCATGGCGAGCATATTGGTACAACATGCAGCAAAAACCCCCACCAATTAGCTACTAGGAAATCGAAGCTGAAGTGAACTCATGGGAGAGCTTGGTGGGTTCCTTAACTCTGACGACTGAAACTAGGGTGTGAATAATGGATGTTGATAGGTTTAGCTTAAGAAGTATCTTGGTACTTGTAATTCGGTGAACGAATCAGTAGAAGAGGTGAATTAGGCGCGGTGGCGCACAACAGCAAAGTGGTGGCACTAGGTGATCAAAGATGGACTTGACGCCCTTCATAACAACGTTTGTTGAAATTGTCTATAGGGTTGTGACTAACATAGCAAGGCGTATCTTCTGGTGGCGGTGGTAAGTATTTCTGGTGGATAGTTATTGGTAGCAGTAGCAAAGAGATAATTTCTTCTCCTTAATGCAACAATCATAATGGTGGCCTCAGTTTGTGGTTTTGGCATCTCGATAGTCGAATATTAAGTAAAAAGGATAAGGTTAAAAGCTTTATGACCTTTTTGTAATGTTTCTTCTACTGAATCTTGTAACATGGCAAGAAAATGAGAATTTACAATGAATTATATGTGTAGATGCCATGCATGGACAAATATAGGTGCTTAGTGGACCCAAAGATATTATATTACTTGACATTTTTGGTTAATCGAGGTTAATTAATAAGAAAACTCTAATTCTATGGATTTGAGATTAAAGTGGCAAGAATTGGGTTAGTTGAGATAATTGGACTATTATTGATGTTCAGGGATGATGATATGAGGAACCGAATTTTACTTCTTTAATGGAACTGAGGCAAATCCCATGACTATTTCTCTATTAGTAGCTTAATTAGCACATTGTATTGATAGTACCAATTAAACCTTATAATTGTTGTAATAGGTGAATAATTAGTGATTTTGGACAATTGATAGTATACTAGTAAAAATTAAGATTGAATATGGATTTTAATTGTAAATGTCCTCTTTTGGTTAGATTACCAAGAAGTGGGTCTCGTAGACCAGTAGGTTGTTGACTATAGTTGCTATATTTGAGATTATGGAGGTAAGGGTCTGCCACTTTGGCCTCGAATATTTCTATTTGTTCTTATGAAAAAACCCTTGTGAGGGTTAATTGTGCTTGAACTATAGTTGCTTATGTTTATTGAAATATGTACTTGATTGTGTACTCGCTCGTGATTTGTTAATAGACTTATATACCCCTATGGGGGTAGTTCTTGATTTCACTCGAATATGAGTCTGTTCTTATTCGTTATGTGCCTAGAACTTTCTATTGTTATTTGTCTGGTACTTGTTCTCGATCAATACTTATTATTATTCTGTACTCATTCGTGTCCTGTATTGTTCTCGAATGCCTTATCGACACCCTTGCTTGTTTGTATCTTGTTATTTGGCCATGATAGCTTAATTCTACTTGTTAAATGTTATTGTTTTTCCTTATCAGCATTTATGTACATGTTATCTATTACCTCGCTAGCTTATTAGTTTATTTGGTATCCATGACGTCTTAGGGATTTCCTCTGGGCATCTGCTCAAATTATTTATTGGTATTTGTTAATTGTTTAGAGACTTGACTGGCCAAGGGCCGAACAGGGCAAAATGATTAGAAATATGGGACACTATGCAGCCCGCATGGGTGTCAGTGATACACTAGGGATTTCCTCCTGGGTATCAATGGTGTGTTTGGGATTTTTCCCTGGGCATTGTAATATGCTATACGGTCTGTATAGGCACCTACTAGATACCAAGTTATCATGCTTTGGTAATAGTACTTGATTGACAGTCTCTTGATTACTTGCAACTGATCTTGACTGTTCAAGCCTGATGGCGATACCTTCCATAGTAAATTGGTTGAGTTGGTCGAGCTATTTGAGTCGACAGTAACCACTTACCTGGCTATATCTCAACTACCTATAAATTGATCTTGACTGCCTATAATTTGATCTTAACAGCCTGAAATCTAATTCTGATTGCCTGTTTCTTGATATATTCCTAATTAGCTCTTAATTTATGATTTGTTGAGCTAACACTTCCTTGACAAATCCCTATTGTTTATTATTGAAATTATATCTCACTAAGTCCTTTGAACTAACCCCCCTATTTTATACTTGCTTCTCTCAGACAGGATTAAGTGAAGGATATAAAGTCTTTAGCTTGGGTTGAAGAACATATGCCTTGTAATAGAACAGGTGCTTAATGGTGTATATGGGTTCACTGGAATGTTAAGCTTTAAGTTAGAGACGTTGTGTTATGTTAGGTTGAATTAAATATCTATCGTGCTTAATTATGTTGAATGTTATGGGATAAGCTATGGTTTGTACATATTCCTTTTGATAAGGTTGCTTAAGTTGATATCTGTTGCTATCTCTAATGAGTTAAGTCTTGAAAGAATTTTATGGGCCTATTTACAGTCCTGTTAGTTAAATTTAAGACTGAATTGAGTGGCGCTTCCACTTAGGTGTTATTCCGAGAGGGGGTGCTACATTAAGACTTTAGAATTTATTTTGAAAAGACTAGGCTTAATCTTTTTTTTTTTTTAAAAAAAAAAGCCTATTATATATAATAGTTTAAGGTTGGGCTTATCATTTACATAACAAGCCTAGGCTATTTAAGCCAAAACCTATCCTATTTTCATGCCTAGGCATAGTTAACAACATTTTTTTATGTGTAAATAGCAGACCCCCCCCTCCCCGCACCAAAGTATAGGCTCATGTACACTTTGCCTCACAACCATTGCAAGTGTGTGGAATGATTACCTTACCTTTGATAAATGTGCTTAAATACCCCTTCGTTTTATTTTCTGGCAGAATATTCTACCTGAAATGCTAATATACTTTGAGTATATTATACTTTATCTCCTCAATTTTAACAAAATGTACATTTAATAACCTAATTATTCTAAATTATCACACTTTTATCATTAATTTTTTATTTTTATAGAACAAAGTGAAATATTTTATAAGAAATATTATCACACTCTAATCATTTGTCAATATATGGAAAGTTAAATTAGTTTGAGCTATCATATAATTTTAAATTAATTTTATATTATATTTTACTTGGTTTATATACATGAGACGATTAAAACAAATTTTAAAATTATATCTTAATTGATTTTTATATCAATATACTATTATGCATATTTGTTAGCAAATGGTATTTAAATATTTTTAGTTTAAATAGAGTAATAAATGATAGAGATAATGTTGATATTAAGATATACATTATTTGCTATTAATATTTGTTCGACTAGCGTCACCTATCTTATTCTTGTTCAAATTAAAACCCTAAACCACTTACACTCTTAATTAAACAAATAAGCACACATTTATAAGTACTCCATAATGATCATTTGGTAATGGAGCCCTAAAATTAATTTTTAATTATCTTTTTACACATCAATTTAGAAAAATTTTAACCATTAAATTAGTTTATACATTTCAACTAACTCAAATTGACTGAACATGTGATATCGATAATTAAGTAACATATGGTAATAATTTTTCACAAAATATTTTACTTTGTTCCACGAAAATAAGAATTTAATGCTAAGGATAATATTTTAAAGTACTTTGAGTGGCCAAATGCAAATTTTTTAAAACGTCATGGGGCAAAGTGCAAAATGTACCACTGAAAAATGAAACGAGGAGGTATTCAAGTATATTTAACAAAGGTTGGATAATCTATTTGTACATTTACAATAATTGAAAGATAAAGTGCAAATGACCCCATATATTGAGGGATTGTATGCTATTTGTCTTTTTTTGAATGAGGTGGCATCAAAATACATACGTCCATCTTTTCCAGAAATTCCAACGCGAGTGAGCACATTTTGGGTCCACTTGTATTAATTTCACTATGGTGGATTAAGATTGCAAGGGTTTTGCGGGGGCTCGGATCAAAATTAAATTATGATATCAAGAAAGGCCATAATCATATAAGGTAAAGTTAAAGAACAAAAATTCCATTTTTCACATAAAAGTATGAATAAATAAAATATAAGTAAATTATTTTTAAAAAATGACATGTTTATATTATTTTTATATGTACCATACTTATGCTCACTTTTAAATTATCTGAAAATTATTTTAGACGAATCACATTATTACTTTATTTATAGATAAAGTATCTAAAATTAATTATTATTTTCAGAAATTTTAAGATTTATTTTTTTGTAATTTCATGCTACTCAATCAATACTTATAAATATTTAATTTGTAAGTTTTAATAAAACTTATAAATGATTTATTAAAATATAATAAAATTGGCATATGAAATAAAATTAAAATTCAATTGAATGAGAATGAATAGCCTCATGCTCCGCGCGCCTTTTTTTTTTTTTTTATTTGTGAAGTCTTTTTCTAATAGAGTATCCAAGTCTACAAAAATGTGATTGCACATAAAATTAAAATTGTTTACTTTAAAATTATGACACCAAATTTGTAAAAAAAATTAGAAAGAAAATTAAGATTTTATGCGAAAATGTATTATTTTCATCACATATTATTAGATAGTCTAGAATTACGATGATTAGACAATATATTTAACTCAAACTATTTATTTCAGTTTAAGTTGTGACAACAACCTCCCTCCGCCCCCCACGCCCAATATTAAAATATAATTAAGTTCCTATGATCCGGTTTCCAAATGGTCAACCATTCCACCTCCAACAAAATACTGCACCGGAACTTCATCCGATGAAACAAGAGACATCACGATTCTCTCAATTTCGTCGTAGAACTTCATGAACATTTTGACCACCTTATTTTCCGATAATTAGCAACTGTCGAGGGATCAAAAGTTACTATCAAGAAAATGGCGTCATTGGCTACCCATTTCACAGCCTCCCTTTTCCTCTGTCCGCTGGGCCTCCGCCGCCTTATGTGCTCTGTCTCTCTCTTCCTTAGGAACCCCTCTTTCTATAGATCAAGAATTTGGTATTTCTCGGAACCCAAGTGGAAAAACTTCGATCTGTACACTCTTCTTATAGTTCTCCCCATTTCCTCATTATCCCACATCTTCATCTTTCTTGCATTTTCAGACAACCCCACTTACAGATTCTCATTCTTGCAGCAGTCTTTCGTTATTTTCTTCTTCTGGGCAATCTTAATTTTGATTACTTTGAAGGAAAGTTTTGATCTTGGCTCAGTTCCTGAGAATTTTGTCTTCATATTTGCTGGCATTGCCTTTTTGGTTGAGTTTTACATGAGTGGGAGGGGAGTTGTTGGTCTTGGTGGCACGGTTTATAGAATTTTGGGTGGTTTGGCAGTTTTTTGCGCGATGTGCTGCGTGTATTTATCCGTTAGACCATCGGCTTTCTTTGCGGAGTTTTTGTTGTCCTCTGGGCTTCTTTTGAAGGGCACATGGGTCCTGCAAGTGGGCCTGTCGTTGTACACTGATGCATTTGGTTTGAAAGGCTGTGATAAGATTTCTGGGTTAACCCTAGCTAAAGGGGAAGCTGATGTCAAGTGTGAACTCGAGGATGATAAGTGGAGGGGCATTGTATTGATGAACTTGCTATTCGTTGGGCATGTTATTATGGTTATAATCACCAGCTTTGTGCTGTTTGGCTTCTTGCATCATTATAGGAACATGAGGCATGGCGAGGCAAGTGGATCGCTGGCTCAGATAGGTTCTGAGAGCATGCTTATGCATCCACTTCCTGAACTTGAGATGGAATGAGAGGTTTTGGTTCTTCTGCTGTTTGAATATGAGTGTACAATTAAAGCATTTTCACTTTTGAGTTGGGACAAAAAGAGTTTTCGTTTATTTCATAGAAAGTTTTAGCTGTTGCATCATCTTACGGATCATATATTGCAGAACGTAGAATTCTTATGATGGAGTTATTGTCAAATTAGATATAGTTTCTTCCATTCTTTCCTCAATTATCATCACTTTTAAGTATCTTGTAATGCAAGCATCTGAAGCAATGGCGTCCCATTTAGGATATAATAAATTGCAGTTGTAAGTAGTATTTATTTTTCTCAAAGGACAAAAATTTTAGTTGTATGCTACACTTGCTGTAAAATGTTTTACACTACTGGTCCTGAACTAGGTTTCTTGAACCAGGACATGTGATTTCTTGAGCTGTAGAACATAATTCTAATATAAGCATTTGGGTCACAATATTTCAAGTGGATGTAGTTCGAATGTGAAGTCATATATATACTTTGAGGTTCATATTTTCCAAGTCTTAGATTGGAATCAATGCAAAAAAGCGGGATGAACAAGCATCTTGTTCTTGAAATCAATGTAATTTAGATGTCCTGTATGATGTGCATTATATAGCATTTCAAGCTTGTGAATCTCTTTAAGAAAAGTAATATATATAATGCAGATAAAAATGCTATGTTATTTTCAAAATGCATTGGAATTCAATGCATTTGAAAGTGTTTTCTGGAAATGCCTCTAAAACTTGCAGTGTGCTCGGGATTCTTATATGCAGTACTTGTTACTTGTTATACAGCCCAGGGATAAAAACTACCATGACTGATAACATATTAACCAAAGTTTGTTGCAATTCTTGGATGATTGGTTTGCACCACCAGTTCATAACTCATCGTTCCAGAAAATCATTCTTGCAGTATATGAGTGTTAAGGGACGTAATAATAATCAGTTATCCATTCAAGTGGTTTGAGGGGTTGGGACCTTGATGTTGCGATGACATCCCAGACCAGCTGTCTTTTACCAACGTTGCCTCATCTGAGTTTTTGATGTTAGTAGTTTTCATGATTTTAAATTTAATTCTGATTGTCATTGACTAGTTTAAAACTCCATATGCAACTGCTTTTGCTCTTTAACTTTTAACTTGGTGACATACACATTGGCCTTACATTGAATATCGAGGTAGAACTAAGTTGCAGCACAGATTATGTTTGTGTAAACTGTAATCATTTATTTATTATTTAATGCATATGATCCGATTCAACTAGATTCTATAAAATGTCTATCCTTTAGTTAATGTCTCCTTAAACATTTGATAAAATTTAGGTTCAATAGAGCATTAGAAAATGAGGAAACTGTGAAAAGGGAGAACTCTATGCTCCAATCAGTGAATCATTTTGCATGTGCTACAAGGATGAGTAGTACAATCAATCTGTGAGTTTTCTTATTCTATGACATTCTATGATAGAAATCTTTGGTTGGTTTTCAAAATTCTGCAGTGTGTTCTGATGCTTCTCTTCTCATGGATGTCATAATACTTCTCTTCTCATGAATGTAGTGATGGCATTTTACCTCATTGTACCGCAAGGCAGAAACTTTCAGTGTCTAATGTTATCAGTTTGAAAATAGAGGAGAAAAAGAAAGAACATGGCATATTTAGATTGTGTTGCACATCTTAAGGAAAATTGAACTCATAAATGTGGTAATCTGGGAATACATAGGTTGAAGAATTTTTTGACTGCAGAATCTGAATTTTGCCTTTGATCTTTTCTGCAATATTTCATTTAGAAGAAAGAACATACTATAAAAACATGTTTTATGTGATATTTATAAAAGTAACAAGTACAAGGTGTGCACCTCTATCTTTCATCATATATATATATATATATATTTCAATAAAAAACAACTATTCTGATCCAATCTTGTATACCTTTTCGCTGTAGAAAATTTTGGCACTGTCATGCATTGTCTCCAAAAATGGCTGAAGCCCTAGATCTTGATTCTCGGGCGAACTCTCTTGCTATTGTTAGTGAAGTTATTTTTCCTTTTGAGGATTTTGGATTTTAAAAAATTTATCCATTTTCTCGCGCATTTACATCCTGGATTTGAATTTTACCTTCAGCACATAGAAAAGGTGCAATGAAAAATTAAAAAAGGAAACATAAGAAGGAAGAGTCTATGAAATAGCGTAAATTTTAAGTGTAATTTGTTGGTTTCATATTACGTCGAGACAAGAGCAAGAACGCATTTGCATAGTTCTGTGATTTGACTGCTATTCTAGTGGCTTCAAACAGGAAAGAATGGCCAGTTGGCTAATTGTCTGAATAGCACCCTGGGCATTCTTCTTAATCTGTTGATCTTCTTCAATTCCTGCATGCTACAGCAGCTGTAACACAGGCAGTAGCATATTAGATGAAATTATTCTTCAGAAGATGAGGTCCTAATGCAAAAATTGGATGGGAATAACTTGAGGAAAGCTGATGCATGTTTCTATTACTGCACATGATATTTAGATATGGATTTTGTTTACCTGAACCGAGCTTTCAGATGCATTCTCATCCCTCTGTATAAAACCTCTTGTCCTCTGTACTGGACTTAGTTCATCCCCAAGATGCAAGCAAGTCCAGTTTTCTATTGCTTAATAAGATGCTTTTACATTCACATGATAATTTACGAGTGTATTGAAATTCAGTATTCTGTTGCTTAATAAGATGCTTTTACTTTCACATGATAATTTACGAGTGTATTGAAATTCAGTATTCTATTGCTTAATAAGATGCTTTACATTCACATGATAGGCTTGTCTGGTTTCTTGCCTTCAGTATGGCAGGCAGTGATATCTGAAAATGTTACAGTAGCAGGTATTGGAAGGTAAAGATAAAGTGAAAAGAAAGATGCAATGTGTAATTTTTTGCTTATTTATTAGTAAGTGGATTACTCTGTGTGATGCATCTTTAGATTTAGTTTTTTTCTTTCTTCATTGAGTGACTAAATAGATCTATGCCCATAACATCAGATACGCTTCAGATATCTGTCCCTTTGTGGTACTGGACACGTATGCTCAAAGTTTTCTGATTCCAGATGATTACTCTATAAATGCTGAAGTGACTTAAGTATTGACATATGATTATTCTGTCCCTTAGCACATGGCCCTGAACTTCCTACATCCATTAGTTCCTGGAGAATGTTTAGACTCCGTCACAATCATATATATATATTTAGCTTATAGCATGATGCAACTCTTTTTAATTCTATGGAGTTTGTTCTACAAACAAATTGAAATACAATTAATGTCTGATGACAAGCTTAGATATGCACTTGTAGAACTACATGGAATAAATTGTTTTCTGTATGAGACTGAATTAGGACTAGGGATGAAAATTTTGGCATGCCTTTCCCAAAAGACATTAATGATTAATGAATCTTCCTTGAGATTAACCTTCTCATATGTTGCTTTAGAGTTTTGCTGGATATGGTCTATGATTTATCTGAACTGAGGATCTGGTGTACTATATGGTTGTGAAAATTTCTTTTGTTTTAGCTGTTCTATAAGTTTGTTTTACATTTTATTCTGTGAATACCACATGTTTGATGACAAAGTTTTCCCTTGGCTGATAAATGAGTTTAAACTGGTTTATGCATCCCTTCAAATATTTTAAGGGAATCAACATTCCTTAACATTTCTTTCAGCTAGGACCGAGGAAATTTCTGTGATCATTTTCATTGGAAATGGAAAATACATGCCTGTACAAATAAGTTAGCACCAAGTATTTATTTATTATTCTACTGATGCTAACTTTTGGAACCAAAGTAAATCACTACTTCTGTTTAGCAATTTGAATGCCTCTTTGAACTATTTTAGATCAATGAGTCCTCTGCAGTGAATGCTGGAAATTGACATATGGCACTCCAAGTTCTGAGTTGTCAAGCTAAGCATATAATAGAATGAGGGCCTGCTTTTTTCCCTATATGGTTCTTGTAAAGCTTTGTATGCTGCTGGGGCAACTTATTTTCTTCTTCAAGATATAAGCTAATTTCAACCACTTAGAATTGACAAGCTGGATTCTAAGAGGTGCGCATATCTTCATCTCATTTATACGCTACCCATTATTATGTTCCTGTACTTTTTCTTCAGTTTATTGTGCTGATTACTTGTGCAAGAACATGCTGATTATGAGCTGTAAGCTGCTAGAAATCACTTTACCTCTCTCC
>JACGDI010005348.1:1740739-1751015 GCA_014898725.1 Jacaranda copaia
TCTCTCTCTCTCTCTCTCTCTCTCGTGTGTGTGTGTGTGTGCTCCCGCACGCACGTATGCCATGATAGAGTTTGTAGAGATCATATTGATTCATCTCAATTTTTAACTATAAGATGTATTAAGCTGAAGTAGATCTTAAGCTCCAAACTGCACATGCATCTCCGTTTCAGCATTCTTTTACTTGAAATTGACCTAGGGTACTGTTTTAGTATTCAACCTAGCAATTTCATCATTCTTACTTCTTAGGAATTATACAGCTTACTTCTAAGTAACAGTAGCACAGCTCATTTGGAACGATGAGATAACACTGTAATAATTAGTTGATATTAGCATTTCACTTTAGCTACTATATATAGATCTGATTTGATTAAATCGCAACTAATGTTCATCAACCCTTTCTTTTAAAACCATTTGCCTGAGTGAATGTTATAAGCACTCGAATAACTACTGGTGGTTTGCAAAAGGTACTGGCTTTTCTCATGCCTGGTGGATTAGGATACTATTTTTCATAGCTCTAGGCTAGAAGTTTCTTTTCTTTTACTGTGTTTGGGGAGAGTGCGAAAGTAAGTATAAAGGAATGGGGGACTTACCAATATTTGGAGCTGCTTAATATTGTTGAAGTGGAATGGGCGTTTGGTGCTGCAAATTTTAATGAGTTGATGCAACTGGTCGGTGGGAACTGGACATTTGAATGCCTATGAATGTTTGCTCCTGGAAATTGCTGGAATTGGCAGTCGAACCTGGGCATTTTTGCTTCTTCTCTCTGCTTCTGAACATTATTGCTCAAATGGGGATCGAACCTGGGCAGTTCGCTTCTTCATTTGCTGAAAAATGTTTGAATAAGTAATCGGACCTAGCTGCTGCTTTGATGTCCTGAACTGACTATTTTACTTGAAGTTGACTTCTCCAAATACTGATCACACAAGGGGCGCATGCATAATACCATTGACCAACAAGAGTCCAAATGCCTTTAACTATATAACACAAGAGGATTTTTGACAATAAAAATTATAGAAGAGGTAATTGCCTCTCAGACATTTCACATGGGGTTTTTTGCAATAAACTCAATTCTAGCCACTGCTTATTCATTGAATGAAAGTTTTCCTACTCGTGCAAAACTCAGCAGCTGCAATTGCTTATCTACAGGGAAGACACATTATCGTGTCTGCCAGAACTGCAGCTGGTGGCTGGGTATTGTATGGCAGATCATATCACAAATCCTACTTTCTTGAGACAAATATTAAGACACATCAATAATGGGTGTTGGCCTCAATTTATCACTTGAATGTTATGGTAAACATAAGGATTAAGATTCCAATATGAAACAGCTTAAAAAGTGTCTGTCTGTTCATTACACAAATGTAGGACAAATTTGTTGTGTAAAATGTATTTCAACTTTTGTGGCAGCAATTGACTGAGTGAAATGGAAGCTGTATGCTGCAATCATTTTTGACCACCTTCCAAGCAAATGTTCCCAACAAACAACACATCAATGAATCAGAAGAAGTGTTCGGTACATTACATTCCATGGTTATTTCTCTTTTTTCATAAAATCAAGTTTCGGACATATCATATCAAGGAAGTACTTTTGTTTTGTGGGTCTTCTGACGTATCATATCAAGAAAGTAGTGTTGTTTTGTGGGTTTAACTTGTAATGTTCCGTGCCACAAATATAATAGGAGGGAGGAAATTCTGTGATAACATGGGCCACATCTTTATCTTTTTAATATTCTTTAATCAAGTCAATCGGTTGAATGGGTCTTTCCTTTGTGTGTGTGTGTGGAGAGACCCGTTGACACCACCTTTCTGCAAAGCAAATGGACTTTTCAAAAGGAAAATACAAGATCCTATTTCTGTTTGTTTATGTTTTTAGAAGGTATTTTTTAATTCTTTAAGCTCTTTAACATTCTATTCATTTCTCAATATAAAACACTAGTTATTTTTATTTTTGAAAAATTTCAGCCAAAGTTAGATATTAAAAATATCCATCCATTTTCAGATCTGTTGATGTTATTTTCAAACAAATAATTCGATTTTTTTGTCCCCATAGAATTCATGTCATAATATAATATTCTACTGATTTAAAAGATTTTGAAAGTCATCAACAAATTAAAAAATATTTCTCTTATATCTACGTCATATTGATATGACATAAAAGACAATGGACGCTTTAATATCATTCTTTCCAATACAAGTTGATTAATGATATATAAACGGTAATAAAGTGACCCACAAACTATTGGTCTTATATTAAAAAATTATTTCCACATAAAAATTATACTTTTAAAACATCAAAACCAAACATGTTTTCAAAAAATTTGTTGTTTTTTCTTTCTTTCTTTCACATGAATACCAATATTTTGTATCCATAGAACATTTGATGTAACATAAATAATAAATAAATAGTTGTTAATATCATTTTAATTGTCATTACAAAAGAAAGTATGAGTTTTGTCATGAAAAGATATTTTTAATTAGTAATTAATCCAAAAAAGACTATTAATTCGGCAACTAAAACACTCATTCTTGGTAATGCAAAGCAACTCATGAAAAAATTGTTGAACATCATGAATATTATTGACATTGGGATAGCTATTTCATTTATTTTGTCAAGATGAACAAGATGTATTCTACCATAAATCGTTCTTACCAAGAAAAAAAAGTATAGCACCAATAAATTCATGAAAAATTATTTATAAAATGGCCTCGTTAAATCTGAACCTTATTGTTTAAACTTATAATGTTAACATTTCATTAAATAAAACAAGTCCAAAAAAATAGTGAAAACATTTTCTACTGCAAAAATACTGAAAATGTAAAAATGAATTAGTATAGGATATTTCAAAATATTATTCACATCATATTAATCAAACTATGAGTGATGTGTTGACACATTTTAATTGTCATATGATCTTTTTACATACATTTTAAAAACATACGATTGATTAAAAAAAATAGGTAAAAATCAAACTTTTTAAATCTGGAAAATAGTTTAATCTAAAATCACTTTCTTATATGTTTTTATAAAAATTAAATATTCTTTTTTCTTAAAATACATAACGTATAACTTATAGTAATGGAATACCCACTCAATTATAGATTGGACTTTCTTCTTTGACCAATACCTTTATATATTTCTTAATGAATATATATTTATATATTAAATAATTATATATGAATCTAATGATATCTTTAATTTTTTTAGAAATATAACACATCCCCACTTGCATACATATCATATCCATATCATCATTTCACTATGGTTATATTCATGCGTCATAGACAATACACCTCGAAATGTCTCCACATGAACTCAATGGCCGTCAAATTCAAGCCTCTTGGATTTCATTCATTGATTCATCCATGGCCCCCCCCAAATGCGCCCTTCTCCAGTAATAACTTGATCACTATATTATCATCAACAACGTAACACCCAAAAATGGCGGTAATTTTTATTTTTTAATTACATAATAAGTTTGACATAAAAGCCAGCCTTCGCCAATAAATCACACACAAAAATTTCTCTCTCCTCCTCAAATCTAATCCTCCATTTTCAGGGTTTTTCATTTTTTCTTTAAAAATTTCTGCTTGACATTATTCAAGATAGCAATTTCTGAATATTTTTCTATCTTTTTATTTTTATTTTTCATATTAGGTATTGGTAATTTCAAGTCTTTATTCTTTTGTTTTCAAGAAAAGTATTCATCGAATTTTCAAGAAAAGTATTCATCGAATTTTCAAGAATTCCAGAGGTTGTAATCAGCTATAGGGTTGCATAAATATTGATCGCAGTCTTGGCCAAACCATACGTTGACTTTTCCGGGTTTAGGAAATTATGCATTGATTCCTGGGATTCTCTTCAAAAGATTGGAAATTTACTATTTGGGATGCCAAATTATTTATCTTGGCACCTGGGTTTCATCGAGCATGTTCAGAATCTACGAAGATCCTGTCATTTCTCCACTATTAACGGATAAACATTGATCTTTTTTGTGAAATTGTGATTATAGCATTTCTTGATGGATATGAATCATAACAGTCTGAAGAGTGATGTAAATACCAAAAATTTGGTCGGTGTGGAGTCTCCAAAGTCGGTAGTGAATGGAGAGAGTGATGTAGATGATGAATCACAGTCGTTGTTGCATTCCCAGGGAGGTGGGTTGTCAAAAAAGTCTGAAAAGCCCAGGAGGAAAGTTCAGTGGTTGGATAAGAATGGAGATAAACTTGCAGAAATCTTGGAGTTTCAACCAAGGTAGTCCAGATCTTTTTGCTGTTTATCTGGTTGATGTTGGATGATTTTGGTCAATATTTTGTGGCTTGATTTCTCATAGTTGCATTTATTACTCCAAATGGATTGTTATGTTGTTGTTTTCTATTTCTCTTGTCCTTTTTTTTTTTTTTTGTATTTTTGGTTGTAAATTTTGGGGTGATCCCTTTGTAACTTATTTTCATGTTTAATTATAATCGGGGATTGAAATGATTGTGTACTTTAGTAGGTACAGATTGAATTAGCTTAAATCTTAATCATTGTGCAGAATGTGGAGATTTCCTGAAATAAGGCATACAAGTATAATTTGAAGCCCTAATGTTTCATGGCTATTAGGATTTGCAGCCAAAAAGACCTGGTTTCCAAGCATTTAAGGTCCTCCTGCAGAAATGTCCTTTCTTCCTAAGGTCATGCCTAAAATTTGCTTGATCGGTATCTAGAATTACAGCTTAATATTGAAATGTTAAGGATCTAGATTAGGTGGCTCAATAGAAGGTTTTATTTTCTAAATTTTGGTAATGTCTGTCAGAAGCAGGGAGGGCTGTGCACTTGTTTTTTTGGAATTTGTGGTCAAGCCAACTGTCACTTTTTGTACATAAACATATTGCTATAATTTTTTTTTTGGTACTTACCCCCAAATAAAACAAAACTAATTCTAAGTTATGGACCAATTGTACTGTATCCCTGAGTGACTGATTGCCTACCATGGTTCATTATACAGGCCGAGTGCAATCAAATTTTGCGGATCTTGCTATGTTCACCTGACCTTGCTCTGGCTTTAAGTTTCAAACTGTAGCACTTCAGCAATTACCTCGCAGTTATGCTCAAGCCTTGTTGATGTCTTCCTTCCTTTCAGTTTTACCTCACAGGATATGCTAATCAATACCTTGTTAATCTACTCAGATATCAACCTAAACCCTCCTTGCTCCTGGATTTTAGCAGCAGTTCCTTTAGTCACATTCAAATGACTGAGAAATGACAGAAAAACACATTTGGCATAAACAGTTTCTGGTTTTTATGTCCTTTGCTGAGTCTGACCAAGAGTCATGTTCGATGGTACTTTATAAGTTGGTGATTATTTAACAAAGTTGTAGAGTGTCTAGCTTTATAACTTGTTGAGTTGTATTCATTATTGTCTTCTCAATATAGTTCCATCTTTTCTGGCTTGCAGTGACGAGAGTGATGCAGATGAGGAAGATTCTGATTCTTGCATCTGTAAGATAATGTAGACCGCATTTAGTAGATCATTTCTCAGTAATTTTCTGCAGGACTATTGAGAGGTTAATATTCTCCTGTTGGATCGGAGCGGTTGCTGGATTCCCTGCTTCTTGAATCCATCTCTTCTACTATTACCACAAAATCATCTTGCTGCAACTCCAATTCATTGAGCTTACAGTGATAAAAGGAAGATGCTAAGTCAAAGCTGGTTTTATTAGTCACATGTTTGTACATAAATCTTGTGATTTTTAGAAAGCACATGAAGATGATCGGAATTTGTACTTCTGATACTGTGAAGAAGATGTGCCTTTTGCTTCTGATGCTATGGAATTGGATTATTATTTGAGCTTGCAATATAATGACTTGGAGTTTTTCCTATCCCCCCACATTGGCAAGATTGATAGCCTCATGTATCAAACTGATTTGTGTCTTTGACATATAACCTGGAAATTCTCATAGTATCATTTCTCGTTTAGAAGATCTATGTTCTTATCTACAGAATTTACTATTTGTGTTTGCTTTACTTTTCCAGAAACTTTCACCATACCATGGCCATTACAGCCATTATACAACATTTGAGCATTTTGATACAACTTTTCAGTGTTGATAAAGCAGTGTCTCCGGTTTGTAATTGCATTCTGGTTTAGTGAGTCATTCAATCTAAGAAGACCTGTTTTGCTCCCATAAATGGCTGTTTTATGCATGACTTCTGTAGTGGGATTGTGTTGCCTTCGCTGCTTTTCAAGGCATGTTTTCTGCAGTGCTGTTCAGACCCTTAAGAATTACCTGATTACACACCTTACAGACAGCCAATTAATTGACCTAAAGCAGATTGAATGGAATTTCGATGTTTTATATTCATAGTGTTTAAACTGGTTCAACAGTGTTCTCTACTTCTGTTCTCTAGGTCGCATATATGGACAAAAAACTTCTTCAAAAATAATAAACTTCCATTTCAGTTTTCATGCCCATACAGATTCAAAAAATTTTCATGCCTTACTAAGATGCAAAAAATTACAAACAACAGTTAGGGTCATTCTTACATATAGAAATCTGAGATGTGCTAAGTAAAACCAGCAGAGTGAACAACTTCTTCACAAAGGAACTCAAATAAAAACAAACATTAAGGGAGGAAGCCAGGTTGTTGCAAGCATAATGGAAGAACATTTTATATTCAGGCCCTTCTCAAGGATTCTTTAATACCTTCAAGGCCCTTCTCAAATGGTCAAATGGCATTCTCTTATTTTAGAGCAAGTTTTATGTGTCAATTGTATTTCTGTTGGATCGCTGACCTGAACTGCTATTCTTGGTGAATGTTTGTGTCTCCGAAGAGCCCAACCAGTTTGAGAGACTGGCATCAACTGCAATGGTATGCCCTGGAGGTTGAAATAAATTTGGATTTCTCATGTTCTTGAAAGCCAAAGAATTGGAATTAGGTTTTGTTGTGCTTGACAGAATCTGTTCCTGTTGCTCTGATATCAAATTCTCCTTCTGAGACTTCAATCGCGGCATTGCTGCTTTAGCTTTAACTGCTTTCCACTGAGTGAGATTTTCAACTGGATTAAGCACAGAAGACACATACTGGCTCCTGTCTCTAGCATTGGATTTTGATTTGAGCAGGCCAGTTAAGTGCTCAAGACTTGTGTTTTTTTCATCTGGGATTTGGTTACTGATAACTTCATCATCTGATTCTCCAGCCACAGGATTTAACTTCCATGGGAAATCTTCACGGCTTGGAATTCCATCATTGCTCTCATTGCTGTGAACCTCGTCCACTTCTTCATCATTATCTTCAATATCATCAAAATTTAAGTCGTTTTCATTGAATTTCAACTCATCATAGCTGTCTCTGCAGTTCTGGTATCTATAACCCGAAGGGTGAGAACTGATGCTTGATGCTATTGTATCCTCTTCAAAGTGTAAACTGGCCATGCTTTTTGTTTCTGTATTGAATTCCCATTTTGTCTCCTCTTCACCCTCAGAAAAGTACATGCCTATTTCATCATCATCTGGGATTGGTTCATAGGCCTTCACATTTAAATTGAAGCTCACTTTCTTTTTGATCTTCGATGGCTCTTTTGGCTTCTCCCTACAAAATCAAGAAATTGTAGCATCCAAAATTCCAACAAACGGAATAAAACAATAGACCAGTGGCTTACTTGGGCTGATCTGATTCTGAAGTGAAATGGTTTTCTCTGATGGAGACATCTGAATCAAGAGGTACATAGCTTCCATGGTTCTGACAAAAACGAAACAGAGTAAAAAAAAAATGATTTCAGTATAAAGAAACAACTTGAATTTCTACACTAAAGCCTGGAGTGGGTTGAATTTGAAGAGGGCTTACTTCTTCTCCAGAGGGACTTTTCTTGCCATGTTTTCTGCGCTTTTTCTTCTTTTTGAAGCCAAAACAGGCAAGAAAGCATCCCATTTGAAGTCACACAAGATTTTCTCTGCACTTGGCCTTGGATGGGTTCTTTGTGTGTGAAAATGTGTGTGTTTGTGTGTGTGAAGAAGAGAGACAAGATTGATTTTAATGCATTGAAGTCTCCCACCCTCCAAAGAATTTTGAAAATAATAACGTTGAGAAAGGAATTGTTGTAATAATGAAGGGAATGAGGTGGGCACACATGAGTTTAACAAACGTAATGAAGACATGGGACAAAACAAGCTTTATATTCGGATATGCATTTTCTTTTGGAACATAGAGAGTATCCCACTCGCTCTGACATTGAATCCCCTCTTTCTCGAATTCATTAACTCTTACCCTCTTCTTTTTTAAAGTCAGGTGGTACATTTATTTTATGACAAACAATTGGGTAGACATAATGTTTTATACATCAATGTATGTCTAAAATATTTTTCTTTTAAATTATACACATATATTAGAGATTCTCTTTAGATTTGATTATTGACCTCACTCTTTATTTATTTCCTGTTGATTTGAATTTTGATGTCTTGAAAATCCTACTAATACTTAAATTTTTTTAAATTTCATTTAAAAATATAATTATCTCAAAAAATTTATTTTATAGTAAAATACTGCAAAACTTGCCAAAAACCTATTTAGGGGGAAAAGGGGATATTTGTAGAGTTTGTGCTTTTTAAAAGTGATTATTAGAAACAAAAAAGAAGTAATTAGCAGTGAAAATATGAAATGTTTGAAATTGATAGAAAAGTAGTAAAAAAATGAAATGAAATATTAGATAAAAAGTAACTTAAATTTATATAAACAACATTAAATTATTCTTTGATTTGGGATTCCAAAAGAATTAACAAGAACATATTTATTAAATATAATATATAAATATTATTTACTAAAAAATCAAAAATTGAAAAAAAAATTACAACTTCCACGCTATTCTAAGATTTTTGAAGAGGATACAACTCTTGCAAATATTTTCAAACGAGAGCAATATCAAGAGCTTTGCTACAAAATGTCATTGAAAACGCTACAAATTCTATCGCAAAGTAATTTGAGGAAGGGGAGTAATTCTTTTATTTGTCGGGGTGTTTACTGTCATTTAACATGGGTGGGGATAAATGCAATTTGTGAAAAATGGAAAATATCTTGTGGCGTTTTATTATCGCCACCACCAATTATTATTGAGCTTTGTAGCTGTGAGTATCGTTCTCTCTCACCAAGGATTATTATCAAACCATCAAATCTCAGCCCTCCATTCTCAATCCCTCGTTTCCCTCCTCAAAATCCTGGCCATCCATTCATCACGATAGATAAATAGAACATTTCACTCTCTTACTGTGCCCTTTCTCCTCCTCTGGTCCGCAGTCGGCCTCGCATAAAAAACCCAAACCCTCATTCTTTCGAACAGTCGCGTACCAAGACCCTTCTCTTCTCACACAAAATACATAGTAAACCTCGCCGTATATACATATAAATGGATTCCGATCAAGGAAAGCTATTTATTGGAGGGATTTCATGGGAGACAAATGAGGAAAAGCTGAAGGAGTATTTTCAGGGTTATGGCGAAGTACTGCAGGCTGTTGTGATGAGAGACAAAATAACTGGGAAGCCCAGAGGTTTTGGTTTTGTTGTATTTGCTGATCCAAACATTCTTGATAGGGTTCTTCAGGATAGACATGTTATTGATGGCCGCACGGTAAGTTTACTATGAATAACTTTCACTTTTCTTAATTTTTTCCTTTTTGTTCTCCATTCTTTTCTTCTAAAGATATTTCAGATGGATATTTGATTTTTGTGTCTTCCTTTTTGCTTCTGGCTATGTGTCATTTTCCCTCCTTTTTAATTAATCTTGCTAGTTTCTCCTGCCAAGGTTCTCTGTGATTGGGGTTTATGGGATTTGAAGTTTTTTGCTTTGGGTTTCTCAAAATTAGGCTTTTATATTATTCAGGCTTTGTGTGTTTAACTTTTAACTATTTTATGCTAGGATTTCCACATATAATGTATTGTTGTCTAATATCTTAAACTTGTATTCGGCAATGATTAATTTTCTTTTATCTTTTTTCTTGAAGTTTTGTTTTAAATATTTTGCTGTTTTTCATCTCATTGTTTTTCCTTAATTTTTCCTGATAAATCTTGATGTTTGTATATTTTTCTTGATGCTCTTCTTTTTAATTGTATTTGATTATTTTTGTTTATATGTTACGTTGATCCTTGGTTTGGAATATATATATGGCTTTCGGTCCATGGCATCTGATGACTGGTCACATTTTTTGAGTTCTTGCTAATTTCTGATTTGGTGGCTTTTGTTGTTGTTGTTGTTTTTGTTTTTTTTTGTTGTGTGTGTATATTGTTTTTTTTTGGGGGGGGGG
>JACGDI010005348.1:1751037-1797582 GCA_014898725.1 Jacaranda copaia
TTATGCATCTCTCAGTTCTCTTATTTGTAGTTGTCATTATAATCTGAGCTTGAGTATTTTTCTTCTTCTTCTATATTTTCCTCCTTATATTCGATAGCATTAGTGTAATGTTATGTAACAGTTTGGTGATTTGGGCTTATTATATATCTCATATTTACACTTTTTGCAGTATTCTGACGTTTTGTCTTGATGGTTTACTTTTTGTAACTCCTAAGTGTAAACTCATATGTTCTGCTAGTGTAGATGGGATTTTGATTAAGGCCTTGATGAATTCTGATGTTTTTGTTTGACATTTGTTTTTATTTTTTCTTAATGCCTCTTCCTTCCCTAGGATAAAATCGTTTATTAATGCTTATAGCAAGGAAATTTCATCTTATTGGGTTTTATATTTGGTTTCAGTTTTTCTTGCAGTTTCTGTGTAATATTAGTATATTTCTAATTTATTATGTGATCACTTGAAGACTTTTCGTGCAAATAGTTCTTATGTTTCCTGATGCGATTATCTTATTGTTCATTTCTGGATCTAATACTTGATTTTTGATCCATATATGTCATCTTAATTAGTGTTGTAAAGTTAATGCTTAAATCTTAATGTGTTCATGCTGGTCTTAATAGAAAACTATGAATTCATGTACATATGTATGCACATGTCTTTATGTAGGCACTCACTTGCGAACTGCTGAGAGATATTGATCATATATGATTGTGTATCTTTATCTGGCAATTGTACTTTTTCGTTGGTCTATGGTAACCTCTATGTGTGTCCACCTTGTGTCTGCATTATGCCTAGCAATATCTGATTCATTTTACTATGTTGTTTTATGAATATTAGGCAAGCCTCTTTGCAGTAGGGTTTTTGGTCAACACAATAGATTCTTCAGTTTTGTTGGCTATTAAATCTTAGGTGTCCAGTATCCACTATCCACTGATGTCTGCCATCAAATAATATGGATATCTAGGTATTATTTTGCTTGTTAAGTATATTTATGGTTTTTGATCATTGTTCGCGCCATCACATCTTTATTTTTCTAAGAAACCACAAAACTCTTAAATTATTGCTGGTAATGTCCAGCTTAATGCAGAAATGATGGTATATGATTTTATTTTCCCTTAGTGGATTTCTTCTGGATTAATTTTTGTAACTATAAAGATTTGAAGCATGGACCATTTTCCTGCCAATGGGATTTTTCCCATGTGAGCTGGGCTAAGAAGACACCATATCTGGTAGACAGAGTACTCTAATCTTCTGATCCTGTTGCTTTATACAATCAGGGGTATATATCTTGTAACAGATTGAACTATATATATCTGCATATTTTGGATGTTTATATGTCTGAAGTGTAGTTCCGGGTGTTTGATTACTAACAATGTTTAAACTTGTGTATATGGATTCTCATCATTTTTTATGTTATCTGGCTTCTCCAATAGCCCAAGTTACACCAATCTTCTTGTTTCTGTTTACTGAGGCAAGAACTCTTGTTAATTGTGTATTCTGGTTCTTCCCTTTTCCTTTTCCTTTTCTTTTGGGCTGGTTGTTTATCATCCAATGAATGCCTTGCAGCATATTGCATTATTGTCTGGTATGGTAGTTGATAAAAGATTGTTATAAGGAGTTAACAAAAGTGAGGGAAAGATGTCAAGAGAAGGGATCATCAACCGCCACATGTTCGTGGGGTTTGAATTGATCTGAATCTAATATGCTGATTCCAAAAACTCCTTGTTCAGTAATGAATCTACTTGACATGCTTTTTGGGTCTCAAAATGGATAGTTGTATTAACTCAAGGCTGCAAAAAACTACCTGGAAATGTAATGCTTTTATAATATGTAACCACCTGATATTTTTCATTTTTTGCAAATAGGTTGAGGCTAAAAGAGCTTTATCAAGAGAGGAACAACAGGTTTCCAGAGTTGGAAACTCTGGTGGTGCAAGAAACTTTGGAGGTGGTGGAAGTACCCGGACCAAGAAGATATTTGTTGGGGGTTTGCCAGCAACACTCAGCGAGGATTCCTTTCGTCAGTATTTTGAAGCTTATGGCATAGTAACTGATGTGGCTATAATGTATGACCAGCAGACCAACCGTCCTCGTGGATTTGGGTTCATTTCATTTGATTCTGAAGATGCAGTAGATAGGGTTTTACACAAGACCTTCCATGACTTAAATGGTAAGCAAGTGGAAGTGAAGCGTGCTCTTCCTAAAGATGCCAATCCTGGTGGGGGTGGCCGGTCTATTGGTGGTGGTGCTGGGGGTGGCAGTGGAGGATATCAGGGTTATGGGTCTTCTATTGGTAATTCAAGCTCGTACGATAGTCGAATGGAATCCAACAGGTATACACAATCACAAAATGCTAGTGGTGGGTATCCATCTTATGGTTCATCTGGGTATAATGCGCCTGGTTATGGGTATGGGCCAACCAATAATGGCATGGGTTATGGCTATGGAAACTATGGTGGTCCAAATCCAGGGTATGGTGGTCCTGCTGGAGGCTATGGAAATCATAATGCTCCTAATGCTGGATATGGTGGTCCTCCAAATGCTCAAAGAAATTCATGGAGTTCTCAGGCTCCATCTGGATATGGCTATGGAAGTGCTCAGTGGGGTACTGCTAGTGGTGCAGGTGGCCCTGGCAGTGGTGGGGCTGTTGCTGGTCAATCTCCAAGTGGTGCTTCTGGGTATGGGAATCAAGGTTATGGTTATGGAGGGTATGGTGGGTATGGAGGGAATGATGGAGCTTATGGAAATCAAGTTGCTTACGGTGCTGTGGGTGGGCGTGCAGGAGGCGGCCCAAATGGTAGCTCTCCTGCAGGTGATATACAAACTGGTGCTGGTGGTTATGCGGGAGGTGGTTATGGCGATGGAAGTGGTAATTCAGGATATGGAAATTCGGGTTGGCGGTCTGATCCATCACAAGCTTCTGGAAACTATGGAGGTGGTTATGGTAGCTCCTCAACTTGACGGGCTCGGAAGCAGTTGTTGCTTGATTCCATCTGTGTAACCTTGTTGGAGCTTCTATGGTTCAACTCAATCTTGCTCGTGGACAGTAGGTGGCTCTTGCAAGATGTCATCTATATTATGGGACCGGTTGAGTTGCATTAGTTTGCTGAGTCACATTAGTTTGCCGTACTCTTTTTGCTAGCCTATAATAAGTCATGCTTCAGGATCTCATTTTATCTTTTCCTTCAACTCTAGTTTTAAATTCGGCTTGCTTATAGCTTAGCTGTTTCGGAATCTTTGCTTATCGTTATGCTTGATATATAGTAGCTTGTGTTGTACTTTATGTGAGTTCATTGCTGGTGAGTAAGTTGATGCTATGTTAGTGATTGACCCCCGGCCTTCTATTGCAGGGTTTGTGTTATTGAAGCTTCCTGATTGTTATATTTGATGTTAGTGATACATATTACCTTTTCAATTGTTAAACGATGGTTACAGATAAACTGAAGGAACTTTCTTCATAAATAATGCTGGAACCTAGAGGCTTGGTTAACCTTTAGGGGAAGGAATTTGGGTAGTTCCATCAATTAAGGCAGTGAAGAGATCTCAGCAGTAGACAACTGTTTTCACATCTAGTCATTGTTTATGTAGAAGTTTAGCATTAGCAGCTTTGGTAGATGAGTCTCGTAATGGATAGCGATAATCTTAGTGGTAGATAAATATTTTGGCAATGGCATAATCTTCCCCCTGTATTTGGCCTTGTGTTTGTACAGGCGTGGAGATGCTCGTGTGCTAAGGTTGGTGAAGTGTCCACTCAGGCTAAACACTGGCGTAGAAGCAGTATGTGTTTAGCATGGAATGGTGGAACTATAGAGGTGGCAGTGGCTGGGTTGACATGATTGCTTTACATTGAGACTGGTCATATGGATGCACGCCTTGCAGCTGCCCAGTTCGAGTGTCTCAATCTTCATTGAGGTTTAATTCAAAGAACTTTAACTTTAGTATGTTGGTCTTGGAAGGCCGTTGGTCTAGTTCTCATGACAAGATGATGTGTATGGATCCAACTATCTTGTTAGTCTTTTGGCATTGTGGAGTAGAGTGGTCTCTTACATTTCTCATAATGTCAGGAAAACATCGTAAATTACATGGTAAGAATTCTGGTGATAAGTAGGATACTCTTTGAAGGATAATAGAACTGACTTCACCTGTTTGTTTATTTTTTTTGTCTTCCCGTTTCTTTTAGGTTGAGAATAGCTGCAGTAGTCCCCTTAAAATTGAGAATAACTAGCCTAGTTGTTAATTCCTTGGAGTTGGCTGTTTTGCTACAAGTATGTTAATTTCCTTTGAGATATTACGTCTGGTTATCTGCCTTAAAAAGTTATTATTTCGTCTATTGTGTTGAAATGGTGGGCCTGTTTATACTCTCATTGGAGGTGCAACGAGGACAGGCATGGGATACACAGAAATTGAAGAGACGACTTGTTTCGACCTGATGGGCCATTTGGATGACTATATGGATTACATATTCTATTGAATCCTCTTTATTAGTCTGTAGAAGGGTTGATTTGATCCGCACTTGGATAAATTTATCTATTGGGCGCTTTATAAAATTTTTGTAACGTCCTGCTTGAGAGGTGTTGGCTTCAAGCTGAGATGCTGCCTATATCAAATCAACAATCTCATGCGGCAACTAAATTTCGAAGGGAATATTCTCATTACAAATGATCACTTACATCACAAACTCATACATACACAATATTTAAACTAGAAGGCAGCTGCATTCAAATTTAACGCTCTCCTGTTGCCATTGATCAACAGAAACATAATACGATTAAACTACACAAGAAAGAGGGACCACTTCAACAAAATAAGTTACCAGCATTAAGACATCTCTGATATGTCACATTTGTAATCGAACCGTGTAGTGTATAACTTAGCAAGTTTTTGGTTTACATAATAGATATGGAAATCTGATACCATTTGATATTGACGCCATCAGGACTAAATAGAATTCAAACTTAGCATATTTTAATTTACATATCAAGTTCAACAACCATGTGCAATTGAAGACCTGCTAGCAAAACTATGTATACTCTATACACATGTGCATGCAGAACATCCATCGTCCATTAATGCATATATGGGAAAAAGAACCAATATCATGCAAGAGGAGTAAGTCCCAATGACATAGTGAGGTGAAAAATAAATAGCTTAGATATTAATATATCGAATAAGAAGAAGGTAACTAAGATACTTTGAAAGAGATCAAAACAAAGCAAAATACTCTTAAAACGCTTGCATGATGCCAAGTATTTACTAATAGAAATTGTTGCCGTAGACCCAAATAACAAATGTTTAGAAATGACGCAACAATAGGAGATAAGATAAAAACATATTATATGGAGTTGTTGGGGAAGGGTCTCCAACTTTATGACTCGCATAGGTCAACATGGATATAAATCCCTTATCCCTCCAAGTTTTGAGTAGTTGGCCAAAGCAAAACTATCATATATGGCATGGTTGATCCCATGCCAATCCTTCACTCACAGACAACTAACCTATATCTACCTGTGAGATAGGATCAATAGTGGGCACTAGTTTGAGAGACCCCACAATCAGTTCATTTCATCTGATCGTCTTTTTATCCTAGTCCTGGTCCCAATTCTTATGGCATCCCTCCAGGTCTAAACTTTTCATAGGCATCTCCAATGGTCTTATTAACAACTAAATCCAAAGGCAATAATAGTTTTCAAGTAAACGACATTACGATCAAATAACAATAGGATGCAAGGAGTCCTGACAACAATCAATTATTCAATCGGTAGGATTATTTCAAGTAACAGTAAAAACATAACAATGACTTGCGCATGTTGATACTATATCATGTGATACCGTAACAATGACCAAATGAGTCAACGAGAGCAACACAACATTGGAAAGCTTAGTAGGACTTCAAGTTTCACAGAAATACTTGAAATACACCACTAGACCTAAATCAAGAATACGATCAGTCAAATAATTTCGATTACAATTCAAGGAGGATCGAATAAGGTTGAATATCAATTTTAAAGGCACATAATGATATCACAATCGAACAAATATGTCAAAAAATAAATAATCTTAATGATGCTCATAATATACGTATGTATCTTTTCCCCAGTAAGAAAGATAATATTAATTACAACCTCTTATTGATTCTTAGTGCCCACAATGCAAGTTCTTTACGGGCTAGGAATGCTCGAATCTTTGTCGCTTATTTTTCAATCAGAATGCCATATAAGTATTGATACTATAGTATAGCACTTACTAACAGTAATTACGGCTACTTACACATTCTAATTAAGCTAGCCCACTTATTCTCTCGATTACCGTTCTGTCTTGGTCTTCGTACTAAAGTACTTAGATACAAAGTCTATTCTTGATTATTTAATTCACATTACTAGTTCTGCTACACACCCAACTTGCTAATGCGATCAATGTTTTATTTTGAATTCAATTTACCATTTTAGCTTCCTAAGCATGCTAGTTTGGTCATTTAAATTGATATTCATAGCCTGTAACTAATAAATTTAGTCCACATCCATAAATTTAATGTCTTTACAACATTCAAGCCTTATTACCATTTCATAATTTTGTCTTCCTAAATGCATTAATTAACTCAATTGAAAATAATTAGTCTCTTATTAGCAATCTAGGTCCACACATCATTTACAATTACATTTCTATCTAATCATTCTAGTCCATAATTATAATTTTGATCCAATTAACTTAAATTTACATTGAACATCAGCTTAACACTTTAATTGAATCAAATCAGGGGACATATAATTGATTAAATGGAATTTTACTAGATTGACCAAGTTTAGAGTTAATTCACAGTGCAAAACTCATGAACATGCATTTGAATTGTTGCTATGAAAAAATTGCCCCAAAGCTGCTGGTCGCCGGAGGTAGAAGGCTCCACCTCTAGTAAGTGCACCTTAATAAGGCAAGCAAAACCCCTCTTTCAATTTCTTGTTTCACCATTGTCTTGTTGGTCAATTTTGGCTGAAATTGTTACCGCACAACCAATGCAGGCGCCACACTTATTTTTCAATTACTCTTCCTTCAATGACCAAAATCCAAAATTTGGGTTTCTATCACCTACTCCTATCAAGCCTATCATAACTCACCCATCACTCATGTTCATCGCTTGAACTACACAATTTGCTACCATCGCCGCTAGCTTCCTTTAGCTTCCAATTTTCGGCATTCCAACATGAGTTTTAGGGTGGTCTTGGTACCAATTCGTTCATTACAATGAGATGCATGTGTTGGTTAGTTTAATTTGAGATTTTTTGGCATGATGATTTCCTTCATTTGCTTGCAGTCTTCGTAGTTAGATAATGCCAACTGAGTCAACCCTTTCTGCCCCCCTTCATGTATAATCTAGAGGTAAGGTATGATAAGAGGAAAGCTGGGTTTGTATGTGGAAATTAAAAGAAATGGAAGGCCTTCTTTTTATATACCTTTGGTTTTTGCAAAGTTTCATTCAGACCTCAAGACTTTTCCACTGCTTGCAATTTAGTCCAAATACTCTTCCACCGCTTGTAATTCAGTCGGTCAATTTCTAAGTGCCACACATCCGCCCCTTGATTTTCCAATTGATCTCTCTAGCTTTCTTTTTTCACAATTGGATTGGCTATGCTTAGTTTTTAATTTATGTAATTAAGTCCTTATTTTACTAATTTTTGGACCTTATAATTTTTCAACATCACACTAAGGCCCTAATTAATTTAGTATGATTCGTTAAGGCTCATTTTGATTTTTGTTGTTGTTGTTGTTGTTATTATTATTATTATTATTATTTAAAAAACTTTACATTCTAATTCAATTTGTAAATTTTGGAATCTAATGAAATTTTTTCCCCCACAGATTGAGGTGTCACAATTGTGTTTTTCAAGTCTCTTTCTATAAGCTAGTCAAAGTCTATTAATGGTATATATCTATATCTATATATATATTTCAAAAACTGCCTAAAAGGATCTTCTATTTGCCAAATACATGACATCTATCCTCTCTAGAAATTGTGACAAATAAGAGGTCAGGTGGCTAATGGTGGCTATAGTTGGTTGTTTGAATTCTCCTCTTGGCATTGCTTTTTCATTTTTTTCTTTTTTAATTTAATTGGCAACATTTCACGAAATTAAGGAATTTTCATAGAAATTAAGTAAATACTTTGTAGTTGTTTTACTAATTTTAGTTGTCATTCTAAAAAAACAATCAAAACGAGCATTTTGTTTTACTAATTTTTGTAAATTTTTGTTTATTGAATAATTATACCAGTTTTTTTACATAGAGCTGAAGCATTTGGAATTATTCAGTTGGCAATAAAATGAAGAGGGTGAGAGGACCTACTTGTACGCCTAAGGTTTGGGGGCAGCAAAAAAATGAACTTATGGTGCTTTCATTTAACAACCTTGGGTAGCTAAATGATATTGTCCACTTAATTATAAAGACTAGAGATTGATGCCCTACTCTTATAAGGAAGAAATGTTAAGAATTGTGAAGGTAATCAACTTTAGTTTTTCAAATGAGGTAGAGGTATGCCTTCTTAATTATTATATTTTATTTTTTGTAGGCAAGGTTTCAATTGCTGCCAGGACACGAAACTTATGTTTTAACATACATCAACAAGAAGTGAAGGAATTGGAAAAGTTTTGTGAAGAGTTTGAACTTTGATCCTAGCATTTCTATTGAGAAGCAAATGCTTGAAGTACTTGAATAAGTGAATGAAGGTCAATACAAGGCCTTAGTTTTGCATTGGATGTTTGACAAGTCAAAGATATGGATTGCAAATCACTATTATTCATACGTTGTGCTATAACTCCTTTTCTAACTTTAAATCTTTCTACATTAATTTTTCCCATTATTTTATTTGCTTTTATTCTCATACTCATAAAAAAATTATAACTACTCTAAGAACAAAGTGAAAAGAATAGACAAACTCATGCTCAAAGAGAGTTAATTCATTGCATGGGTAAGAAAAGTTTTGCATTGGTGAAAAAAATATTGGCAATATTTTCTGTATCTAGTTAATAATCTTGTTCTTGTTTATTGTTAACATAATCTTTCCATAGTGAATATAAGTATTAACTTGTGTAGAGGAAACTACTTGGGAGTTATCCCACAAGAGGAGTTATGTGAAGAAAGCTATTATAGAGTAGATGGTTTACTTGCAAGTGAAGTGATAAAAGAAGCCATTGTAAGTATACATATCTTAGCTTCAAGCATTATTCTTGTTGATTTAGGTGCCATAATTTACTTGATTGAAGCATTATTGTTGGATTAGACATAATTCACTATGTTTTCGGTACAAATGAAAAGAATTAGCTACCTAAAACTCTTAGGACTCAAATAGAGACCAAGCTATTCACAATCCTGATGATTCCATTGCAAAAGTAATAGGCAAAGATAAGGATGGGCAATTGCACATGTATGGATTGGGAGTGATGACAGTTGATGTTTATGGAGAACAACCAAGCCGCACCACACTCTTTAGGCAGGCCATGGAATACAAGGAAAAGTATTAGGAAGCAACTAAAAAATATGAGATATTGAATGCAAAACTAGAGTTGTCAGCATATGTTCGTAAAACACAATTTGGTGGACAACCTAATGCACAAAGAGTTCTATTTACATCTCCAAATGAACAAGCTGGTTCTAAAGATGCTCTGCTCACTACTCCTAGTAGACAAGCTGTTTGTGGACATGGTCCATTCGCATCTCCAAATGAGCATTCAAATTCTCAAAGCCCTTTGTTTTCATCCCCATATGATCATTCATTCAGCTCAACTTCTCTTCCAATGCATATCCAGGTAACAAGATTGAAACTATTTAAGTTATTATATAATAGATAGTTAAGTAATATTAGATGTGCTAATTCTTAGCAAAAAAAATTATTTATAGGTTGGTTCCTACGTTTTATTGAAAAAACTTTCGAATATTAACGAAATTGTTGCAACTAGAATCGTTGAAAAGATGAACAGTGTTAAAAGTAAATGGTATAGACCTAGGGCTTGACTCTTGCCAAGTAGTGATTCAATACCAAGTGAAGAAAGATACAAGGTTGATTTTCCTTCTAATGGTATTCAAACAATTGGGAGTGCACTTGGAGTTCTTGTTGGTTGGCCTTTATCACTAGTATGTTTTTTCATTCCTCATATTATGCAACTTTTTTCTTTTTATCAAACGTGGAAGATTAGTATTGGTAGATGTATATTGTTATGGACTAGCACTAGAAATGGAGTATTTAGTTGTCTTGATGGTGTGAGAAAAAAGTTATTGAATTACAAATTGTGAGACAAACTATTGCATGCTTGTTGGTATCCAATTATTGGCTATGTATATGTGCAACTCTAAGGTTCATGTCCAATTGTATTATCAATTTTTCATAAAAATATTTATATTTGAGAACTATGGTTATGGTCTATTTTAAAAACACTTGTTAACTTTGATTATGATCTTGTGATTATCATTATTATATTAAAGCAATACTAGTGAAAACGGAGCACCTTTTTAAAGAGATCGAAAGCTTTAGGATTTTATTTTCTTTATGGGGAAGGGGAGATGCATTATAATTTTAGTATTATAAAATTGTTCAATAATTGTTTTTGGAACCTGGTAGTGTTGGAGTTCAATAGGAGGGCATTTGCAAGTCATATTATACTTTGCAGAAGTATTCTTGAGCATTTTGTTCAATTCTAGTTTGCCTATTTTTAAAACTTTAAACTTTGTGTACTTGAGTATTATTGAGCATTTTCCTTAGTTTTTGTTTGTCTATTTTTGAAAGATATCACTTGTATATAGCAATATATATGAAGTGTATGCATGTGCAGGAAAAAAAATATGGCATTTGGAAGAAAGCATTATATTACTACATTTACAAGTGCCCTAAGAACTAGTATTTAGGGTGCTTAATAATGTACAATTAGTATACAAGCTACTTGGCCTTAAGTGTCCTAAAACATTTATTAAGGCACTTTCCTGCTTGGTTTTATTTGCATTTTCGGTTTTCATTTCCATCATTTTCAAAATGTTGGACAGTAGTTAGTGAAAATGAGTTGAAAATGAGTTTGTATTTGGATAAATTATTGGAAAATTAATGATTATGCTGGGTTTAGTAGGTTGTAGGCGGAAAAAGATAGGAATAATGGAATTGAGAGAGAAAATATATAGGTTATTGGAAAAATATATATAAGTTATTGGAGAATGCGTTTTGAAAATAAAAATAAAAATAAAAATAAAAATGATGTCGGGTGAAATGTGTATAAAGTAATGTGTTTAATTGTTAGAATAGTAGAAAATGTGAAAAAGGGGTTATGAAAATAAAACCAAACGGGCACTAAAATGTTGATATAGGTCATTGCAAGAAAAAAACAAATGTTTTGTGTTTGTTTAAAGATAGAAACAAATGCCTCAAAAAGGTTCTTATAGGACAATTAATTGTGTCTTCAAGAATTTATTGTGACATTCATTATTGCCATAATAGATCTTTTCAGAGGCAAATATAAATGTCCTGTGTAAGAATAGAGACATTTACAAGTGTCTTGAAATAATTTTTGGATAAAAATAGTAAGTCCTTACAGGATGTATATATGTGTCCCAAAAATAGTATAGGGACACATATAAGTGTCCTAACAGACAAATTTATAAGGGACTTTTAATCAGTGCCTTATGAGCTAATGCGACATGCAACTATGCTCCATATGTTATATTTTCCCTAAAAAGTATAAGTGCCTCAAATTGATATATATTGGGGTACTTTTATGTATTCAAAAAAGTGATTTTTGTACTTTTTGATTGATAGAAATTTTACCACATTTTTTGCCATTCATCAGAGTTATCCATTCTTAAATCTATAAATATCACTCTGTGCCGAGGCCATAGTACCCTAGGGAACACAGGTACTTTTATGTTTAATTATTGGTTCAATCAATCTAAAATGCATAATTAATTAACTTACTATCAAAGATATTCATTCTCTTAGAGTGATTGAGCAACTATTTCAAAAATAGTTTGAATGGATTATTGACGTGAATAACACTAGCCAAGGTTATGGTGTGGCCATGGTAGCATGGAAGATAGTAGCAATGGTTGCTATTTTT
This sequence comes from Jacaranda copaia, assembly GCA_014898725.1. Taxonomy (NCBI): domain Eukaryota; kingdom Viridiplantae; phylum Streptophyta; class Magnoliopsida; order Lamiales; family Bignoniaceae; genus Jacaranda; species Jacaranda copaia. Next base: position 1,763,115 of record JACGDI010005348.1, read on the forward strand.
CAAGGTGGTGTGACGATGGTAGCTGCCATGGCCTCGTCAATGTGGGCGGCTGCATGGCTGGGTGAGGATGGGGCAGTTAAGGTTGGGTTTCAATGTTGCAAAATTACAATGCATAGGGGTTGGGTTTGCTGGGAGTTGCTGCAATGGCCAACTACCATGGGTGGGGGTGGGGCTGTCGGGGGTAGGGATGGGGGTTGCAAAGAGTGTAGGGTGCAGGGTGCAGGGGTGGGTGAGATTATTATACAAATATACTTATATAGTGTATTTATATGTTTATGTATATATCTATATTTATTTATTAATATATATTATATAAAAATATAAAATACATTATAAATATATAATATGTACATATAACATAAATATATAAATAGATATACATATAATACATTCGTATATATTATATATTTATTTATAAAAGCTACAAAAATAAAAAAGTAGAATAAGTTATAGAAATGAAAATACAAAAATTAAAAATAATTTTTAAATCTAAAGGGGCTAAAAGAATATATATACGAAAATATACTTAAAAATAAATAAATTCAATTAAAAATATATGATATAATTAATGATAATATAGTCTTTATATGTTAAAATTAGGGTTAAATTGAAGCAAATCAGAAACGGGAAGCATTATGCATAATTTTCAAAACATAATGAGGTCTTTTGCCTACTTTTTCTCATAAGGGGATTTTTTGCCCTTTCCTATTCTCATAGGGGGTAAAATATAGTTTTTCCTAAAAAAAAAAACAGAATAAGTGACATAAAGACTAGAGTGGAACATAAAATCTTAAATTAGGATTAAAGTGAAACATAAAATCTTAAATACAATTTTGTCCTTAAAAAAAATTAGTAAATTTTCCCATCAAATGCTGCCAAAAAGCAATTTTGAGGACTAAAATGAAGCAATATATTAATGTTATGAACTAAAAGATGAACTTTTGAAAATTGAGGACTAAAGCGATTCTAGAGTAAAACTTTGGGGACTAATTATGTGATTTGCCCTTCTTTTTATTACCTTTTGAGTACTTTAAATTTTTAAATGAACAATTTTCATAAAAATTTAAATTTCCACAGCTATCTAAACATGGAACATGGGGATACAAGTCGGTATTCCTTTTAATAGTTCCTTAATTTGTCTTTTGCCAAAATCTCTCATCTTTCGTCCATCAAATCTTCAAATTTTTAAAGAATGGTTGAGTGTATTTGATTTCTAGTTCAACTAGCCCCTCATTAGGCCCTAAGGGACCCTTTCCCAATTGTGCTAGGAAAAGAGTTTATTCCTCTCTTGTGGGCGAAGTTAGACAAAAAGAAAGAGAAGGAACCAACCTAATGCAAAGCTATAAAGTTATGATATTTTGTTGGAAATTTAATTTGTAATTTTCTATGTTTTTGAAAATGCAAGAAAACTTGAACGAATCTTGAAAGTTGAAAAGTCATTTATGTTTGTGTAATTATACAACAGCTTTAATGTGTTACAAGGAGTCATTTCAATTTCTCAATAGTTTAGAAAACGTAACAATATGTAGTTACATCTATAATATTGTTCAGTGTATTGGATTTGTAAGAAGAACAAAAAGCAAGTATCAAGCATGTATAGACTCAAATAAAAACCTAGATTTTTCTACAGTAAAACCAGTTCTCTTCTTACAATTTTCAGCATCTATTTACTTAGTAAAAATTTCTACCATTCTTCTTATCATCATTAAAACTCTCACCATACTTCTGCACATTAAAACTCTAGCTAATTTGGTATTAGAGCACATCTATTTAAGCTGTGATCTTTGCATTTGTTTTGTTGTTAAACCTCACATTTCATCCTCAAGATGACATCAAGTTCTGCTACTACAATTTTCGCTACTGCCACCAACCAAATACTAGTTTTTGAAGGTGAAGACTATGTTTTTGTTGTGACCAAATGAAAATGTTACTTGTTTCTTTGGATCTTTGGGATGATGTGAAGAAAATGTATGGTGAGCCACCAAAAGAAGGTGGTATCGACAAATGGTCCAAAGAAGAACAAAATTTATACAAAGAGAATATTTGGAAAAGTGCAAGTGCTGTAAGAAGTATACAAGGTGTAAGCAACATAATTTATTCTAGAATTTTTGGATTCAAAAAGCAAAGAAGCTTGGGATATTCTCAAACAAGGTTTTCAAGGAAATGAGAAAGTCATCTCTTTGAAACTCCAAACACTTAGAAGAAACTTTGATAATTTGACAATGAAAAAAGGTGAAGATACGCTATCATGAAAATTCAAAGGCCATAACCTTGGTACGTTGGTCTTGGAAAGCACACTACAAAAAAAAATTAGTTTTTGTGACTGCCAAATTTAGCACAAATTTAATAAAAAAGGGGTTATTGATAGTGTCAATGATCGCATTTGTGACTGATCACAGCGGTCACAAAAACCCTCGAAGAAATTGAAATTTGTGACCGTTGGACCATGTGGTCACTAATTTTTTAAATTCCATCACAAAATAATTTATAAAATAAAGAACAAGCAGTCACTAATTAGTGACCACTTAGTGATCAATTTAGCAGTCATTGATAGTAGGTTACTAAGCGGTCACTGATTAGTGATCCCAAAGGTTGTCACTAAATTGAGAAAATATACTATTATTTTTGAAAATTTGTGACTGTAAGGGGTGGTCACAAATCTGTGATCAATTAGTGATCCTAAGGCGGTCACTAATTAGTGACAAATGAAGTAGTTGGTCATATGGCCAATTATCAATGATCCCACTGCAGTCACTACTCCATTTGTTATTGATTAGTGACTGCTTTGGGATCATTGATAATTGGCCATGTGACTGCAGAAGGGTCATTGATAGTTGGCCATGTGACCAACTACTTCATTTGTTATTAATTAGTGACTGCCTTGGGATCACTAACCAATCATAGATTTGTGATTGCGTCTAGCGATCACAGCTTTTCAGAAATAATAGTATATTTCCTCAATTTAGTGATTGCCTTTGAGATCACTAACCAGTCATATATTTATTAATATTTTTTATAATGCTTAATTTAATACATTTATCCAACCTATTTTTTGTTCTCATTAATAACAATTTAAAACCACATCATTTAAAACATAAATCAATATTCAATTAATGCCAAACAATAATAGAAATTCAACAATATTGTATCCAAATCCATAAACAAAACAAAGCTTTTCAAACATGAGCAAGTTCATGAAATGCAAGTATGCCAAGTTTAATTTAAAGAGAGTTATTTATCTTTCCCACCATTACCCTCTTCCCCGCAAGAGGAAGAAACACCTTCAATTGAATTTAATTTTTCCGTCATCACTCCTAATGTCCACATCAAAACATCTTCTCTCACCTCTAATTTATCAACTAACCTCAATGCCTCCTCTATTAACCTCATAGTCTGTTTCATAATACTTGCTTCTTTGGTTGCTGTTTCTTCTCATTGCTTGGCCAATTCTTGATCAATTGCTTTTGCAACCACATCTTGTAGTTGCTCCTGACTCACAAAGGCGGGTGAATATGTTGTGGATGGTGAATCCGAGGAAGTCCTAGTAGCAACAAGCTCATGGTAGTGGTAAGTGTTCCCAAAGCCATATACTCTACTTTTGCATGGACCACCACTGATCTCAAGTTATTTTTTAGCATCAAATAAACTTTCAAGAGTAGGATTGTTGCCATGTTGACTAACATATTCTTGACATTATTCATCCTATTTGAACATCCAAATATTAAAAACACAATTATTGCATATCAAATGTAATCTAAATAATGTGCTTGAATAAAAACAAATAAAAATTTGCTATTGTTGAATTTGAATATAAACAAATAACTTCTGTTTTGGATTTAGTAAACTAATTTCTATTTAGTGGAGAACTTATTGTCTAACTACTGCTTTCACTATGAAACAATATATAAGCTCGACTTTTTCAAATGTATAGTATAATTTGAAAGATATGATAGTATCAATACAAGTGGCTAAAAATATTGTTGGACTTTGCACCTTACAATATTCAAACACTTAACCCTAATTTTCATGCAATAACTTATTAACCACCTGACCAAAATGTTCATATATTTATTTCAACAATATAATATAATATATATCACATATATCAATACAAAATTAGTTATAATTAACATTTTTATAAATAAGTTACTATTATTTTTTGTTTTAAAAATGTGCGAATTCCATATAATGAGTAAACAAATAAATCCTAACTTGATGCTATTCATGACAAATAAATCTACAAACAAATTCAATGCTACAACTATAAATTCCATAAAATATTTCATGTTACTTGCTTTGAAATTGTTAACTAACTTGAATGCATGGATAATATTCTTGTACTTACTTTGACCTGCTTAGATTTGTTGTCAATATATTCACCTTTTCCTTGTGCTTTTCGGTGCAACATGAATTTATTTACAACACATTCACCTTTTCTTGCAACATGAATTTATTTGCAGAAGTAAAACAAAAATTGGCGCTTAAAAACAAGGTGTGTAAAAACTAAGTCCCCACAAACTGAAGAGAGAATTTTGCACAGACTAACCTGGCCTATACTGCATTTCCTCTCCACCAATGTGGAAAAATGGAATGAGAAATCATCCAAAATTGTAAGTTTACTCCTCCTCAGACAGCGAGTTATCTCATTCTCTCTCAGTCCAGTGCTCACATGCCTAATCTTGTCACTAAGTTCCAGTAATTCCTGTTTGTAGAGGCACTTATAATGATGTAATTTTCACTGACATGCATGTCAAAAATTTTAAATCAAAACTAGCTAAAGCAAAGGCGTCCAACTAGTCACAGACATACCTCATACGACATGTTATCAACATCAAGCCTCAAATCCTTATATCTATCAGGCCAGTCCGATTTTCCTCCCATCAGCAGACTGATTTGGAGCATCACAATTTGCAAACAGAGCAACGTAAGCTACCTATGGATAACCAATAGACAAAAAAATCCATTGATGTGCATGATGTTCCCGTACATGCATAGTTTTCTAAACATTCCCATACAACATTTTTGTAACATTTTGTTCAGATGCTAGGAGTGAGTGATGATTCTATTAAAGGCCCATAAATAATACATAAAAGAGAACAAGGAAGATAATTGCTGATTCAATTCATACATCATGCTGAATTTGCCTTGAACTAGCCTTTCAACTCCATAGGAAAGCATGGATATACTTCCGCTAAGCAACATGTGGACAGAAAATTTTTAATCTAGTGATACTAGAGAATCCAGTAATGTGCACATTCTATTATAGATCTCAACCAAATGATAATGGTTATCCAACAACACTTCCATTCTGAAGGTCTTGTCATGTTATGAATGTTCCGCCTCAGTTAGTTTTTTGAAACCAATAAAGTTTTAGAGAGTTAAGTGGTAGCATGTCAAAGCTTTCAACCAAGATTTACTTCACAACGTATAGTGTAAGCTCTCACACAAGGCAGTCTAGTGAAAGATGATAAACAATTCTCATATTGTCCTCATATCTTACGAGAACAATTGGCATTTTCGGGAATTTTCTCTAAAGCATCCTTTATACAATTAAATGTGATATTTGAAGACAGTTAACAATCATGAATATTTTAACTTATTTTTAAGATCTTAATAAGTTCGTTGAATTTTAATTATATTAATTATAAAATTATCATTATTAATACCTCATAAGTTCCAATATCTTATTATCCAAACACTTTGGCTCTGTTCATTTGCATTTTGAGCATTTTCTAGAAAGAATTTTTGGGAGAATGAATTTTTGGAAGAAAAATTGGAGAAAGTGCCAACAGTTTGTTTTTGTTTTGGAAAAATAGGGAAAATTTTTTGAAAATGAGTTGTTAGTTTGTTAATATTTTGGTGGAGGGATAAATTTTATTGTAAATGTCAAATCAGTTACTTTTTTGTTGAGTTTGTAGGAAAAAAATTGATTTTTTTATGTAACATATGTATGTATATTTATAGTTTGATGATGTGTATGTATGTGTGTATATTTGTAAAGATTGTAAAGAAATGATGTGTAATTAATTTAATTCATAATTTATTTTGATATTTTATATTTTTTAAAATTATAAATAACAAATGATGTATTACTTAAAAGAAAGCATTCATTAATTAAAATTAAACATATATGAAATCATCATTATATGTTAATATTATTAATATCGACTTACATTAAAAAAATTATTAAATTATAACATAATTCCAATTTTAATTAAAGTGAACTATTTTAACTATTTGTTATTCCATATTTATGTGTATATAAAACTTAATTAATTATTTAATAAAGATAATTATTTCATATATGAATATTTAGTAATAAACAAAATAATTATTTAAAATTAATTTATTATTATATTTAATTTTATATGTAATCTATTATTAAATGAAATAGATCATTAACTAATATATCATATTAAATAGATTAGTAAATTAAATATATTGTTAGAATATTTAATTATATATAGTTATTTATCTATATAAAATATAATTTATATAAATATAATAATTCATTTAGATAATTAAATAAATTAATTTTATTAATATAATAAGTTATTTCAATAACTGAAAGCAATAAAGAATTAATACGTTTTTTGCTAGATGAATTATTTAGCAATAAATAAAGTAATTATTTAAAACTAATTTCTTAAATTAGTAAATTATTATGTTAATATTAGATGATAATTATTTTTTTCAATTTTAATAAATGGCATGATTAATAATTAATAGATATTACTATTTTCATATTATATGTTATCGGAATATGTGACATTATTTATTAAATTAAAAATGTCTTATTTAATTATACCTAAAATTTATTTGACTATACAAACAATAACTTATTTAAATGTATTCTTTAATTATATATATATATATATCTATCTAATATATACCTATTTAAATTATAATTTATAAAAATATAATATAATTAGACAAATTAATTTTATTAATTATAAAAATATAATAATTTATTTAGTTAAGTAGACAAATTAATTTTATTAATATAATAAGTTATCTAATTAACTTAAAGTATTATATAATTAATAAGTTATTTTTTAGAAAAATTATTTACTAATAAACAAAATAATTATTTCAAACTATTTTATTAAATTAAATAGATTATTATGTCAATATAGGAGGATATTAAATTTTTTCAAACTTTATTTAAGAATTTGTGATGGATTTATAATTGCTCTGTACATGGTCTCAAATTAAAGAAATTGGAGAATTTAATGACCACCGTTGTGACCCAAGAAAAATCGGTCACTGATTTAGTAATTACTTTTGTGACATAAGAAAAATTAGTAATTGCTTTTGTGACCCTAGAGCAATCGTTCACTAATTTAGTGACCGCTTTTGTAATTTAAGAAAAATCAATAACTAATTTAATGACCGATTAGTGACCGTCATGTTTGGGGTTACTCACCAATCGGTCAGTAATCCATTACTAATTTTTTTTAAAATTTCAAATAAAATCGGTCACAAATTGATTACTGTTGGGAGCGATCACTAAAACTGATTTTTTTTTGTAATGCGTTAGTGTAGTTTCACCATGAGATGATGATGTCTATATGGTTCCAAGTTCCAACTATTTTGTTAGTTATTTAGCATTGTGGAGTAGATACAGAATTAGTCTCTTAAATTTCTCAGCAAATGCCCCAAACTACATGGTAACCATTACCATAGTAAATCGGGTACTCTTTTAAGGAAAATAGAAATAACTTTAACTGTTCTTTGCGTTCATTTATATTGTGAAGTTCTGTTTCTCTTGTCATTTCTTTAAGGTTGATACTTAAATAGGTTTGTTTAAAACTGAGAGTTATTGTCCTAGTTATGAATTCCCTGGAGTTGACTATTGAGCCATAAGTTTGTGTAATTTCCTTTGAGAAGGTTTTGCCTTTGTCTTCTGCTTTAAGGTTACTATTTCCTTCATTTCATTAAAATTTTAGAGCACAGTATTGGAATTACTTTCATGCCCTTTCTTTCCTTATTGATGCAATTAAGTACAGAGGTTGCCTGTTAGAAAGTGGTGGTGGTGGTAAATATGTTCAAAAGGGAAACTTGAAGTACAGGGTGGAAGATGAAGTTTTAGAACCAAAGTGCGTTGTTTTAATGATAGCATATAACTATAAAAGAAGAAGAAGATAAATTAATGATAAAAGAGTATGTGACAATGTAAAAGTTGTTACTAATTATGTATATTAAGTAATAAAAGATTTAATTTTGTCATCTTAATGATTTTTATAAACTAGATAATGACAAGAATAATGTTTAAGTTATTACTATAAACAATTAGTGAATCACCTATGGTAATAATGAAAATCTTGTTATTAATTATAGAGATAATTTTTATTATCACTAAATTGTCAACATAAAAATATAACTAATTATTAATGTTGACAACTTAAGATATAAATTTGTCACTATTGAGTCATATTGTAACAAGGTAAAAATTATTGCTACTTAAAAATATAGATAAGATAAAAGCTATTGTCACTTAATACAAATCATTAGTAACAGCTTTTACTTTATCATTTATTATTTTGCCATTAATATTATTATTATTTTTTGTTGTGATACGGGTTCCTTGTTTTTCCCCATGTTAAAAAGGGACATTTTTTACTACCATGTCTTGAAATCTCCTATTTGTCAACATGAGCTTAAATGTTCTGACGAACACAAACTTAAGCTTAAAATACTATAGCCCGTCTAAATTTTCCAGTGATTGTCATTCAGAATTGGAGTGCTTGTGTAATAAATGCTTTTGTATTTGTTCCTTTAAAAGTAGTTATGTGTCCTCTCTTTATTTCAACAATAGAAAACAAACTAAAGGTTACAAAACTACAGGAGATTGGAGGCCTTGTAATAGTAGAAGCAGCAGCCAGTTCCACACAAGTATTGTCAATAAATGCAAGGCATAGCCTTGTCAGGATCATTGCCAAATGCCGCAACATCTCCTGGTCCAATGAATACAATCTGGCAAGAGTAAGAAGAACCAAAAGTACAGGCCATTTGATCACAATTCTGGTATCCAGATTTTAGCAACTTTTAAGAATGAACATTCACAACTGATGAAACGCAGAGGTAATTTACCTATGGTATCATTATTAGCTAAGAAGGTCAAATGAGCAACAAGCTAACACACTTGTTATCTGGAATTAATAATGAGCAAACTAGAGCACTATGAATTGTATTAGCAGAGTTTCATACCGGTGTTTCTTATCAGATACATGAGAGAGAAACGAAAGGGTGAGGCAAGCTGATGTTGTACCTGATAATCTCCAAGAATACGCAATTTGAATCCAGCAGCACAATAGTCAAAATAATATTCCCATGTCCGAATGAACTTGTCATCGAAACCCAGAGCCAGGATTTTACTAAAAATATAAAGTATTTCCAAGTATAATAAGAATTCACGAGTGTGAGGCTTAGGACATTGAAAAAGTATGGAAAAAGCATACTGAAAGAAGCATTTTTGCGTATTTACTTGGGTTGTAGAAGTTACTTTCCATTTTTATTTTTTCTTTTTCTTTTTCTTTTTTCTGGAAACTGGCTGCACACAACTTTCAAATCATGAACATTTTACCTTTGGTTTTGGAGGAAGTTTTCCTGCCAACATCTGAGTGTTTGATATTAATGACTTCCTATGTGTTTCAAGTGCACCACACTGCACATTTCACAAGATTTTAATTGGATAATATTCAAAATAGTTTACCTCAGAGACTTGTTACTTAAAGAACTTCAATTTGACCTAAGTCTTGATGCAGCAGCCATGGCTGATGTTACTCCGCTAAGTGAAGGCAGAAATCCACCAGGGAATATATATTCTTTAATGAAGCCCGCGCTAAGCCTGAATTCATCATACTTCTCATCTGCTATTGATATGAACTAATTAAGGAAAAAAAAAAAATCAGAATTTCAAATCTTAGAATCTGTTCAACATGCTGAGGCAGCAGAGTAGAAAGAAAATGAAATTGTACTTGTTTTTCTAATCATGGGGGCAAACTCAATGAGAGTGAAGTGCAATAAAGAAGAACTAGATAAGGAAAAACATCAAATGTGGAAAGACTAAACCCGCCAATATTGTGTATGGTTGTTGATGCATAAATAAAACAACATTACCAATATTGTGTTTCTTACCTGAATGGCAAGAAGACCTTTTGCTGCTAATACAGATTCACAGCACCAGAAAAATTCTTTCATGTATTCATGCCCCAAGGATTCCAACGTCTCACTGAAAACTCAGCATTGGGTTTATATTGTACAATCAATACAACATGGTTTTTGATTTATTTAATAAAAAGGTTAAGTTGATTTCAAATGGTACAGAGAAGCCCACCATGATATTATCCTGTCATATTTGTGGTTCTTAGGCAGTTGGCGGTAGTCCCATAGAAGAAGTTCGATTTGATCCTGAGAACTAAGATGACAGTTTCAACTAACAAGGGAAGGTAAAAGTCCTTTTGATCTGGACAAAGTTGCCTGTATGAAAATCACAGAAGCAAATGGTATATATAACTGCAGGCCAGCTTCCTTTACCTTCAATTTTGCATATTGCAGTTGTTTTTCTGACAGAGTGATACTGGTATATTTGCATCCTGTCTTTTTGACAACTTCAAGTGTGAAACTTCCCCATCCGCATCCAATCTCCAAAACATGATGCTCCTTATTAATTCTTGCCTGTAGTTGAAGAGAACTTAGATTTTCATAGCAAATCACATTTTCTAATCTAAGAGATGTCGAACACAAAAGTTCCACCTTTTCAATCAAACTATGGATTTTCCTGAGCTGTGCGTTCTTCAAGTCTTTATGTGGAGTTTTTTTGAAAGAACGAAAAATGAGAACAGTGTGTCAGGAAATTAGTTACATGGCCTGCACTACAACAGTATTTTGCTGAACAGATTATTAAGAGTGCCAATCCTCCTAACCTCAAATATTGCACAGGAGTAGGTCATTGTTTCATCCAAAAATTCACGAAAGAGTTTGTTGCTCTGAAAAGAACAAATAAAACAAGTTTCAACTTTGTGAATCTGTATATCAGATTAAATTGATATCAAAATATAGTAAGATAAGTTACCAAATGCATGAGATACTATGTATCAATAGAAGTCAGAAATATAACATAAGACAAACACAAAATATGAGATTCTCATAACTGGTGGTCCTTATACTAGAGAAACTTGAAATGTTGAACAGGTACAAGATAAAATGTATGATCATTCGCTCCTAAAATTAGATTTTTTGCAGACAACTTACTAGGTCATAATGGCGCGAGATGTTTTGGCGGGCCTGAGTTAGCGTATTCTTCCTTAAAGCATGCTTAGAGAAACATTTTGCAGATGCCATTACAAAAGTGAAAATCAATGATGTCCACCACCCCCTAGTTACATACAAGTATATTCTCAAATATTGTTTTAGAAGACAACCAAATGACATTAAAACTGAAAGTCCCATGAGTCATTACCTTTTCTTGTTTGACTTTGAGGTATAAGTATTTAACTCTGTATTTGTTACAAATAACTGCAGAACACAAATTTTGGAAGGCTGTTATAACATGATGAACATCACTGATATTAATCAAGCAAAAATAGATTGATAGATTCTAATGTGATGTTAAAGAACTAAACACCGAAAAAGATACTTTAGTTGCATTAGTGTGCGGAAACTGGTGAGACTGACTCGGGATCCATTTCCTTACCATGAATAATTTGAGAAGACCTTCATTCTTATCCATGAATGAGAAGTCCCCATTAATGTAGGCATTGGCAAGGCCTAAATCACCTTCTGTTGCAACCTGTGATAGGTATAATATTAGTATTGGATGAATAAAGGAAAGAATCCATTTGAATCAGAGATCTTTTTGTCCTTTTTAATGAAATATTATTTCTAAAGACATAAATTATTTTTAAATTTTATTGAGAAAAATCGAGTATTACCTTCCAATAAAACTGGGGATTATGTATTCTCAGAGAGACATTTAAGATGCTCTTTCTTCTAGTGCCTTCAAAGGTGAAACTCTACCGCCTTCTTCCAATAAACTGTTCCCACAGGTTTTATTATTACTAATCCAATGAACTCTTTTAGTATAAACCATAATGCGTATGCGTATAAATTGTGAGAATGTAAAAAACTGTGTAAATGATTTAAAATGAAACTCGAAAGATCAACAACAGAATCTCAAGATATTAATCCTGTGGAGGTTTAAAAATGTGTAGATGCTTTAGCTTTTTGTCAACATACTTATTGGAATTTGGATGTGTATACAATTAATGAACTAACAGCAGCTCAACATAAAATGCAGAAACTAAAAAAAAGGGGGAAACCTTTCATCAGAATCTCACATTAGGCAGCCAGTAGCAATAAATTGTTGAAGAAACCTAGTTACAAGAAGGAGTGCCCCTGCTTCAGGCCAGGATGGTGCCATGTGTTTGGAATTTTTCTGAATGGTATAACTTTTTCCAAGCAAACTGTTTGCTGCAAGTACACCTGCCTGTAATGATCAAGTACTAATTATTTCCCATCTATGTCATAGTTAAATGGCAATTTTAGAAAAGGAGTCATAAAACATAATTAAAAGGCGACATTGTTTTAAAGGCTTCCTTATATCCAATATGACATCATGTTCTTTTTTGTTTGTGCATCTCAAGAGTAAAGTATGCACTAAAGTGGCATCTACTTGAACTATGTAATGCTTGGCAACTCCAGTTCAACTAACAAATTATTGCACTCCTTTGATCCCTTCAAAGGTTGGGTTTTCTTTTTGGGTAAATTCTGGTCAAATCATGTAAATTGAGAGAAATCAGGATAAAAGAAAAACTGGTTCAAGGAAGGCCTAATTTCTGCAAAACAGATAAGGTAGAGAAGTAGAGTTGAATAAAACTTAATATGGTACAAAAAGTTTCCCCGAAAAATGCTACAAAAGTACCTTTAATCCATCCTCATGGGAGCCATAGCCTGAAAGATACATAATAAGATAAAGCCCATTAAGTAAGCATATAGAATAAGGTATTTCACAGACTGGATTACTGAAAATGCTAATAAGGGTGGTTCAAATGCACCTTGATATGCTCCACAGAACCATATTCGCCTCTTTCCTTGGATAATGTTGATCTCAGCTGAAGCTTTTGATGCAGCAACTGACGGGGATTGGGTGGCTAGTTGACCACTTAAGCAAGATATGTTCAAGTGTGCAAGTGCAAGGTGGATTTATAGTCAAGAGAAACGGAAGTCCTGTCTTATTAATGTTCTGAAATGTTTACCACAAAGGGTAGTTAAAAGAAAACAAGGATTCAACTTGAAAATGAGAAGTTCCAGCTAGTTATGCACTTGCTATATAATCTACCAGAGGAATGCAACATTATTGTTTAAAATTTCAATTTGTGCAAAAAATATGCCAAGTTTATGTGTTAGATTTACAAACCTGAGCTGCATTGAGCCAATATGTTATATATACTTTGTTGTCAATGGTTCCAAGAATATTCCATGAGCTCGAAACTGCGTGGTTCTTGGGCATTAAATTCTTGTCATGATGAAGGTATATATCACTGCCAAAGTTATGCAGAAAAGGAATGCATTTGTGATCAGAAGATGTGCGAGTTAAGCAAAGCAGCACAGATGATATTGCTATCAATATGCAAAATATCTTAAACAGAGACTAAGAGGGTGTTTGGCTAGTCTTATTTAAAAGGCCTTATAAGCTTCTATATCCTATAAGATGTTTTTGAAACTTGTAAGACGTTAGATCTTTTTTTAAAAATAAGTTCTTAAAATTTTTGGAAAAAATAATGTATTGGAGCTTATAAAAATGTTAATAATAGTATTTTTGTAATTAATATGATTCAAATTAAACTAGCTTGTTAAGATCTTCAACATAAGTAAGGCATTTCTTATTTTTTTTAAAAAAACTTATAAATCCCTGACGTTTTATTTTAGGAATTTATAAGCTGTATTTCAAAAAAATTTACCAAATGTTTTTTTACATCTTATAAACTCTCAAACATCTTATAAAATGTTTGAAGGAGCTTATAAGCTCATCCAAACACTTGCTAAGTTCCAAAAGAATTGATAGAGAAAAAATGGATTATGTCTTATTTTCTAAATGCGAAAGTTGACATATATATCTCCCCATAAAAGAATCATGCTCTGGCAGAGAACATCATCTTGCCTATTTATTTGGATCTCTAGCCAAAGTTGATGTATTTAAATTTTCTGGGGATTTTCTTGCTCAATGCCTATCTTCAAATATGATTAGATCACCCATCCCTTTGTTGCTGTAATTTTCTTTAAAAGAATTGCCAAAAGAGTTTCACAATAAAGGAAAAAGACGAAAAGAAAATTCGTTGAAAATAAACAAAGAAGATCACCTGTAGGCAAATTGAAATGCACCAAGTATTCTTCATTTATCATATGTTGCCGGCTTCCCTAACATTTTAAGAGCGTCTGGAGCATGTGCAGCAATTATACACCATTCGTATACTTCTGCTGAGTCATCCTTACAAGTTACAACACAACCTACATGGTTTGTTATAAATCAATATGTTGCTGTGAATCAAATTCGTAAACTTTTAACTTGAGTGGCAGATACAAACTGATCTTTTTCGTTTTAATATTCATATCCACTTCAAACTGAATCAATCAAACTGTTATTTACAAAATAAATTCCTTATCGTACGGTCACTTGAGAAAGACAGAGATTCTAACCCTAAAATGAAGAAGAAATAGGAAACACAGAAGCAAAAGAGAACAGGTTCAAGTTTACAAAGAAAATGGTGAGCGAATACTCCATATATACATTTACTCACCCTCATCATTTGTCAAAATTGAATATGCTTCAGAATTGGTTCTTATTTGACAGCCTCTAAGTCGCCGCTCTTTCTTGACCTGGTTTTGGTTTTATTGCATGAGGTATCAAAATTCTTATGAATTCCTTCAATTATATTCCTGAGATGACAAATTTCCAAGTTAAGGAATTCGAATTTACCTTATTGACATAATTCTGCGAACGCCCTTTTGGAGTTAGCCACCGAGGGCGATTGAATCAGTGTCCAAGTTAGATACTCTTATAATTGAACCCCCAAACGAAAATATGGGCAAATATGTCATGCGCGCCGCTGGTATGAGTAATAATACCTGAAAAGCATGGTGATTATGGAGAAGAAAAACGTATGGAATGAGCCGGGGAGCTCATTACTTGTGAAGGGCATGTAATGTGATCACTAGCAATTCATCTTTGATAAATTTTTCCTTTCTCATTGCGTGATCACCAGCAATTTTACAATTTAAAACTTTTTTTTTCAATTGGCTATGCCACTTAATGGTATAAACTTCCTATATAACGTGAGAATTAGGAATTTGAATTTCAACATACTCTTGACGTGTATGCATTTGTATAAATTTTAAAAAAAAATCTTTCTTTTCCATCAATGAAAAAATTTTGCTTCTAGATTTTCATCTTTATTTTTGTTATTCAATTAATTAATTGTGAGGTAGAAATTTATTTTTGAGAATGATTTAAAAAAAGATTAAAAATTGGAATTTGTTAAAATTTTTTCCCTATATTGTAAACTTCATTAAAGATTATTATCTAAGTATATGTAATTAACTATAATTATTTATATCATAATGATTAAATCAGTAACTAATAAGACTATCAATTCATGCGCCACCCATTTTTCGATATATTATTTTTTTTTATAATGCCACTTGAAAGATGTGCAACCATATTCAAGAAAGAAGGATCGTTTGCCTCCCTCATTTAGTAAACCCCAGCCACCTCTATGAGTTTTGGGAAGCTTCCAAATTTGTCACTTGGAATATTTTGTTGGATGATTGAACATATTCAAAATACAAAACTATCCTCCATATCTATATCTATATTGTTTATATATATATATACATATATATCTCACCTATACTATTTATAAAGCGATAAAGGCATAATAACCCATTTAGTCTGTTTTGTAAGGAGTTAACAAAAGTCACTTTATTTTAAAAGACAATGATTTTATTTTCTCTTCTCTCCTCTCCGCATTTTTTTCCTCTCTCTCTTTTACCCCTTTTTTTTCTTCATTTATTTCATTTTATTATGATTTTTTCATTTTCTATTTATCTTAAGAGTTCAAATAAACATATTGAAATTATTTTTAAAAAATTATAGTATTATATAGGAAAAATAAATAAATATTTTATTCTATTTCATACTATGAATTTTTTGCACAAAGATAGAATATGTCAAAATCATTAATTTGAATTAAATTTTAAACAAGATTTTTTATGTTTAAAGTTACATTTGTCACTTATCAACCCTACAACTTTGAAAACATCACAAACTCTTTGAACTGAATTCTCCAAAAATTTAACAAGATGAGTTTATAAGCTATTCAAAAAATCTTATAAGATGTTTGAATTGTCACAATGTTTTAAAAGATATTTAAAAGCTTATAAGATCTTATAAAATATCAAAGCTTTTAAAATAAGATAATATGATTTTATAAATTCTTTTAAGAAAGAAAGAAGTTTCTAATTATTTTTAAAATTTTCACAAACTCCATTAATTATAAATATATTAATTACAAAATTATCGTTACTATCCTATAACTTTCAAAATTTTATTTTTATCTGAACAATAGTGTCATCATATTACTTTTGTGTGTTATTAAACTATAGAATGCCATTAATTCAGTGCCATTACATATTTTTGTGGTATTTTTTCTAGATGATACCGTAAATTAATATGAATGTTATTTTTTTAAAAAAATTAGTGACACTAATTAAATGCCTTCAAATTATATTTTTGTTGATATTTATAATTAAATGCTATTATTTTTTTGTCATCTATTAATCAAATGCCATGAAATATTTTATTATAGTGACATTTATTTCGAGTATTAATATATTACTTTTGTGTCATTACACTATAAAATACCACTTAATTAGTGCCACTAAATACTTTATAATATTTTTGACACCATAACTATATATTAGTGGCATTTTTCTAAGAAAAATTAGTGGCAATAATTAAATATCTTTGAAGTACATTTATCTCAGCATGTGCAATCAAATGTCATTATTTTGTTTGTCATTTAATAATAAAATACCACTAGATATTAAATTATAGTGTCATTTTTTTACAACTATCACTATTACTATTATTAATATTATCATCATTTTTGTGTTATTATTTCACAAAATGTCACTAAATTAGTATCATTGTATATAAATTTCTCATAGTGACTTTAAAAGTTTGTTTTTAAAGTAAGATTTGACATATTATAATTTTAAAAAATATTTTATAAAATATAAGAATTTATGAAACCCTTTAAATAAGCCAACTGCCCCCCAAAAAAACTAAATTAGTAAAAAGTTTGCAACTACAAATTTGAAACGCTTTCAACATTAGCTTTCATTTTGATACTCTATGCCCAAGTATCAGAAATTGTCGAAACCCGCAAAAATCGTCTTTAAAATAAAATCTCAATGGAAGATATTAAACTCTAAAGTACTGTGACAAGATTATGCCCCGTGGATTTGCACTTGAACTACAGTCCCAAATTACAAGACATTCAAATTAAGTAGCAACAAAGTCCACAAAAGACTAATTTAGGGGTAGTACTGCTTGGGTGTTTTTAAACTCCTTAAAATATTTTAAAAATGTTTGAAAGTTTATAAGATATTATAAAGTGTTTGATATATAATTTTTTTTTTGGAAAAAAGCTTATAATTTCTTCAAATAAGATGATAAGATGTTGATTTTACCTTGAAATTTGAGCTAAATTAACAATATATGGAAGAAAAATGGAGCAAGGGGGTCGAAATGGGCTAAAAAACATGCCTCATGCACTCCAGCGTGTAGTGAACAGTAATTTTGCACTGGGGTGCAAACTTTTTGCCCAACATTATATTTTCTTGGCACAAGTCAGTTTTGTGCATGTTGGGGCACAAGTCATGTGCGCCTTCAGATGTCCATCTCACCTAGGACTCTATTTTGTGAGTATTTAATCAGTTTTCTTCTAGGATTCATTATGAGAGACACATATACGAGAGTTTCTAACTACTTTTGAGATAGTTTCTTAAGATGGAGTTTAGAACGAGGGTGTTGGGTATTCTAGTGAGATTTGTGGGATTCAACTTTGTGTTTGCACTTTGATTTGAGATTAATAAATTCCTTTTTGTGTCGGCTGAATTAGGCATATCGCTAAACCACGATAAATCTTGTTATCAATTGCATTAAATTTCTTTAGTATTATTTTATAGTTGTGATTGTAGATCATTCCAAGTTATAACAAATTGGTATCAGAGCCGACATTGATCAGATGTCAACCATGAAGTATGAGATAGAGAAGTTTGATGGGAAGAATGATTTTGGGTTGTGGAAAATAAAGGTCTATGCCCTCCTATGTCAATAAGGTTTATAGAGAGAATTAAAAGGTAGAGATTCCTTGCTGGAAACGCTAACAAATGAAGAGAAGGATGAGTTTATGACAAAGGCTTATGGTACTCTGGTGTTATCATTGACAGATAATATACTGAGAGAGGTCACTATTGAAAGTACACTAGCTGGACTATGGTCAAAGCTGGAGAGTCTATATATGACAAAGTCCCTAACAAATCGACTATATCTGAAATAGTGATTATACACATTGAGGATGAAGGAAGGTACATCTATTGCTCAACATATTGATTATTTCAATAAAGTAATTCTGGATTTCGCTAATATAGATATTAAAATTGAAGATGAAGATCAAGTGTTTATTCTCTTGTGTTCACTATCCAAATCTTTTGAGCACTTGGTCACTACGTTACTGTATGGACGAGATATGATTTTAATGGAGGATGTGAAGGCTTTATTGAATTTCAACAAGTTGAGAAAGCATGTCCTGGGCAGTAACGATTGGGAAAGTAGGGAAGGATTTGTGGTGAAGGGGAGACTAAGATAAAAAGAAAAGAGTAGAGGCTTATTGAAGTCCTGAACCAAGCCTAGAAACAGTGACAAGTGTTTTAGGTGCGGTGGAAAGAGGCATTGGAAATGTAATTGTTCGGAATGAGAAAAGGTGAAAGATGCAGGTGAAACTTCTAATAAAAAATAGAATGATATCATAGGAATTATTGAGGATGAGTCTGATGGTGGACTTATTCTCAATGTTATTGAAAGCTTACTAAGCTTTGATTGGATTTTGGATAGTGGCTGCTCTTACCACATGTGCCCATGTGAAGATTGGTTTATCACATATAAAAAATACGATGGTGGTAAAGTGCTTATGGGAAATGATACTTCATGCAGGGTTATAGGAATTGGCTCAGTGAGTATCAGAATGCAAGATGGCATAGTAAGGACCCTAACAGATGTGCATCATGTTCTAGATCTAAAGAAAAATTTGATTTCATTGGGTACACTAGACAAGAACAGTTATGAGTATAGAGCTCAAGATAGAGTTCTGTACGTTTTCAAAAGTGCATTGCTTATCATGAAGGGAGACATAAGGAATGGCCTTTACATTTTATAGGACAACACAGTTTCTGGTAGTGCATCAATTTCTTCATCAGTTAATGATACTATGAGATTGTGGCATATGTGATTTAGGCATATGAGTGAGAGGGGGATGTCAGAACTGAGCAAACATGGCTTGCTTGGTAGAAAGAAGATTGGAGAGCTGAATTTCTACGAGTAGTGTGTGCTTAGTAAGCAACACATGGTGAAATTTGGCTATGCAATTTACAAGACCAAGGGCACCTTGGATTACATTCAATTAGATCTTTAGGGGATTTCTCAGGTTTCTTCAAAGGGAGATGCTAGGTATATACTAACATTCATAGATGATTTCTCACGGAGAGTATGTATGTATATGCTGAAGCATAAGAACGAGGTGTTTGTCAACTTCAAGCAATGGAAAACTTTAATTGAGAAGCATACAGGAAAAAAATCAAGCGCTTGAGGACTAACAATAGATTGGAGTTCTGCAACAAGGAATTTCAAGAATTCTGCGATAAGAAAGGAATCATGAGTCATCGCACAGTTGTACACACACCACAGCATAATGGAGTTGCAGAATAGATGAACAAAATTATCTTGGAAAGGGCTAGATTCATGCTCATTAATGCTGGATTGTCCAAGAATTTTGCGCAAAAGCAATCAATACTGCTTGTTACTTGGTAAATAGGTCACCATTAACTATTTTGGACTGCAAGATACTAATGAAAGTTTGGTTCGACTCTCCTATTGATTACTCAAATATGAGAGTGTTTAGGTGCCCAACTTTTGCTTATGTTCATGATAGAAAGCTTGAGCTAAGGCTAGGAAATGCATATGTCTAGGCTATGCAGATGGAGAAAAGAGTTATTGTTTGTGGTGTAATGATGACAAAGGCTCCAGGATGATTATTAGTAGGGACGTGAGTTCTGATGAGTCTGTAATGATGAAGAAGCTAGAGCAGCCTGAAAGTAATCAATAGGGCATTAAGGAGAATGTGGAGTTTGAACTTGACACTCCATAAGTTTTAAAGGGAAAACAAAAGGTGGTAGATGAAGTTGGTGAGAGCGCATTATCACCAAACCAACAGTAGGAAAATAATTCACTACAAAACTATCGCTTGGCTCACGATAGGGAAAGGAGGTAGATCAAACCACCACAGCAGTTTGCATATTTAGAATTGATAGCTTTTACATTGAGTTCACCCTAGGAATTTTGTAGGAGATGATCCAGTCTCATATAAAGAGGTAATTTTTAGGCTAGATTCTGATAAATGGGTTACAACTATTAGTGAAGAGATGGAGTCTCCACTCAAGAATAGCACATTAGAGCTGTTTGATGTACCCAAAGGATAGAAGATTGTATATTGCAAATGGATTTACAAGAAGAAGAAAGGGATTCCCGAGGTTGACGATGCTAGATATAAGGTGCGTTTGGTTACTAAGGGTTTTACTTAGAGAGAGGGAGTTGACTTCCATGAAGTGTTCTTCTCAATTGAAAAATACACTTCCATTCGTGTTTTACTTGCCATTGTTGCTTTGTTTGATATGGAGCTTGAGTAGATTGATGTGAAAATAGTATTTCTACATGGTGAGTTGGAGGAACAATTCTACATAGGTCAACTAGAAGGATTCATTGTTTTTGGGAAACAAAATCAAGTAAGTCTTTTGAAGAAATCTTGATATGGCTTGAAGTAGTCTCCCAAACAGTGGTATAAAAGGTTTGATGCATTTATTACCAAGATAGGATACACTAGAAGCAATTTTGAGTGTTGTGTATATTATAAAAAATATAGTGATAGCCTCCTGGTATATTTATTGTTGTATGTTGATGATATGTTGATAGCCTCTAGAAACATATATGAGATCAATATTTTAAAAGCTCTGTTAAGTGAAGAATTTGAGATGAAGAATTTGGACAGCACAAAGAAGATATTAGGCATGGAGATCATCTGGGACAAACACGTTAGATTGTTGTACTTGTCTTAACAACATTATATTGAGAAAGTACTAGAGCATTTTGGGGTGGATAAGTCCAAGCCAGTGAGTGCACCGCTTGCAACTCATTTCAGGCTTTCATAAAATGATTCACTGAGTACTAAGGAAGAGATGGAGCACATATTTAATGTGTCGTATGCTAGTGCAGTAGGTAGCTTGATGTACGCTATGGTATGCACTAGGCCAGATATTTCACATGTAGTTAGTATTGTGAGCAAATACATGCACAAGCTAGGAAAGACTCATTGGTAGGTTGTGAAATGGATCATGAGGTATTTGAGAGGCTCTCCAGACAGATATTTGACGTATAGTCAATTAAATTTTACAGTTAGAATTATTGGCTATGTGGATGTGGATTATGTAGGAGATTTGAATAGTAAAAGGTGTATAACGGGCTATGTGTTTTGTGTTTTGGGATGTATGGTTAACTGGAAGGTGACATTGCAATTATTAGTTGCATTGTCCACAATAGAAGTTGAGTACATAGCTTTGGCTGAAGGTGTGAAGGAAGGTATTTGGCTAAAGGGGCTAATGAGGATATAGGTATGGACTTTGAGGTTACTTCAATATTTTGTGACAGTCAGAGTGCTACACACTTGTTAAAAAATCAAGCCCTTCATGAGAGGACAAACCACATTGATGTAAGGTATCACTTTATCCGGTATATAGTGCTTCAAGGTGTTATTTTGCTTGACAAGGTTGAGACCAAGGATAATCCGGCAGACATGTTGACTAAGGCTATTCCAGTAAATAAAATTTAAGCATTGCTTAGATTTGGTTAATATTTGCAGACTCAGATGATAGGCCCTTTTAGAGGTAGGGACAAAGAAGAAGAATGATGAATTTTAAGTCAAGGTGGAGAATTGTTAATTTTACTTTGAAATTTGGGCTAAATTGATAAGATATGGAAGAAAAATAGAGTGAAATGGATCAAGGGGTTGAAATGGGTTAAAAAACACACCTCGTGCAATCCAACATGTAGTGAACAGTAACTTTGCCCCATGGCGCAAACTTTCTGCCTAATATTATATTTTCTTGGCACAAGTTAGTTTTGTGCGCACTAGGGCACAAGTCATGCGCGCCTCGGCGCGCGGCAGATGTCTACCTCACCTAGGACTACTTCATGGGTATTTAATTAGGTTTTTTCTGGAATTCATTACGAGAGACACATATATGAGGGTTTTCAACTGTTTTTGAGATAGTTTCTCAAGAAAAAGTTTAGAACGAGGGTGTTGGGTGTTTTCATGAGATTTGTGAGATTCAATTTTGTACTTACCCTTTGATTTGGGATCAATAAAAAAATTTCATTGGGGGGATTAGACACATTGCCGAATCACATTAAATCTTGTTGTCAGTTGTATTACATTTCTTTACTATTATTTCATAGTTGTGATTTTAGATTGTTCCAAGTTACAACAAATGCACAGTGGAAGCAATTTAGGCATGAAATTTAATTTATTAGGAATCTACAAATCACACTCACCAAGTTGATAACAAAATTAATACCCAATAGATAAAAACAAAAACAAAACAGACATAGATTTATATGGTTTGGCAAATTCTGCCTAACTCTACAGGAGTTTTCTTTTTTCAATTATGATAGAATTTTACCGATATAAGGCAACCCTAGAATTTGACATGCCCAAACTCAAGCCAAAAAAACCCTTGTACAACCCCTCTCATAACTATCAAAGAGGTACTCACTCTAATCCTTTGTATTGTCCCATTCGTACTCACAATAACTACCCATTTAGTATCATATCATGAGTTCCACGAATGTCTTCTATCTGTAAATTAATCAAATAAATACCTCTATTTATAATAGCAAATTACTTAACTACTGTATCTAGAACTAGGAAACATAATACAAGAAAGAGTCCTAATTCTTGTCAAACTTGGCCTCTTGATAACCAAGTCAAATCCCAACATAAGATTTTCTAAGTTCTTTTAAAAAAAGTAAAGAATTTTAAAATCTTCTATGTTCTTTTAAAAAAAATAAGGAATTTTTAATTTATTTTTTACATCTTGACAAACTTCCTAAATTTTAACTATATTAATTACAAAATTATCATTGCTAACATTTTATAAACTCCAAAATCTCATTTTATCAAGCAAATCAAGAGATTATTTTCAGATGATATCCTATCATCTTTTAGGAACTTTCGAAAGAGTCTTATAATTAAATTGTAAGAACTTAGATGGTTTTTAATTAAATTCAGCTAGAAACCATCTTAATTCTTAAGCCAAGAGCTTGTGTTGTTACAAATTGCATCAACATTGCCTTCTTAGGTTTTGTATGATCATGAGCAATAAAACAATGTAATGACGAGAACACATCTAATTTGAGTTTTGAGACCAAAAAAAGTGAAATAGTTTTGCAAAGTAAGTGTAGATCTAAAAAAATTTCTTTGAGCTTTTATCCGACTACAATATCCCAAGAAAAATAACATTTTTGTATAAATTAAAATTTTTGTTATATCGGGAAGCCTAGTAAACGTAAACAAGAAGTATAAATGATTCAAGCAAAACACTTCAAATAGTGGCAAAGGACAATGCCACCTTAAAAGCGATAGTAGTGTTTTTGTTGAACACTTAGATACACTAATTAGGCAAATGGTAATTGTAAAGTGAAACACTTCAAATTTTGACAAGAATAATGCCACCTCATAAGAGTAACTCTTTTAGTTGAATACTTAATTAGAAACACTAATTAAGCAAATGATAATTATAATTTATGCAAGTGATATACTTCAAATTCTGACGAGGACATGGTCACCTCATAAGAGTTACTCTTTCAATTGAACACTTAGATGCACTAATTAAGGAATCTAATAGTTGTAATTGGCACAAGCGAAACACTTCAAATTTTGGCAAACGACAATGCCACCTTATAAGATTTTAGTGTTTTAATTGATAGAAGAAATACACTTTACCTCAAATTGGTCGAAAATGCACAGTGAAACAAGTAAAATGAAGATTATTTTAATGTATTATTCTATTATAAAATGATCTCTTAAAGTGTTGTCACCAGTTTCTTTGCATTTATGAAATTTGATTATTTTTATATAGTGCACGATATTGGAAGTTGTAAATATAATAATTGCTGTATTAATTGTCTCAACGAAATTTTAAGGCCTTCTGTGTGGTTCTTTTGATTTGTGAAATTGGTTTTGATTTTCTAATTAATTACATGCATTATATTGCTTTTTGAAATTTAGTTAATTAAGTTCTTATATTTTATTATTTCTTAAGGTGACTCTTTATTGATAAAAAAGACAAAAATGTGAAGCCTACCTCTTTTGATCTCTGTCGATCAATAATGAATAATATTAATCTAATAATAAGATAGAAAATAATTTTACGGAAAGAAATAATATTCAAGTTATCATACTCCAAATTCAGACCATACAGTTTACTCTGAAGCCAAGAAATTCAATTCTAAATAAATCATTAATCCAAATTCATGAACTTAAATAAATGAATTCCAAACATTAATAGTAAAACAAATCAACGTCGCAACTTAGAAAATGTAGAATAATCAATACCCTCTCTTCAAATAGAAATCTATTAAAAAGAAAAATTAATTGGCAAAGATGGTGATAATGCTAATAACCACTGCAAAGCTCTCATTTTAATAACCTTTAGCTCTAGTGCTTAATGAAAGCAGTTCTTACAACCTCATGATGGCTAAGTTCTAATAATCTGGTTGAAGGATATTAAAAAAAATGTAAAAATTGTGAGCAGATGACTTAGTGAATGTCTAAGTATGTTTAAGATGAGTTAGTAAAATACTTTGATTAGAGTTCATAAATCACAGTATAATAAGAAATTGTGTGGACAATTTATAAAAATTTAGGAGAAATGAGCAATTGATAGATGAGTGATAGACAATTATAAAACAAGAAGTAAAATATGATTTTGATTTTAAATATCGATGATCAATCAAGTAGTTGTTGAAGCCAATCAAACTTATGATCACTCCCACTATGATAGTCCTTATTGCTTCATGTAAGACGGGACCTTACTAAATAGTGCCCTAGCCTAGGTCGTTCGAAAATCCTATGACCTACCTCAACTACAAACAGCTTCTGTTACACATTGAAGGAATTGGAGCACGGGGATTTGGGGTCCAGTAGGCAAGCCCACTAAAGCATGATGAAATCGCATGCACACTTAAACCAAGTTGGATCCAACCAATTATAGTAATAGGAGTTCGATCGCAAGTATTGATAATTGTATTTAATTGTTATTTCAATAACATAATTTTCAAATATATTGATCGCTTTCAATAGAAAAATTCTGTTGCAAAAAAATGTTAATATAAAAAAAAAGCATCGGAATATGTATCGTTTTCTAAAAAATATACCAAAAGCTTTAAACAAACAAAAAGACTTTCTTGTATAAATGTTAAATAAAAAGAAAATGCAATTTTAGTGTGCAGAAGAATATACTTTTTCCAATAGAGTGAAAAAGCTAGAAAAAATAATATTATTTGCCTTATATATAGCATATATCCTTTTAAATTTGAAAAATAATATTATATATAAGATTTAAGGATTATATATAAGATTTAGGGCACTCAAAATACTTATCAATAGGATCAAGGACCAAACTTGATGTGTTAATTAAGCCCCAAATTACCTGTTGACACAAAAGTATAATCAACTCGATAACATTCTAATTGTTTCATAAAGTACAACCCCAAATCCATCTAAGAAATTAAGACAACATTATAAGAAAAATCTAAAACCAATATCAATAGAAAAATTTTGTAACATTAAATTGAAGCCGGAGAGAACTTAGTAGACTAACATAGCACTACATTCCCAAGAATAGATTACTAATTCAATCCTAATAAAATACTTTAGAGATGGGTCAGTTTTTGGGAGCTGACTGATAATAATATCCTAGTATACACGAGTAAGAGAAAAACTAATTAATTAGAATTTCTCCTTCCTTACATGTTTTAATAATTTGATTGTAACTTTCTTTCTATATATTCGATTGGCTTAATCTTGCAGCATTCGAAAGCTGAAGAAGAGGACTAAAATATTTATGTTGATTTCAAGTCTAGATTACCTAATATAAGAGAGCAACATAGGTTTCAAGAGGCAGCAGTGGTGAAAAAAATATAGAACTTCAGTTTTTAGGAAATTTTTCGATATGATAAGTTATTGTATTAAAGCTATAGCTTTTTCTACGTACCTTCGATGAAGGTATTTTTAAATCCTATAGAGACCTATGCTAGACCTACAATTTTTTTGTTAAAAATTTTTTCAGATTCAATTAGAAACTAAGAGAAAAATATGTCACAATGTTCACCATACAAAACAAATGGGCATCTTTTGAAGAACGATTTCTAACATGCACATCATTGTATTTCATGAATAAATAGAACCTTTTGGATTCTAGTATTTTACTAGTTTACTCTAGACAAATTGAAGTTAATTTTCAAAAACTTATAAATAAAAAAATATCTAGTATCATAGTAGCAAATCACTCAAATTCAAGATAGTCTAGACCCATCAAGTACTCAGACCGTCACACTTAATAAATTTTACAAAAATAATTATAAGGCTCGAAATTCTAATATTTTACAGCAACACTTTAAACACATTAAACTTTCATAACAAAACTTATCAATTCAAAATACATTCATTTCAATGAGTAAATAAATTTCTTAAGTGAATCAAGACTTGCGGCCTCTCAATCTGCTAGGAAACTGTTTTAGGACTTTTGTAAAATCCAGTAAAAATTTGGAAACATGAAATTTTGGATGTACGTTCCAAATACGATGAATTTCATCCCAAAAAAAAAATGTTAAAATAAAGTTACTATATAATTTGACATAAGAACCGATGTAAAACTTTTAACTATAGCGTGATTGACGAGATACAATAACAATTTCATAAATATTATTGTTGTATAATAAAAAATTTATGAACATTACAGTTAAACATTATTAATATGATTCCCATCAACAATTTCATTTTAGTGCAGGAAGTGGAATTAATTCAATTTAAACAACAAATATGATGTATTCATTATTTCTCTTTTGGACAAATCACATAATTAGTCCCTAAAGTTTTACCTAAAAGTCACTTTAGTTTTCAATTTTCAAAAGCTCATGTTTTAGTCCCTAACATTAATATATTATTTCATTTTAGTCCCTTAAACCACTTTCTAATGGTATTGACTAGAAAATTGACCAATTTTGACTTTTTAAGAGCAAAATGTCAATTTATGGTTTTATTTCCAATTTAGTCCTAATTTAAGATTTTATGTTCCACTTTAGTCCCTAGGTTACTTTTTGTTTTTTCTTTTTATTTAGGAAAAATTGCATTTTACTTCCTATGAAAATGGCAAAGGGAAAAAAACCCCTTATGAAAAAAATAGGCAAAAACCTCCTAGTATTTTCAAAATTATGCACACAACCTCCCACTTCCGATTTGCTTCAATTTAACCCTAATTTTAACATATAAAGACTATATTATCCTTAATTATTTTATATATTTTTAATTTAATTAATTAATTAATTAATTTATGTAAGTATATTTTCGTATATCTTCTTTCATCCCCTTTAAATTGAAAAACTATTAGTTTTTTTATTTTCATTTCTCTAATTTATTCTACTTCATTTTATTTTTGTGTGTATTATATAAATATGTAATATATACAAATATATAATATAAATATATATATTTATGTTATATGTATGTACTATATATTTATAATATATTGTTTATTTGTATATGATACACAATAATGAATAAATATAAATATATACATAAATATATAAAAATACTATATAATTATATTTGCATAACAGTCCCACCCACTCCTGCACCTTGCACCCTCGGCAACCCCATCCCCATCCTTAACTACCTCACTCCCACCACGTGGTTGTTGGCCATGGCGACTACCTCCAGCAAACCCCCTTCCTATACACCACACTTTTGCAACCCCCACCCCACCTGCAACTCTCTCATCCCACCAACCACGTATTTGTCAGTGCAAACAAGGCCATGGCAACCAAGATTGCCACACCGCTTTGAAAAACAACAACCATGGCTGCTATTTTCCAAGCTACCATGGTCACACCTTCACCGTGGCCACTATTATTCATGTCAATAATCCATTCAGACTGTTATTAAAACATTGGTTCAATCACTCTAAGAGAACGAATATTTGTGAAATTAAATCAATTAATTAAGCATTTTAGATTGATTGAACCAATACCTAAGCACAAATATACATGTGTGCTTGAGGTAGTATGGCCTCAGTACAAAGTGATTATTCTTGATTTAAGAATGAATAACTTCAATGAATATCAAAGAATGTAGCACAATTTTTGTCAATTAAAAAGAATTTTAGTACTTTTATCATATAATTATCAAATAAATTAAGAAATGTAGTTGTTAGCATAAAAAAAATAAAGAACAGGTGATATAGGGATTAAAATAGAACATAAAACTTTAAATTGGGATTAAAGTGAAACACAAAACCTTAAACTGACAATTTTGCACTTAAAAAGTAAAAATTGATCAATTTTCTAGTCAAATATCACTGAAAAATGGTTTTGAGGACTAAAATGAAATGATATATTAACGTTAGGGACTAAAAGATAAACTTTTGAAGATTAGGGACTAAAGTGATTTTAAAGTAAAACTTTAGGAACTAATTATGTGATTTACCCTTTTTTTAATTAAAAAAATATAAAAAGAGCACTTATTTTAATTAATTTTGACAAATAATGGACATATTGTATATTTTTAAGTTAAAATTTAGAAAAAAAAAGTATAATTGAAAAGTGTAGAATTTATAAGACATCGAATTTTATTCTAAATAACTATTGATGTAACACCTCTAGAATTTTCTTGATCATATTTATAATCTTGCCATTATTTGAAATTTTATGAATTTTATATTATTAATTATTTTAAGAAATTTTGTGGTTAAAATTATAATTTTCATAAACTTAATTTTATATTACTTGAAAATTGTTGGGGGCCTAACGCAATTCTTGAGGAGTTGATTGCACACATTTTTGGACAGTGTGGGGTTTGCATGAGAAACCCTAAGTCAACCAGGGTCTAATCACAATTTTTTCTAAAATTTTGGGTTTGATTGAAGAACTTAAAATTTTGAGGGACCAAAATACAAAATGAAAAAAATGGATTTAACAAAAACGGCAAATAGCTCTTCCTTCCCCATTTTTTCTTACCTTTTTCTATTCATTTCCTTCTTCCTTTCCTTCTTCAACTCATGCTCATCACCCTCAATGAGGGTGTTTCCCTAGTGACACCCTCACCAAACTACACCAACCACACACCTACCCTCACCCTCTGACCACATCTACGCATACATGCATGGTAGCTTAGGTTGAACCACCGGTGGTGAGAAGACAGAATAGACTCACCTCATGGGTCTCTTGGTTGTCGATGGTTGGGAGGTTGAAACAAAGTTCTGGATGGACGGTTAGAAAACCCTCAGCTCAAGGAACGCAATGGTGGTCTTGTATGGCGGTTTTGACGGTGGCAGCACAGTGATTAGAGAGTGGTGGCGAGAAGGAGATTCACGGCTATTTTCGTTCGTTTTGGCCACTACAGACTGCCAAACTTGAAATCGAAGATGGCGTAGGAAAGCTGTTATCAAGAGGAACATTTCTGCAGTGGTTGTCAATCTTCTAGTAGCAGTGGTGCGGTGGCGGCAAAGAGTCAGTATCTTATTCTCAGCATGGCGATTGCTCTGGTGTTATTAGTTTGTGATTCTGGAACCTTGGTGGTGAATTTGGATTTTTATTTAGTTGTATCATGTTATATATATACATATTATGCATGTTGTACCTTATCTATCTACCTTTGTACCTTGCCTAGAATCAGATTTTGAGATGAGATGTGTACCTGCATATGTTGGTTGAACCCCATACAAGGAATAAGGAGTTTGGAAATATGAATTTTGGATTTGAATTCATGAATAATGCCAAAATTGGACTTTAATTATGGCATTAAGGACTATAGTATAAGATGAATGGCAATTGATTTGGAAATTGATTAGGAATTAATATGTGTGCACTGCTTAGGATTATGATGCCCTTGATTTGTATATAAGATAAGGTAATCTTGGGATTATGTTTTCAACGAGATGTTGAGCTATAATAATGAAATGGTATTAGAGTGAGCTAGTATTTTTTGATATATGGAGTCAATGTGGAATTTGAATTGTACTTGGGAAACATTAATGTTATTAGCTATTTTTCCAAGATAATAGAGTCGTTAAGCATTAAATTATCTTGTTAATAGTTAATTTTGAATTCTATTAAGCATGATAATGACGTATTCAAAGGTCAATATGGATTTTGACTATAATTATGCTACCTTGGTTAGGTGACGATGAGGTGAGACCTAAGGATATGTGATTATGACATTTGACTGCATTTTTTGAAGCTAACAAAGGTGAGGTTTCTCCCACTTTAGGTTATTGCTTGTACAAACTTACTCGTACTTGTTGAAAACCCCTGTGAGGGTTTGCCATTTGGCCTTGTTATATCTATTCTTCTTATGAAAAAGCCTATGTAAGGGTTAATGTGCTTGACTGTACATGCTCATAACTTGATTGCTTGTTTTTGCTTGTTTACTTAGATCCATACTTGATCGTACTCGATTTGTTGGATTGTGTACCCATGTATGGGTTAGTACTTATATCACTTTGTTAAATCGTTCTTGATTGTTTTAGCGCCCAAAACTTCTTTCTGTTTTGATTGGTACTTGATATGTTTAGTTCTTGTTATTGTTACTATTATCAGTTGCCTTGTTGGCATATTCAACTGCTTGATTTATATTTGTTGTACTTGTCGTACTTGCTTGGAGATAGTATTTGGGCTGAGTGCCAATCCTACATGGAATGCTAGGACACATGGGATATGCTTTACAATCTGCCTAGGTGTCCATGATACACTAGGGATTTCCCTTTGGGTATTGGTGGTGCGCTAAGGATTCCCCTTAGGCATCGCAGTGCGCTAGGGATTTTTCCCTATACATCGCAGTGCGCCATACGGTCCGTATAGGCACACTAATTGTATGCTGAGCTATCACGCTTGAAAGTACTTGTTTGAATGGTATAACGAAAATATGTGCATGTCTTACTTGTTTTGTTGGAATGCATATAATGTCAGGGATTGCTCGTTGTACTTGTTCTTGCTTGCTTATAACTATTCTTAGAGCAATAAGACATGAGAGTTTTTTTGTTGCTATTATCGTACTTGTTTGAATCATAACTGCTTGTTGTTTTTAAATCTATTAAGATGTTCTTTTTTCTTGATAGATTCATATTACTATTTAACTGTATATCACTTACTAAGTTCATTGGACTTATCCCCATTTCTCTTAACCTTTATAGATAGGCTTAATTAGGCATGAAGGTTTAGATCAGGCATGGTGTGATGTTCCCTTTTGTAATAGTTAGATGTGGTTATGTACTTTTGGGCTTTAAGAATATTGCATGTAATTCTTAGAGATGATGTGATGTGTTAGAGACGCTTAGGATACTTTAGGATTGTGCATATATGCTTGTCACTCTTGGGAATGGACCTTGGGTATGAATGTGCCATTAATGGTATCCATTATGATGTGAATTTGGCTGCTTATCTTGTTATGATGTTTGAAAGGAAAATTTTGGGTCGATTATTTGCGTTACAAGTTTACATGTAAGATTGAATTATTTTGATATCTTAGCTTGAGGTTACCTTGAGTGGGGTGTCACAAGTTGTATCAAAGCTTTGGTTTAGATGACCTCGGTGTGAACGTGTGATAGAACCTATAGTGACTTCTATTTGGGATAGTTTGAATGTGCACTTAGGGATATGACAAGACTGTTAGGGTATAGTAGAATCATTAGAAGATAGTAGAACCTCAGGCCTTAATTTGGTTTTTTTACTGCTTGATATTGTTGAGATAGATTTTGGATTTATTGCAAGATGGCTAGTAGCTCTAACAAGAGAAAGGTGCCTGCAGATGACTAGAACAAAGAGACCCTTAAAGATAGGATCAAGGCACCGAAAGAAGAAAAGAAGAACATTAGAAAGATCTACAGAACCCTGGAAGAGAAATGTTATGGGCAACATGAACATCTCAGATATGCCTGGGAAGAGGCGCTCATATTGAAGAGAATGTTGGGCACTCGAGACTACCTTACTGACTATGTCATGGGTGACTTTGAATGAGTGCACCTTTGGTTGCTATAGCGGAGGCATAGATTCAAGAACTTTGCAACTTGCGAGCCAACATAGAAGTTACATTCTGAATGTTGTAGTCCGATTACAGGAGGTTAGTTGAAGTTTCCTACCTAGCCATAGATAAGATGGGCTGTATGATAGAGTTTTATAGTCGGGCTATTGATTAGATTATTGGGGATAGCATAGGAATCGATGTTATAGCCAGAACTTCAAGCATTCGTCCAGCTTTAGCACTCGATTAGGGTCAAGGGCTACAATAGGAAAGGTAACCTACCAAGGAGCAAGCATTGATACCCGAGGAGAAAGCTAAAGTGGAGCTAAAAGAGGAATCTGAAGAAGAATTGAAAGAAAAACCTGAGGAAGCCCTTAATGCTAATCCTATTCCAAAGCTCTCGATTGTGGCACCACTAAAGATTGACAATGATAGGGATGGAGTAGACCTGAACAACATATGGGACCCATACCTAAAGTGGGATAACTTCATTCAGTGGGTAGACGATGAGTTGGACACAGTATTGTACATTATCGATGGGGACTAGATTTGAGTGTTGATGTTATGGGCCATGGCTTGTTAGTAGGGGTTGTAGCTTATAACATGATTACCTTTGTTTTCTTTACTTTATATATGTAAGTATATTTTTCACTGCCTTGTTAATTTTATTTTGACTGGGCAGTTGGCTAGTTAACCTTTTGTATATAAATTATAACTTTTAACTATGTTGATACTAAACTTATGTTGAAGATTTTTATTTGTGGTAACTGTGTATTAATTTTTGTAATGGTCTCAAATTGTTTAAGTTTTGATGTTTGACTTATTTTGTTCATACTTTCTTTATTTGAATAATGGTAGGTCGAGTTGGCTAAAGCTTAGTTCGCGACTGTGTTTACAAGGTTGAAATCTTGAGAAATAATGGCATCCAGGGGTAGTGGTAATACTCCTGCACCTGCAAGCACAGGTCTAAGAGAAAGACCCCAGGGCCAACGGGCTCAAGTATCTCATGCTCTTGGTCAGGGGGCATTTGTCTATCTACGTCACCTATTCGATGAGAAAGTTTCACAAACACCCCCAATGAACCAACTAGATAAGAATCTCTAGCAAAGCTGATGTATCATGAAAGGTAAAGACATGGATAGCCGGCTCAGTAATCAGTTGGCAAAGTTGGAACTACAGAAGTAGTTCTAGATGATCGAGTGTTGGAACGATTTTTGCGATTTCAGCCCCTAAAGTTCTATAGAGAACTAGATGACAGCAAAGCAAAAGAATAGCTAGAGGACTTGGAAATATATTCAAAACCTTAAGATATTTGGGTGAATAGAGAGTATAGTTTGCTGCATTTCTTTTGACGAGACTTGCAAGAAGTTGGTGGCGAATGGTTGAGTGTAAATGGATAGAGGTAGGAACTCCTTAGACTTAGGAGAATTTTGTCTAAGAATTCAAGGACAAGTATATGCCTTTGGTGACCAAGCAAACACGAGAGAGGGAATTTATAAACTTAATTCAAGAGAATCAATCGATCAGCTAGTATGAAGCTACATTTAGCAGACTAGTGCAATATGCCCCATACATTTAAGGAGATGAGAGCTTGCAGGTGAGGTGATTTATATAAGGCCTATGATTAGAGTTAAGAAGAGGCTTGGCTATGTGGGAATTATTGAATTTTAATTTAATTGTGAGCAAGGCCTTACAACTAGAGGTAGAGCTGCAATAAATTTGTAAAATTGAAGAATGAAATCGAAAGGACCCAAGTAGGCAAAGTGGCGTAAGCAAGAAGC
>JACGDI010005348.1:1797682-1809567 GCA_014898725.1 Jacaranda copaia
TGGGTGAAGGGTCAGTAATAGACGTTATGTATTGAGATTGCTTGATTATGATTGGAGATTAAGAGTATCTTGCCAATCTTATTTAGATGCCTATCCAAGGTTACGATGTGATACTTGGAATGGATTAGATATGTGATCACCAAGCCCAGGTGAATTATTTTACCAAGTGCATCACCCTCGGTGGGGAGACATTAATATCAACACGCCACACAACAGGTAATGCATCCCTAAAACTGATCATCTCAATAATGGAGGCTAGACATATTTTGAGAGATGGTGGGCAAGGGTTTTTAGCATACCTCATTAGTAAGCCATGGGACACTATGAAGCTGGAGAACGTGGAAGTGATGGCTGAGTAACTAGAAGTTTTCCCTAAAGCTTGAATTCATTAGCCCCAGATAGAGAAATTGAATTTACCATTCATACCTTAATGGGGGCTACACCACTTTTGAAGACCCCTTATCGAATGGCCTCAGTCGAGCTTAAAGAATTGAAGAACCAATTTCAAGAACTATTAACAAAAGGATTCATTAGATTGAGCATATCTCTATGGGGAGCCTCAGTACAGTTTGTCAAAAAGAAAGATGGGACACTAAGTATGTGCATCGATTATCCAAAATTGAACAAGGTTACCATTAAGAATAAATACCCTCAACCCCAGGTAGAAGAATTATTCGATCTATTGTAAGGGGCGAGGATCATTTCAAAACTGGATCTTAGATAGGGGTACTATTAATTAAAGATCAAGAAGGAAGACATTCCTAAGACTGCTTTCAATTCCCTGTATGGTCATTTTGAATTTGTGGTGATACCTTTTGGGTTGACCAGCGCACTAACAGTTTTCATGGATTTGATGTATTGGATTTTCAGATCGTACTTAGATCAGTTCATAGTTATCTTCATTAATGATATTCTAGTATTCTCCAGGACCAAAGAAGAACATGCCAAGTACATGCACATTATCCTTAGGACTTTGATGGAACATCAGCTATATGCTAAATTTAGCAAGTGTGAATTTTGGATGGAGAAAATAACTTTTTTGGGGCATGTCATCACTCAAAATGGGATCTAAGTTGACCCCTCTAAGGTAGAAGCCATTGTTAACTAGAAGCACCCTGAGAAAGTTACAGAAGTCAGAAGTTTCTTAGGATTAGCCAACTATTACCTAATACTTATTTAGGATTTTTCTAAGATAGCTGACCTATTAACCGAGCTGACGCAGAAGGATCAGCCTTTTTATTGGAATGATGATTGTGAAAAGAGCTTTCAAGAGTTGAAACAATGGCTAACTATAGCCTCAGTCCTAGCCCTTTTGAATGGCTTAGAAGGTTTTGTGGTGTATATAAATGCCTCAAATAAGGGGTTGGATTATGTGTTGATGCACAAAGAAAGTGTTATTGCCCATACCTCTAGAAAATTAAAATCCTATGAAGAAAATTGCCCAACACATAACCTTAAGTTGGTTGTGATCATATTTGCATTATCAAAATGGAGGCATTATCTTTATGGTGCTACCTTTGAGGTCTATACTGACCATAAGAACTTTAAGTACTTGCAGTCACAGAAAGACTTACACATGAGGCAACACTAATGGATGGAGCTCTTGGGAGACTATAACTTCTTCATCACCTCCACCCCAACAAAGCTAATGTGGCGGCCAATGCCTTAAGCTGAAAAGCTGGGTTAACTCATTTACAAGCTATAGAAATATCTGAAAGTAGAAAGTCGGGCTCTATGCTAAAATATAAGCAGCATGTATGGATTATTGGGATAAACGTATAGCCAGAACTGTATGACAAGATTTGGGAAGCTCAAGATGAAGATGAATGGATATAGAAATGAAAGGAAAGTGTCAAAAGTACTAAGGGATCCAAGTTTAATGTCGATGATCAAGGCACTTTTCTACTCAGGAAAAGAATTTGTGTGCCGAGAGAAATCTAGGAGAAACTATTGAAGGAGACACATAAAATGAGGTATACGGTACATCTTGGATGAGGCAAAATGTATTGAGACTTAAAGAAACAATTTTGGTGGGAAGGTATTAAGAGAGAAATATCAATTGGTGAAGGCAAAGCACTAATGCCTTTAGGGCTGTTACAACCATTCTCAATTCCTAACTGGAAATGGGAACAAGTCACTATAGACTTTGTAACTGGGCTGCCAACCACTTGAGAGGGATACGATAGTGTTTGGGTTGTAGTAGACCACTTGACTAAATCAACGCACTTTTTGCTAATGGGAACACACTACCGAGTAGAAAACTAGCAAAGCTATATATTAAGGAAATTGTTTGACTACATGGAGTCCTAACTAGCATTGTATCGGATCGAGATATAAAATTTACATAAGGACTCTGGAAAAGTCTACAGGAACATTTGGGAACAAAACTTAAATTCAGTTCTACTGTTTATTCTCTAATAGACGGGTAATCAGAATGGGTTATTCAAATTCTAGAGGACATACTGAGGGCTTGTGTACTAGACTTTGGAGAGACTTGGATATGAAATCTGCTACTGATCAAATTTACCTATAATAACAGCTATCAGTCAACTATTTAGATAGCACCATATGAAGTCCTGTATGGTAGAAAATGTCGATTTCTAGTACATTAGGACCTGGAGGAACACAGGAGTAGTACTGATTAGTCTTTGATTGCCATAAGACCTGAGCTGATATAAAAGACAATTGAGAAGGTGTAGTTGATCAAATAGAATATAAAAGAGGCCTAGGATAGACAGAAGAGTTACGCAGACACTCAGAGGAAAGATCTAGAATTTGAAGTCGGAGATCAAGTATTCCTTAAAGTTTTTCTAAGAAAATGAGTCAGGAGAATTGGTAAAGGTGGAAAACATAGTTCGAGGTATGTTGGGCCCCATGGGATTAGTGAAAGAATAAGACCAGTTGCGTACTGTCTCAAGTTACCCCAAGATCTTAGAGGAATACATGACGTCTTCTATGTGTCACAGCTTTAGAAGCACTATCCTAACCTTTCACACGTTATATCGCTTGACTGCATGCAATTGAAGAGTGACCTAACCTAAGAAGAGCAATCCGTATGTATCTTGGATCAATAAGTTCGAGAACTCCAAAATTAAAAAATTTCCTAGGTGAAAGTATTGTGGCGCAATCATAACATTGAGAAAGTGACATGGGAGAAAGAGGGTCTCATGTGCTAACAATATCCTGAACTCTTCCAAGCTTCAAGTGAGAATCTAGTGACTAGATTCTTTTAGGGGGGGAGGGTTGTAACACCCCTAGAATTTTCTTGGTCATGTTTATAATCTTTCCATTATTCGAAATTTCATGATATTTATATTATTAATTATTTTAAGAAATTTTGTGGTTAAAATTATAATTTCCATAAACTTAATTTTATATTATTTGAAAATTGTTGGGGCTGAAATGCAATTCTTGAGGGGTTAATTGCATACATTTTTGGATAGTTTGGGGCTTGCATGAGAAACACTTTGTCAACTCGGTTTTAATCACAATTTTTTCTAAAATTTTGGGCTTAATTATATAACTTAAAATTTTAAGGGACCAAATTGCAAAATAAAAAAAAATTAATTTAACAAAAACGGGCAGCAACTCTTCCTTCCCTATTTTTCCTTACCTTTTTCTATTCATTTCCTTTTTCCTTTCTTCTTTCAACCCATGCCCATCACCCTCGGTGACACCTTACCAAACTATACCAACCACACACCTACCCTTACCCTTCGGCCATGCCTACACACATATACACGACTCCTTGGGTTAAACTGCCAGTGGCAAGAAGATGGAAGAGACCCATCTCGAGGGTCCCTCGATTGTCGAAGATTGGGAGGTCAAAATAAAGTTCTGGATGGACGATTGAGAAGCCCTCAGCTCAAGGAACGTGGTGGTGATCTTACATCGGGGTTTCGACAATAGCGGCAAGGTGATCGGAGAGTGGTGGCAAGAAGAAGATTCATGGCTATTTTGGCCCATTTCAATGGCTACAGACCTCAAAACTTGAAACCAAAAGCAGCATTAGAAAGCTCTCATCGAGAGGAATATTTCTACGATGGTTGTCAGTTTTTTTACGGTGATGGCGAAGAGTCAGTATCTTCTCCTCCACGTAGCAATTACTTCGGTATTATTGGTTTGTGATTTTGGATCTTCAATGGCTAATTTGAATTTTTATTTAGTTGTATCATGTTATATATACACATATTATGCATGTTGTACCTTATCTATCTACCTTTGTACCTTGCTTAGAATTAGATTTTGAGATGAGATAAGAGGAGATGTGTACCTACATGTGTTGATTATACCTTATGAATGAAATAAGGAGTTTGGAAATTTGAATTTTGGACCCGAATTCATGAATAATTCAAAAATTGGACTTTAATTACGGCATTGAGGACTATATTATAAGATGAATAGCAATTGATTTGGAAATTGATTAATAATTAATATATGTGAATTGCTTAGGATTATGATGCCCATGATTTGTATATAAGATGAGGTAATCTTAGAATTATGTTGTCGGAGAGATGTTGAGTTATAATGATGGAATGGTATAATAGTGAGCTAGTATTTTCTGATATATGGAATAGATGTGGAATTTGAAACGTACTTGGGAAACATTAATGTTATTAACTATTTTTCCAAGATGATAGAATCATTAAGCGTTAAATTATCATGTTAATAAGTAATTTTGAATTCTATTAAGCATGATAATGATGTATTCAACGGTCGAATATGGGTTTTGACTATAATTATGCTACCTTGGTTAGGTGACAATGAGGTGGAACCTGAGGATCAATGATTGTGACATTTGATTGTGTTTTCCTAAGCTAACAGAGTTAAGGTTTCTCCCACTTTGGGTTATTACTTTTATAAGCTTACTCATACTTGTTGGAAACCCTTATTAGGGTCTGCCATTTGGCTTTGTTATATCTATTGTTCTTGTGGCAAAGCCCCTGTGAGGGTTAACATGCGTAACTGTACCTAGTCGTAACTTGATTGATTATTCTTGCTTGTTTGCTTGAGATTCATACTTGATTGTACACTTGATCATACTCGATTTGTTGGATTGTATACTCCTATGTGGGTTAGTACCTGTATCGCTTTGTTAAATCATTCTTGATTGTTCTAGTGCTTAGAACTCCTTTCTATCTTGATTGATACTTGATATGTTTGGTTTTTATTATTGTTACTATTATCAGTTGCCTTGTTGGCATATTTAACTGCTTGATCTGTACTTGTTGTACCTATCGTACTTATTGTACTTATCGTACTTGCTTGGAGATAGTACTTGGGCTGAGTGCCAATTCTACTAGAATGCTGGGATACATGGGACATGCCTTACAGTCTGTTTAGGTGTCCACTATAAGCTAGGGATTTTCCCCTGTATATCGGTGGTGCACTAGGGATTTTCCCTTGGGTATTGGTAGTGTGCTAGGGATTTCCCCATAGACATTACAGTACACTAGGGATTTTTCCTTAGGCATTGCAGTGCGACATATGGTCTGTATAAGCACACCAATTGTATGCCGAGCTGTCACGCTTGGAAGTACTTGTTTGAATGATATAAGGTCAATACATGCATGTCTTACTTGTTTTGCTGGAATGCATATACTATGAGGGATTGCTCATTGTACTCGTTCTTGCTTGCTTATAATTGCTCTTGGAGTAATAAGGCAGGAGAGTTTTCCTGTTGCTATTATTTTACTTGTTTGAATCATAATTGCTTGTTGTTTTTAAATCTGTTAAGTTGTTCTTTTTCCTTGACAAATTCCTATTACTATTTAACTGTATATCCCTCACTAAGTCCATTAGGCTTACCCCCGTTTCCCTCAACTCTTTAAGACAGGCTCGATTGGGCATGAAAGTTCAAATCAGGCATGAAGAGATGTTCCCTTTTGTAATAGTTAGATGTGGTTATGTACTTATGGGCTTTGAGAATGTTGCAAGTAATTCTTAGAGATGATGTGATGTGTTAGAGACACTCAGGATACTTTGGGATTGTACATATATGTTTGTCACTCTAGGGAATAGACCTTGGTTATGAATGTTGCTGTTAATGGTATCCATTAAGATGTGAATTCCATTGCTTGTCTTGTTATGATGTTTGAAAGGAAAATTTTGGGTTTATTATTTGTGATACAGGTTTCCATGTAAGATTGAATTGTTTTGATATATCTGCTTGGGGTTATTCTGAGTGGAGTGTCACAATTGAAGTGTTAAGGACAAAATGAAATAATGATATTATAAAATTTTATTAATGATGATTTATAAATCAAATACAAAATAATAACTTTTAGGTCCAAATTTAAGAGAGCTAAATTCAAAGTGAATTGGGAAACTTATATTTTATTGAACTTTTTTTAAAAGGCTTCAATGATCAATGGATAATGTATATTTAGTTTAATGGATCAAGCATATATAATTAAAATTTAAGATAACCAATAGTACAAGTTGCATATATTATAACCTAATTAACAAATAATAGGTAATTATAAAACGATCAATATTCAATAGGTAGTAATTAGTATTTTAAATAAGGTACTTAATGTTATACAGCTACGTACCACAAACTATAGACTAACCCGTTAGAGTTATGTTAAGTATTAAGGAGTAATAGTTTCTAAAGTATTTTCATGTTACAAAGTATGCACTAAATCAGTGATTAGACAATAACCCAAAATAAGTTGTTTTTATAGATGAAATACTAAAGATTGTATATTTACTCTATAAATAAATATATAAATAATATTTTCAAAACATCAAGTGTCATGAAAATTTTAAGGACTTCTACATTATTGAGATCATACTAAAAGACTTCACAATTTATAAAATTGTTATCTGACATATTTTGTCATATCAAAATATGTTTGTTTATATATGCAATTTAAGAAATGTATTGAATAAAATGTTCCATTGAAATTTTTTCTTATTTTTTCTCACTTTATTTTTTAAATTTATCATTTTAAAAATCTATGTATAATTTATAAATTTAGAGTTAACAATTCTAGGTAATATTCTATAATTTATTCAAATATAAATTATCTTTAAATTCAATACTACTAATAAAATATCCATTTTATTTATTTGATAATAATTTTTTTTTCCTTAAAATGGTTGTTAGATTCCTACAACAATTAAGTATATGAATAGTTGTTCCTCTATATAGCATTGGATATCCTAATTTCTTAAGCTAGTTTTTGGGTGAGTTAAGCCCAATATTAATTTTTTGATATAGTATCAAAGCCACACATTCCGGGTATTGGGCCACCGATTTTATATTATTTCACAATCCAAATGTTCATTTTCCTGGCATGCACGGGGTATATTAGATTCCCACATTGGTTAAGTATATGAGTAGGAGTTCTATGTATATAACATTGGATAATCCTCATTTCATGAACTAGTTTTTAAGGTGAGTTGGGTCCAAAATTAATTCTTTTATAATACTAAAAGAGATTGTAACACCCCTAGAATTTTTCTTGATTGCATTTATTGATTGCCATTATTTGAATTTTTATGAATTTATTTATGAATTAATTTTAAAAGTTTTGTGGTCAAAATTATAATTTTAACATCCTTGATTTCACTTATTTGAAACTATTGGGGCGGATTGCAATTTTCAAGTACTTGATTGCACATTTTTCAACATGGAAGACCTTAAGTCAACTAGGGTATCAACCTTATTTCTTCTAAATTCTTGGACTAAATTGCATGATTTAAAATTTCTTGGGGACTAAATTGCAAAAAAAAAAGTGAAAATGGGATTTAAAAATATGGCAGAAGGATTTCATCTTCATTTGTCCACCATTTTCCTTCCTTCTTTCTCCCTACTCCCGACCAACCTCACTCCACCAACCACCATCAACAACTCGTGTTTTCACAACCCAACACCATAGTTGTGTTCTCCGTACCTTCAGCTTCCTATTGATACCTATATGCATGGCTAAGGACTATTGGGGAGCTACCATGAGAGGAGGCAGAGAACAACTTCACAGTGAAGCAAGTGAGTTTCTAGTTTTTTGGCAACTAACATTAGCTCTGGAGGGTGGTCTAGGTAGTACTCGATGAGGAGAACAATGTGGAAGTGTTATATGGCTGTGAAACGTGGTGGCGGAGGCAAAAACTAGTGGCGGAGCAAGTAGATCGTGAAAGCTTCGGGGAAATGTTTTGAGGGTTTCTAGCTGGCCATTGTTGGAACTAAGGGTACTATTGGAAAGCTTGTGTAAAGGCAGAGCTCTTCGAGGTGTTGAAGCACCTTTCGGCAATGGCGAATGGCAGTCGATGGAGGTAAAGAGATGGTTTTCTTTTCTCAACGCAATAATTGCTTTTGTGCTATTGGTTTGTGGTTTTGAAATTCTGGTGGTGAATTTGGATTTTGATTTAGTTGGATCTTGCTATATATATGTTATACATGTTGTACATTTCCTTATTTAGCATGGTACTTGCAAGAATAGAATGTTGGGGATGAGATGATATGTTTATATATATATATATATGTGCTATTGAGCCCTATGCAAGGAATAAGGAATGTGAATTATGGACATGGACTTATGCAAATGCCAAAATTGGACCTTAGTTATGGTGTTAAGAATTATATTATAAGTTAAATGGTATTTGATTAGGAACTGATTAGAAATTAACCATGTGTGTGGTTAGGTTTATGTTATGACCATGATGTTGTATATAAGAATGAGATTAGTTATGGAATAATGCAATTTTGAGATAATAGGTTAAAATGATGGAAAATTGTATAAGTAAGGACTAGTATATCCTGATAAGTGAAACGGATGTGGAAATTGAGACGTACTTAGGTAAAATCAATGTTGTTAGCCATTTGCGAGATGGTAGCATTGTTTAAGTTTTAAACTATCATGTTAATAGGTTAATTAGAAACTTTGGGTTAATAATAAGCATGATAATGATGTATTAAATAGTCGAACATGGATTTTGACTATAATTAAGCTGTCTTGGTTAGGTGATGATGAGTTGGGAACCGAGGATCAGTGAACTATTGACTTTTGACTGCATTTCCTAAGATCACTGAGGTGAGGCTCTGTCAATTTAGCACCTTTTCTATTTATCTGTAATTGTGATATAGCCCTATGTGGGTTTCTATTTCTATACCGTACTTTGTTTGTTTAAAATCTACAATTTGTTTGAAAATTCAAAATGTTATTTGCTATATGAGTTGAGCACCTCTGTGAGGGTTATTGTTCGATATTGATTTTATTTTATTATCTGATATCTGACTTGAACACCCCTTGAGGTTTATTCTTTGACATTGAAATTATTTTTGTTGTTCTGATGCTCGAAATTCTCTTCATGTTGTCAGATTCTGTCCCTTATACCTTTGCTTTGTTGGCTCACCCCTTTGATCTTGATGATTGTGGAAGTGATAGTGAAACGGTCTAGTCGACCTAATTACATTAATAGTCTCCTAGTTGTTTACATATCGTATTATTGAAATAGGCATTGTCGGCTATAATTATATATCGTTCTTGTTATTACTTGAAAGAATTGTTATTTGTTGGCATTGTATCGTGCCACCCATAGGGACACCCTTGGAAAATTTCCACCCAGAGGAACGCCATGGGAAGTTGGGTTCGGGGCTAGGTTTTAAAAGATGGCTAGGCAGAACGGACTGACGGTGATAGATCTTCCAGCTAGTATCCACTTAAGATCCGAACTTACAAGTAGTTGGAAGTAGTAGACTATGAGTGGCGGGATTTGGCATATGGTCGACCATGCCTTATAAGTGAATTGTAACATGCTGAATTGTGTGCCCAAGCAAATAGAGAGATAAGGGAAAGTTCTTGTGTTCAAATTTACTATCATTGATTGTTATCTTGTATTGATCAAGGAGCAATAAGGAAGGATGCCAACAAGTCTGCCAAATGTTTACATGTTTCATGTTCTTTTGAGTTTAAAGATTGATTCTTGTTAGTCATGATTTGATCATCTGAATTGCTATATTCGTTATTCTATCCAACTTCTATTATGTATTTCCCTCACTAAGTTCTTAAGACTTACCCTCCTTGTTATCCTTTATTTTTCCAGACAGGTCGAGGTGAAAGGGCCAAGGATCATGTTTTG
This sequence comes from Jacaranda copaia, assembly GCA_014898725.1. Taxonomy (NCBI): domain Eukaryota; kingdom Viridiplantae; phylum Streptophyta; class Magnoliopsida; order Lamiales; family Bignoniaceae; genus Jacaranda; species Jacaranda copaia. The sequence continues at coordinate 1,807,766 of JACGDI010005348.1, forward strand.
GATGAAGTTATTTTGTAATAGATTAGGTGTATGGTTGTACATATAGTTTCCACCAAATCAAGACATTGGTTAAAAGATGTTATGTAAATGTTGTATGATCTTAAAATACTTGGGTTGTACATGTTATGCTTTGTGGAGTAATCTTTCAGATTAGTGTTAGTTGTTTAATGCTTGAGATGATTAAATTTGAGGTTTCCCAGTTGTTATTTGAATAGATATCAAGCTTGAATTAGTGGCTCCCCCGTTTAGGGTGATATCCCGAGTGGGGGTGCCATAGAGATACTACTTTTTTTTTTTTAATTATATGAAGTAAAATAATATTATTATCTAATAAAATAATTCAATTTTAAAATTATTTTCGATGCATCCCACCGAGCACCTGCTAGTTTAATATAACAATTAGGTTGCATGTCACGCAGATTCTAATTATTAAACCGTTGGTGCCAAGTTTCAATATTACAAAATTTGTCATCAGTAAATAAAAAGTTAAATTCAACAGTATTATGCTTTTATCAAGTTTCATTTAAGTCTTTATTTCGACAACGAAACGCAGATATATAAGATAACAGGATCGAAATGCATGAGATCATTGACCCCAGAATATATATTGTTCCTCTCGAGGAACATATATTGTCAATTATAAGCGGAAGGCACAATGTTGTATGGATCATTCCCAAATGCGGCAGTATCTCCAGGTCGACTGAATACAATCTGCCAACAATGAGCCAAAACAAAACAAACTATCGAGTAAGATTTTGGCATTTGATTTTAGGCTTTTAGCAAGTTCAACAATTAATCTTACAACTGACGAAATGCAGAGCTGAGTTTGTGAGTTTACTTTTGAATAACAAAATGCAACAGAGAATTAAATTATGATTTCTTTTCTTCACAAAGTCACAGAAATTAAAGTTTTGTCTTTACCTTTGGCATTAACTCACCCATGCAAGAACTATGATAGACACAAGTCACAACATTAATTATGAGTTAAGTGCGGTTCTAAAACATTTTGGATCCGTTTCATTTTCTGTTTCACTTTTTATTTTAATTTGCTATATTTATACCAAATATATTTAATTCTCAATTAATTATTTTTATAAGAAAATATTATATATATGTTATATATTCATGAAATAGAATAGAAGGTAAATAGAGGATTTAAAATTGATTCTAAAACTAGGCAAAAAAAATAGAAAAATTAAAAAATTGTTTTACCAAATGTCACCCCTCATCTTTTAGAATATGTCTCTTCGGAAGGAATATATCATATATGTAACTTTATAAATACTACTTCCTTGTAATTAGAATTATATAGATAGAAAAATTTATTTCGTCTGCGAAATTCTTAAATCAGAACTCTACTTCCATATACACTTTTTAATACTTTCCTTAAAAATTTTGGAAACACTATGAGTATGTTTAGTTATCAAATAATACAATTAGAGAAAGTTCAAGTTTGTGAAAGTTCTTTTTTGAGTACATGTCAATCGTTTCTCAAGATTCATTGTATCTTGAAAGTTGTAATCAACTTTTGTTTGCACTTGGGCAATAGCAAATTCTACTATAAAAGTGAGCACAACTAGAAAGTGCATCTTGAACTAGGTTTTTTCTTTTCTTCTTCTTCTTAAAGTTATTTTATTTGTTCTTAATTTATTGCTTTTAGTGTGTCCATGTTTAACTTAATTTTTCTAACATAAAGTATAAACTAAGAAGGTGTTTCAGTGAGCTTATGAGTGCACCCGAACATATTATAAAGTATTCAAAAGAACTTTGAAAATGTGTTTAGAAGCTTCCAAAAATAAAAA
>JACGDI010005348.1:1809667-1845455 GCA_014898725.1 Jacaranda copaia
AGCAAGAACTAGAGAAAAAAAGGGATGAAACACGCTAAGCACGTACCTGATAATCTCCAAGAATGCAATATTTAAATCTAGCAGCACAATAGTCGAAATAATATTCCCACATCCGTATGAACTTCTCATTGAATCCCAGATCAAGAATTTGACTAAACACAAAAGTATATTGATTTCAAAATCTACTAAGGGTTCAAAACAGTGCAAGTACTATAAACAACAGGCATATGTGCAATGTGACAAGTATATACTCCACAACCTCTAATATAAGTTGTGCTTTATTTTCTTCGAATAAACCAGATGCAAAGAGAAATTCCAAACTATAGGTTCCTACCTCTGGTTTCTGAGGAAGTTTTCCCGCCAACGCCTGAGGGTGTGAAAGTAATGGCTTCCTATTTCTTGTAGGTGCACAATGCTACATGAAAACATTCCGATGATTTTTTCTTTGGTTATTTTGAGGAATATTATTTTTACGTTAGACATACACACATAAAGGACTTCAATTTTACCTAAGTCTCGAAGCAGCAGCCATAGCAGCCACTACTCAGCTAAGTGAAGGCAGACATCCACCAGGGAATATATATTCTTTAATGAATCCTGGACTGAGCCTGGACTCGTCATACTTCTGATCAGCTATTGATATGAACTAAACAAGAACTCAAACCAGTTTCCAATATTAGACTCCATGTGTTAACATTTTGAAGCAGGGGACACTGGAACAACTTTGCACAAAGACAGAATGAAAATATTTGCTATTAAAACAATAAAGTTAAGCATTGATTACCTGCAGAACAAGAAGACTGTTATCAGCCAATGCAGATTCACAGCACATAAAAAATTCTTCAATAAATTCATGCCCCACGGATTCTATCATCCCACTGAAAATTTAATACTTTTAGATTATATAGAAAGAGAGAAAGCAATAACTTGAAATGGTTGGCTATCTTCTGAATAAGATCTTAAGTTTATTTCACATATTGTGAGAAAACTCACCATGACATTATCCTGTCATATTTGCAGCTCTTTGGTAGTTGGCGGTAGTCACATAGAAGAAGTTCGATTTGATCCTGAAATTGAAATTAACTTGACTAATGACAAACTTCATAAGAAATCTTATGAAAATTGTTTACTTCACCTATTCTGTTGGAATCATAATGCAACTTCAAATCTTACCTGCAGCCCAGCTTCCTTCACTTTCGGTTGTGCATATTGCAGTTGTTTTTCTGACAGATTAATACCTGTGTATTTGCATCCTGTGCGTTTGACAACCTCAAGCGCTAAACTTCCCCAACCAAATCCGATCTCTAGAATGTGATGCTCCTTATTGATTCTTGCCTGTAGTTGGATTGATTTTAGCTTCCACAATCAGGCATATTGAGATGTGAAGGGCAAATGTGCCGTACAAAATTTTCACCTTTTTAATCAAAGTACGGATTTTCCTGAGCTGTGCAGTCTTCAAGTCTTCACAAGGAGTCTTGCAAAGAGAATAAAAAATCACAGTAACATGTCTTGGAAATTCAGTACATGGTCTAACCCACAATAGATTTTTGCTAAGCAGATATACTAAAGAGCAAATGCTAACCTGAAATATTGCACAAGAGTAAGTCATTGTTTCATCCAAAAATAGAGAAAAGAGTTCATTGCTCTGCTAAGAACAAATAGCAGAAGTTTCAGATGTTTCTGTATGAAATTCTCATAGCTTCAAGCCCATTTATCAAAGAAACTCGTGATGCTTAGAGGATGCTATATTCATATGACAATTCTACTGAAAATTATCCAAGGAACAAAACCACTTACAAGGTCATAATGGTTCGAGATGCTTTGGCGTGATTGAGTTAGTGTATTCTTTCTTGGGACATGCTTAAAGAAGTACTTCGCAGATGCTATTATAGAAGGGTAAAGCAACGGTGTCCACCCTCCCCTGCTGATACATCAGGTATATTTTCAAAGAATGTGTTAAGAAACAATATAGATGATACGACTGTAGAAATTTCAATCAATTATTACCTTTCTTATTATTTAACTTCGAGGTATAAGCATTTAACTCAATATTCGTTATAAATATCTGCAAGATACAAATTCAAGAAGGCCATTATTACATTAGAAACATCCTTAAGGATGAGGAAAAAAATAAAAAGGAAGTTCAAGATATGCTATTGTGATCTTAAAGAATTGTAAACCACAGAATATACTTCAAATGTGTCAGTAGGAGTAAACCTGTGAAGCTGAATTTGGATCCATTTTCTTACCGAGAAAAGGTTGAGAAGACCTTCATTCTTATCAACAAAAGAAAAGTCCCCATTAATGTAGGCATCGGCAAAGCCTAAATCCGCTTCTGCTGCAACCTGTGACAACAATATATAGGTTGAGTTAGTAAGTTAATTACTAAAAGCTTTTCTTCTGTTATGATTGTTTTAAAAGCATAAACTATTTCTAATTAAGATATAATAACATTTTAACTTTACCTTCCAATAGAACTGCGGATTATGTATTCTCAAAAAGACTTTTAAATTGCTCTTTTTCCTAGTACCTTCAAAGGTGAAAACTGTACCCCCTTCTTCCAGTAAACTGTTTCATCACAGGCTTTATTAGTTCTAATCCATAACCACTTTTGGTGAAGCCATAATGCACATACTATGAAAGGAGTCTCAAGATATTAATGGTGTAGAAGTTTAACAATGTGTATATACTATTTTAAGTGCATAGAAAAAACACATTTTCTCAAATGCATAGAATATAAAAGCAATTAACAACAGCTTAATATAACAAGATTGAAGCTGTTGGAAGCATATAACAGCATCAGAAATTAATCTCATTAAAAGAACTACAAACAAATCTCATTACGACAATAAAAAGCAATAGATGAGCTTTAATATATGAGAACTGTATCATCCATTTTCAATTTTCTGTCCAGCCTTCATCCTATTGGCATACACAATAGTTAGATAAACTAAAAACTTGAAGGGAGTTAAAGGGTCATGATTCTCAAATCTCTACAGTTCTACCATATATAAAATGCAGAAACCAAAGGGACTAAATGTTTGAGTAGAATATAAGAAACTCACATTAGGCAGCCAGTAGCAATAAACCGTTCCAAAAACCTTCTAACAAGTAGGCACGCCCCAGTTTCAAGCCAGGACGATACCATTTGTTTAGGGTTGTGCTGAACTATATAGCTTTTTCTAAGCAAGCCCTTTGCAGCAAGAATACCTGCCTGCCATGATCAAATATCAATTATTATCACCATCCATATCTTTGTTAAATGGATTAATGTCAAAAGATTGTAAAACGTTAATAAAAAGAGTACCTTGTTCCTAAGGTTAGTCCAATGAACGTTATTTGCTTCTTCAAATCTAATATTCTTTCTACATTATGTTCACATTTTTTTTGCATCCTAGATAGTAAAATATGCACTAAATGAAGCATCGAGTTGAACGTATGTGATGCTTGGTAAATTCTGGTTCTGGTTTTTAATTTAGTGGAAAAATGTCCAATTCAAGTTTGCAACTTAACATCCAAAAGAAAATGTGGATGATATTTATTTCCTACTTGTCATTCTGCTGATTAATGCTAGGTGGAACTAACAAATTGAGCCTATAACAATACAAATGTTTGAATTTAATTTGTCAAATTATGTTGATCAAGAAAAACTAGAATTAAATAAAAGAAGGTTTAAGAAAGCCTTATTTCTGAAGTAGACAAGATAGAATGGAATAAATAGTAAATAAGATTCAAAAGATTTCCCAACAAATTTCTGTAAAATACCTTCACTCCATCCTCAGGGAAGCCATAGCCTGCAGATAAAAATGTAATACCAGGAAAACCATTGAGTTAGCATACACAATGAGGTGTATTCCTCATAATGGATTACTGATAATGCATAAAAAAATTTCAAATGAACCTTGATGAGATTGATCTCAGATGAAGCTTTTGATGAAGCAATTGATGGGATTGGATGGCTAGTTGACCACTTGAACAAGGTATTTCTAGGCTTGCAAGGTGGATTTAGAGTCAAGGGAAATGGAAGCCCAGGCTCACTGATATTCTATACATTCATTAAGAAGGAGGGAGAAAAAAAACAGAAAAAGAAAAAAAAAAAGCACAAGAAGACAAGGATTAAATCATCACTGTAAAATGAGAAGCCTTGTAATCGATGACTCACATACTTGTTTTATGGGCTAGAAATTCAAACACTAAAAGTGAGAAAAGTATCGTTGTTTCCCAGGATGCCGTTCGAGTTTGTGCAAGTTCCTTAGAGATATATATATATATATATATATAGATAATGTCTCTCTCTCACTAACTATTTAGTTTTCTTTAAGAACGAGTCATTATGGTTTGAACTTTCAATTTAGGCAGAGAATCTGCGATTTAAATGCAGAAACTGATATTTGCAAACCTGGACATTGTTGAGCCAATATGTTATACAGGCTTTATTATTATTAGTTCCAATAAAATCCCTTGAACCCCATGCTGCTGGATGTTTGGGCATTAAATTGTTGTCTTGATGAAGGAAAATATCACTGACAAAAGAATTAAAGTATAAAAATGCATTCATAATCAAGAATGGCAGCTTACTTCCCAAAAATTGATGTAGTTTTCTTAATGTAATTTTCTTTTGCGATATTGTTGAAGAATGGATATTGAAAGCAACCAAATAGGTGCGCCTGCAGGCACATTGAAATGCACCAAGTATTCTTAACTCATCATATGTTGCCTGCTTCCCTAGCATCTCCAGAGCATCTGGAGCACGTGCAGCAATTATGCACCCATCATATACTTCTTCCAACCCATCCTTACAAGTTAGAGCACAACCTGCATAATTTTTCGTTAAATTTATTTACAAAAAATGAACAAACAAACATAGTAATGATCAATATAGTGTTGTTCTTCATTACATTGATATATGGTCAGTCCTGCTTGAACTTGGAATGGGAAGATACAATGACAAGATAGACGTTCATATTTGAATAGGAAACGGTAAATGAAATACTGACTTTATATATCCTCACCCTCATCATTTGTCGAAACTGAATATATTTCAGAATTGGTTCTTATTTGGCAGCCTCTACTTTCCAGCTCTTTTTTAACCTGGATTAATTGGATTTAATGCAAGGGGAGGTTCAATCAGAATCTACTTTAAAATGAAATTACACAATCTCAACATTTGAAAGTTCTGTGTCAAAAAAGCATTTAAAAGTTTTGAATGATAATTGCCAAATTAAGGGATCTCAGGAAATCTGAATGTACCCTATTGATATAACTTTGTGTGCGCCATCTTGGAGTAAGCCTTTGAGGATGACCAAAGGACTGTAGAGCAAATTTAGTGTATAAGTTAATTTAGTTACAGATAACTCAACCCCAAAAAGTGAAAATACAGAAAATATGGTAAAAGCATGCTACATTTACCAATGAACACAAAAATTTACCTCCAAAGCCTGGTGATTGCAGAAAAACGAAAGTGTGGAATAAGCAGAGAAGCTCATTAATCCTGAAGAACATGGCCAGATAGAAGCACAAGTTGGAATCTGGTAAAAAGTTTCAAATAGTAAGAATATTGCTTCTGATGAAGATAATACATATATGGACATACAAATGACAGGATATAATGTTTCAACAGTCTCACTAGAAAAGCTTTCTGGAATAACTCAAGAGTAACCATGGGACTCAACGAACTGCCCCAGTGTCTCATTGTGGTCAATGTCTGGATTGTTTTCAAGCTCTTCAACATAACTGCAATCGACAGAAGATCCAAAATTTTATCAAACTAAGAGAACTAACAAGCAAACTAGCACTACTCCACAAAGTAGAATGTCAAAGTTCTTCGACAAAAATTCTAAGGATTTGTTTGCTTCATTGGATAAAACTTGATAGATCATTTTCAAGCTTTATCTCTTTATAGCCTATGATACCTTTGCGACCCAGTATGGTATCACGGGCCAAGCTGGTTTATGGATTATGCTAAGATGGCGGGATTCATTATCCATCCTTTTAAATTTGACATGATAAGGATAAAAAAATTATTTTTACCCCTCATATGAACACCCTAACCTCAACATCTTTTTAGAAGTTAGGATATTTTAGACATTACAAAGTGTAATTATATTGAGTAATCTTGCCCATCAAACATTAGATAGTGTTAAGTATGTGATATAACTAATTTCTAAAATTCAAGCAAATAATAGATTATATAATTTTGATACCATATCTAACTTATGTATCACTAGTGTATTAATCCTTCTTAATCCTATATGCTGAAGCAAATAAGCCCTAAGAGTACTAGTAACTTGTGAATTTGACCACACTTTAAACAAAAAAGGTTTAAGTTGATGACAAACTAATGAGTGATAATACAAAATTTGTCGCTAATTATATATACTCTTTGACAAAATATTGTATTTTGTCATCCACTACACAAAAAAACTAGCTTTAGTGACTACACCAAAGGTCATTAATCCATCAAAAATTTTTATAAACTAAATAGGTATAATAATAGTATTTAAGTTGCTACCATTGACAACTAAATGTGCCCCTAGAGTGACAATTTAGTAACAATGAAATATTATTACAAATTATAGTGATAATTTTTATTGTCATTAGATTGTCACCATAAGGGTATTATTCATTATTAATAGTAACAATTTGAAATATTAATTTTTATTATTAATAAGTCATATTGTGACAAACAAAAATTATTGCCACCGAAAAAATATTACTAGTGACAAAATAAAAGCTATTGTTACTTAATACATATCATTAATAATAATTTTTATATTATCACTTATTATTTTACCACTAATCTATATATATATATATATATATATTTGTAGTGACCATTTTGAATCAGAATAACCCACAATCTAGTTGAACATACTTGTTTTTACTTAGGAAACAACAAGAAAAATAACATTAGGGTAAGAAAAGATTGTGTCTTCTTGTGATAATACTTACGTAGATGCATCGTCCTTGAATTTAATGATTTCTTGAATCATTTTCCAAAAGTATGGATTTAGTATATTCTTCTTTTGCACAAACAAACTTGACAATCCGTTTGGGGTTCCCCATTCACATCCTTGGCCTTCATCCAAGCTCACGGAGAATGATATGTTAGAGACCTCCATATCAACTCCAACGCTCTCAAAAAGTTCCATCATCTCCGGATGTATAACCCATCAAATCAAACAAACAATGGTGCTTTTATTTATAAATTTCAGGGGCATTACAAATTTGTGGTCCATTTAAAAGCAAAATATTACTGAAGATTTCTTCTCATGCATCTGTTTTGAATTCATTTGGCAAAAGAAGAAATTGGTGCATTCTTGCTAAATATGCACTGTCTAGTGCCCTTTTACACTTACCAAAATATTTTAAGCAAATAATGCAAGGAAATATTGGTGAATCAGATTAAATTAAGACCGGTGGTGATAATACAAGCACACAATATTCATATCCAAAAAAACAATGAATTCAAAATATAAAAGACCGTATGAGGACATGAAAGAATCACATTATTTAAACTAACAACACAAAAATATTGAAATAAAAAAAAATAAAATGGTGCAAACCAATATATAAAAATGGAGTAATTAAAGCAAATAATAATATAAAATTAATTACTAAATCATCCAAAGAGAGAATACATAAGTAAAGAAACCATAATGAAAGAATAAAGTGAAAATAACTATAACACCACCAATTTGATAATTATATTAATGAGCATATAGGATTTATCATAAATGAAAAAAGTCATTTTTTAGTATGACGAATGAGAAAAAATAAAATGGCTTTAACCAAAAGAAAAACAAATTGAAAGCCAAAATAAACTAAAGCTCAAAAAAAAAAAGTTTAATGTGCATTAAAAGAAAATTTTGGTTACTAAAAATTTTATTTTACTCGATAATATCAAGGTAATAGAAAAAGAAAACAAACAAAAATGAGAAATAAAGTCAAAAACTATGCAGAATCATAAAAATAAAGTGAAAATTATGGGTAAAAAATGGAATAAATATATAGAAGCACGCATGAGAAAAAAAAGAGAAAAAAAACTCTAATTACCAGTTTCAACCAAAACTTAAAAACCAAAAAAGAAAAAAAAAAAGAAAAAAAATCTTAAAAATAAATGATGCAAAATAGCCTACAAAAATGAATTTCTAAAGGAAAATTATTATGTAAAAAATTACCATGGATTCAATTATTTTCTCAAAACCCCAAACTAATTAATTGGCCAAGAAAGATTACTTGATAGGGAATCATAGAGAAAAATAAAATAAAATAAAGCAATTGCAGTACAGCCACATGTGAACATTACACTATGGGTATGCAGGATTTATATAATTGAAAGAAAAACGAAACAAATTTAATAGTTATCAATGGAACGAAAATATTTTTATATTTTCCCAAAAAACTAAAACAAATAAACAAATTCAAAGAAAACACATGCAATGTACTAAAATGAGCATATTATTAATAAAAGAAAATAATATGCTCTAAGGAAATAAAATAAACGGCATGTAGAATAAAAATAGTTAGAGATTTTATTGGCTAGATCATTGAAAGATAAAATAAAGATTGTTCAAAATAAAATTATTTAGATACATGGAAAACAAAGAAGAACTTTTTAATTAATTCAAAATAAAAAAATTGATAATAAGTCTCTTGCTTGTCATTTTCAGCGGCATATCTTCAAGATTAAATTAAGTTCAAAGCATTATATAGATTCAAGGTTAAAAAACACAAGTGAATCGTGGAGAAAAGGAATTCGAGAGAAGTCAGTCGAAAAAAGAAAAAGAGAAAGTAATAAACTCTAGCTCATCAATTAAGTTTCTACATGCCAAAACTATTTATATTTACAAATCACTAAAGATCTTTTTGAATTTAAAGTCGGTTAAATAACAAACAAAGGAAAATTTTCATTCCTGATTAAAATACTCAAAAATATCAATTATAATTAATGTTTATTATAGATAGATAAGAAATGCTATTTAATTTCAAATTTGAACATTATTTTAATAATTTATACTTTTTTTTTATTTATATACGTGCACACAAATCAGGAGCTCGTTCAAGTTTGAATTTCTAACCTCTCACATTATGTGAAAGATTTATGCCATTAAGCCACAGGTTACTTGGCTAATATACTAAAATATTAAGTTGTTACTCAATATCTAAATCAATCTTAGATTTTTGGACAAAAGATCAATATGAGAATTTGGAATATGAACACTTGGTGTGTATGCCTATGTAAATAGTAAAAAGAAAAACCTATGAGAATGTTTTATTCTATTAAAGACTTGAAACTTCTAAAAATTCAGAATTTAGTCGAAATCGCACAGTTATGTTCAAAACCACTTTATTGTATTTATACTACTAATATGTAATTATATTGAAAAAATATTTATTTATATTTTTGTTATGAACATATTTAAATCCTTAATTGATCATGATGGAGGTGGAACCTGAAAATATAATATTTATTTTGTCAATATATGATGTAATTTCAACATTGAAACTTTCACCTAAAGTAAAATTGGATCTAAAAGAAAAGGATGGATTTAATTTTAATTTGTTGTATTGAAATTTTTTGCTGAAAACTATAGATCCGACCAAGAACTATAAATCTCAATTGTATCGATACAACATTTAACAGTGGCGTTTGTTGGATAAAAACATGATAATTCTAGGTTGAGAGTATGTTTTTTCGGCTAGAATAACATCTGTTAGTGATTTTGTATTTTTTTTTTCTCCGCCTCATAGGACTAAAATTCAATAAGTAAATAAATAAATAATTAAAATCTAAGTTCCAGGAATGACAAGACAAGCATGGGAAGCAAATACTATCGTCGTGGAAAAGACTAGAATATCCCTAACATGCACTACCACACTACAAATAGAATCTTTGGGACTACTCTTTTTATCTTTGAAAACTGATAAAAATTGTTTTTAATACGCATGATGGCACTTGGACATGCAATAATCTCTATAGATGAGTCATAAAATATAAGGGACTCGTTTCAAAGATTGTCTTAATTTATATAAAGCAATATAGGTAATTTTTTTTATTCTTCAGGGTTTATCATCATTTATCAGTTATTCTAATATGTGCCTTAATACATAGGCCTCCAAAGATATGAGAACACTTTATAAGGATAATTAATATTGATTATTACTCACTTAAATTATTATTGGTGATTATTTTCAAATGTGTCTTTATTTATTTTCCTTTAATTATTTAATTTTATTAAAGTGATGGAAAAATGCCATGTAATCATATGAAGAGACTATTTAGAACTTGTTCTTAATTTTTTTTATTATTAGTTTTGTTTTATCATTTTTATAATTAAAAATCAAAATATTTTTGTTTATTATTTTTTATAAATTTATCATTTATCATTTTTCATCAACAATCATTATTTTTAAATTTAAATATGTCTATATCAATTGTGAAGATGACTGAAAATTGTGTCCAAACAATCTCCTTATTGCAGTACCAAAATATATAAAGTTTATTTTGAAGATTGTCATTATATAAAACAATAGAAATAATTTTTTATTCTTTAATTTAAGAACTATTTTACTATCATTTATGAATTATTCTAATATGTACTACTTCAGTACATGGGCCTTCAAAAAATTTAACAACACCTTTATAAAGACAATTAATATAAAATTGCCACTAAATAGCAAAACAGCACATCAATGCATAAGATGACTACTTCTATTAAGCAATCTTTTCCCAATCTTTATATCTTAATAGTTATACATTCTAAAATATTACTATCAAATTAATTTATTACTATGACAAAATAAAAATTATTAATAGTTAATGTATGTGATTCATTAATAACGATAGGCAAATAAAGATTATTGTCATTTAATACATATTATTAATGCTAATCTTTATATCTTCACTCAAGTTTTAATTATTATATTTTTTTATGAGACTCAAAGCAATTATTTTTCCAAGCTAGCTAGGCTACGAGTAATGAAGGAAATGAATTCCAAAATCAAAACAAATTTGGTAAAGGGAACAGATTAAAATGAAACTTAAGAATAACACTTACCTGAGTGAAGACCATAAAGCCAAGGTCATGAGCAGTGCCGTCAGTGCTAACAGTCTTGGCATGGCCGCCTAAGGTATCCTCCTTCTCATACAACACCAACTCCTCCCCATCTTTTGCCAAAACAAACGCAGCCGCCTGCCCGCTTATGCCGCCGCCTACTACTGCCACCCTCATATTCTTTAACAAATTCATTAATAATTAAAGTACATTAATTCAAGTTTGCAATATGATCATCTTATAAACAAGTGTGCTTAGAGTTAATTAATCACCTTTGCTGACGTTCTGGCAATTCGGAAATTAGTACTGAATTTCACCAGTTAATTATAATGTGCACTTCACGGCACCTAAATTTTTCTCTTCTCCTTCTACTTATATTTGCGCTATCAACCTCTCTGCATATATATGTTAGCTGTTTTTCTGTTAGAGTAATTAAATGTGCGCGTTAAACATATACATGGGGGTTACGTACATATATAGGTCTGGGTTCATGTCTGTCAATTCTTTCTTTCCGCAATTTTTTGACAATATTTAATTTTCTGAAAATGTTTCTTGGTAATTATTTCTAGTTAAATTAATAAGAAGTAATTACAAATAATATCAACATGCATGATTTGCTTGCTTTTGGTAAACTGATAATATTAATTTAGTTTACTTGAGGTTCTTTGATTATATCTGAATATATATGTTTGTGTGGTTCGTTTTCGCTACAAAGTTTTATTCACACATTGTCATGAAAAGCAAATTTGAAGATTGTTCCACTAGAAGAATAAAAAAAATGCTCCCAAATATAAGAGCTTGTAAGAAACATGATGTATGGAAAAATTTAACCCCTTGTGAAATGTCGTTATAGTGATTTTACCCCATGTGAAAAAAAGATTAAAAAAGCTATTTGTTATTTTCAAAATCAGGCAGCGGACTACCTTATGAGCATTAGTGTATCTCACACGCATGTATGTGCAAATTTTTAAGGGCTTTTCACACATAAAAATACTATTATACCCCTAATATTAACCATTTGATGTTTTTGAAAAAATCAATGGACCAAATTAAATTATATTCATTAAAAAATATAAAATATATTTATTTAAAAATATGTCATATTAGATAATATGTATATATAATACATACATACATACTTATATATAAAAGAAATATGTATTTAATATTACTAAAACCCTAACCTTCCCACCTTCCACACGTCCCTCATGACGAGCTTGGGCACACGCTTCTAATGAAAGTAATCCTTGATCCGTCCTTTTGATAATCATAATGATCCTAGCGAAGCCAAGAAAAAGAGGCAAGAGGACCACTATCATGGCAAAATGACTAGCCATGGCCAGACCTTTAAAAATCAGCGGACATGGTTGCCATGAAAAAAAGTTGGTCATGGTTGTTGCAAAAAACCTATGGCCATGACTACCTCAAGAAAATCACTATATAGATACATGATATATAAAAAGTGTACATATATAAATATAATTTTTTTCAAAAAATAAAGTTGTTAGTTGGCCGCCATGGCAAGATGTGACTGGCCATGGTGGTTGATGGGTGGATACAACCTATTTGCGGGTTGTGATGAATAAATTTAGGGTGGGGGTGGGGGAGTGAGGATGGGGTGGGAGTTGGAGTGGGGTGTGTACTATATAACATTATATATATTTTTACATATATAACATGTATACATATAACTATTATTTATATTTTTTATATAAATATATAAGTATGATTAATGTAGACCATTCACTTTTGAAAATCAAACAATTAATATAAAAAGGGAGAAATTAATGAAAATAAAAAAAATAAAAAAGAGAAAGATAAAAGATAATAAACAAAATAAAAAATAAAAAATTATTTAAATTCAATTTTATTTGAAGATAATTCAATCATTTTAGTGTTAAATGAGTAGCAAACAACATGATGCAGGCGATGAGCTATTTTTAGAAAACACATGAATGTTTTTTAATTATTTTTTTTTATGCTAAAGGGATAAACAGTCTATTTCAAATTTTACATGAGGATTGAAAGATTTTTCCCCCATTATGTACCTTGTCACCACCCCCATCCCCCTCAAAAAAACAATTTACTTTTCGTGCGGCATGAAAGTAGTGAGCGTTAGTCTCCTATTGCATGTTTTTCCGAGCTTCATGAGTTTGTTCGAGGGATTATCATCCACTTAGAAGAGGTTTTTGAATTCTTGCCTAGCTACGAATTATGAAAGAGTTCTTGGTTGAATCAATTGTGACATATGAATAGAGAATTTACTTAATAAGATTTCGTGTTCCTTTGATAAGAAAAAATAAGCATTAGTCTCATGCTATACACGAATTTCTAAAAATAATAATATTAATATTATTGTGAATTATACTTATAATTTAAAAAGAATGTTGTAAAAATTATAGTGTTGAAAGGATAAAAAATAACAAATGTTCAAGACAAATGAAGAAAAACTTATTTTATTTATTACATCTAAATTTAGTATTCAAAAGTTCGGAACATATAAATTAAGCACCACAGAACACATAGTTTTGTTAACATGTTCTTATGAAAAAGAATTTGAAGACATTTTTCTTGAAGTTAAAAAAGGAAAAAGACAAAAATTCAAAGTTTCCAAAGATTGGAGCTTGAAAAAAATATTATGGACATCCTTATCCAAAAAAAAAAAAAACCATTATGCCAAAAAAAAAATTAAATATACTAATTACATCATAAAATAAAAATATAAAAAAAGGATACAACACAAGTTTAATGAACTAAAGGTAGTTAGAAAATTTTAGAATTACTTTAAACCAAAACTATGACAACTATATTAAGTTGAATATTTAAAATATATAGTATTAAAATAGACTAAAAAAAGCGGGGAAAAAAAACTACCTTATTTTAATCTTTTGCTAAAATATTGGCTTTGTTAAAATAAAAATATGATAGTAAAGAAAATATGTCTGATAGTAAAGAAAATAATATCAACAAATCAAAGTGGATCAATAAATTAATTGTAGACTTACAACTGAGTTTGTAAGATATGCTAATGAAAGGACTTTTTGAAATCAAGTAATTAGTGAAGAATAAAATACAAAATAGTAATAACACTAAAAATTATGCTACATCAATCGATAAAATAATTATAAACTAAAAATTGATTTGAGAATAAGAAACACAGAGAAGATATAAGAAGAAAACTAGAATGCAAAAATAAAAATGGTAATAAAATGAACTATGTTGATTTCCAAAATTCTATATAAATATAATTGGACAAAATGATCTAATCTTCATATTGCAAAGCACAAATGATAAGAAGAAAAGTGTACATAACAAAAGAAAAGTTCAATATATAATACTAGCTGAATGTTAACCTTTCAAGCATAATTAAATAAAATTATATATACATTTAAGAAACTAGAAAATTAAGCTAATGAACAAGTGTATTTATATTTATACAGCCATCTCTAGTTTTTCAAATTAATAAAAAATATTTAAAAAATATATACTAATGCAATGGTGAATGAACTTCTATCAAAATTAAGCAGTTGAATTGTGTATATCTATACATATGCCACAATCTCATAATATCATTGACTGATGAAAAAATCATTGCAGCACCAGAAACTATGCTGCTCTACAATATGTAAAGGCCATTTCTCTTGTCTCCCTTCATAATAAGCAGTGCACATTTGAAAACCTGCAGAACTCTATCTCGAGCTCTGTACTCATATCCATTTTTGTCCAAAGTACCTAGTAAAATTAGGTTTTTCTTCATATCAAGAACATGTCACACATCTATCAGGGTCCTCACCATATCGCCGTGTATTCTGATACTAACTGAACCAATTCCTACAACCTTGCAAGAAGCATCATTTCCCATGAACACTTTACCGTCATTATATTTTTTATAAGTGATAAACTAATCTTCTCTTGGGCACATGGGGTAGGAACAACCATTATCTAAAATTCACTCCAAACTCAGTAAACTCACAGTAACGTTGAGAAAAAGCCCACCATCAAACTCATTCTCAATAATTCTTGGTGACATCATGCCATTTCTAATCAGAAGTTTCACCTGTATCATTCACCTTTCCTTGTTCCGAACAATTTTATTTCCAGTACCCTTTTACACTGTACCTAAAATACTTATCACCTATTCTAGGTTTGGTTCAGCACTTCAATTGGCCTTTACTCCTTCCATTTTCTCTCAATCTCCCCTTTACTATTAATCCTTTCCCATTTTCACTATCATTACTGCCCAGGATATGTTTTTTTAATTTGTTGAAATTCAATGATACTTTCACATTCTCCATTGAAATTGTATCTCTCACTTACAACAAAGTAGTAACCAAGTGCTCAAAAATTTTGGCAGAGGATGCAAGAGAATTAACACTTGATCTTCTATTCAATTTGTACATCTATTCTAACGAGATCCAAAATCACCTTATTAAAATAATCAATATACTGAGTAATAGATGTACATTCCTTCAATTTTAGCGTGTATTCAAATGCAACTGATTTGTGAAGGACTTCATCATATAAAGACTCTTCAACATCATCCACAATTCTCCTGGTATACTTTTTGTGGCGACCTCTCTCAGTACATTATTTGTTAATGATAACGTCTGAGTATCGTAAGCCTTCACTATAAACTTATCATTCTCTTTATCTATCAACATCTTCAACAAGAAATATCTACCCTTTAATGCTCTTTATAAACCTTGTTGACATAGAAGGCATGCATCATCATCTTCCACAGCTCACAGTCGTTCTTCCTATCGAACTTCTCTACCTCGTACTTCATAACTAACATCCAATTAATCTTGGCTCTTCATACCAATTTGTTGTAACCCAAAAAGATCTAATAGTAAAACTATGAAATAACAATAGAGAAATTCAATGAAAACTAACGACAAGATTTAACATGGTTCAGTGATGAGTGTAATCCACCTTACAAAGAAAGAATTTTGTTGATTCCAAATCAAGGTAACAAGTACAACTTTGAGTCCCACAAATCTTACAAGATTTTGTATTGAGGCACTGAGTCCATTAACTACAAGACATGAAGAGGAGAAACAAATTATTGGACTTTCAATTTGCAGAAATGCTCCTAAAGTCTCACACTTTCTTTTTGCTGATGATACGCTTTTATTTTGCCATGCAACCGAGACTGCAGCTCATGCAATCCGACTTCTGAATTTATATGAATCTGCATTTGGGCAGCACATCAACTTGGACAAATCCTCAATTGTGTTTAGTAGAAACACACTTGGTCTCATTAAAGATTCCATTCAACAGATTCTAGGTATGAGGGTGCTTGATAAGCATGAAAAATATTTAGGTCTCCCATCTATGATTGGTAAAACAAAGAAGGATATTTTTGATTACATTCGAGAAAGAGTTTGGAATAAAATGAGTGGCTGGAGTACAAAACTTTTATCATTGGTGGGTAAAGTAAAGAAATTCTCTTAAAAGCTGTGGTTCAAGCCATCCCAACCTATGTGATGAGTTGTTTCAAAATTCCTAACAGTGTTATCAAAGATATTGAATCGATGATGGCTTCTTTTTGGTGGAGTCATGAACAATCTAAAAGATTCATTAATTAAAATGAGGATGCCTCGGCTGTAGTAAACGTGATGGTGGAGTGGGTTTTCGTGACCTCCAGGTTTTCAATTCGGCCCTTTTGGCAAAACAAGGTTGGCGTTTGCTAATGTGGCCTAATTCCTTGATCGCTAGACTCTTCAAAGCAAAATATTTTCCCAATTGTGATGTCCTTAATGCACCTCTATGACATAACCCATCTTTCTCATGGAGGGGAATTTGGGAATCTTTGGTTATTATTCGAACAGGTTGTCGCTGGGGAATTGGGGATGGTCGTCGGTTCGGATTTGGCATGATAAATGGATACCCCATGAACCTTCTTTCTGAATTTTTTCTCCACCAACTTTGCTTCATGAGGATTCTTATGTTTCAAGTTTGATTGATTCTAATGAGCAATGCTGGAAAACTGACTTGGTGATGGCGGTGTTCTTGGAACCTGATTGCAAAGCTATCCTAAACATTCCATTAGGGGCTCCCGGAAACTCAGATCTCTTAACTTGGCATTATACATGTTAAAGAGCATTCTCTGTAAAGTCTGCTTATTATTTGGTCATCTCCATTAAGCAGCGCACTGTCGAGCAACAATGAGGATCCTATAGTTCTTCCCCTTCACCTGATTTTTGCTTTATATGGAATTGTAGGGTCCCTTCTCAAGTTCTCCAATTTGCCTGGCGTGCGGTTCAAAATTTTCTTCCAACTAAAGCGGTGTTGAGTTATTGTAAAATCACTGGCACAGTTGATCCATTCTATGACATTTGCGGCAATGTTCAAGAGGATATGTTTTATTGTCTTTTACACTATCACTTTGCTCGTCAAGTGTGGGGCTCTCCAATCTTCCACTCACTTCCATTTACTTGCCTGCTGATTCGATTCTTAAGTGGTTTATGAGAATTCATAATGCTGCTAACATGGAGACTTCTGAAAATTTTCTCATCTGCTTTTGGGGCTTATGGCTTAGAAGAAATAAGGCAAAATTTGATGAAGACAGCTGGTCACCGTAGCGAGTTCTTGATGTTTCTCTGAGTTTCCAAGTTCGTTACAGACAAGCTAATTTGCGGAGTCCCTCTCTCCCTTGTGTCAGTGATGTTTCAAGCTTGATGGCTCCTCCTCTGGGCTTGATCAAATTAAATTTTGATGCAGCAACTTTTAAGAATCCACCCTCTATAGGCGCCTTGGTTTGGTTGCTCGGGACCATTTGGGGACTTACCTTGCTTGGAGTTCACAGTTAATCCACAGCTAAGTTGATGCGGAGGCTGCAGAGGATATGGCAGCTACAGCGGCAACAGAAATGTGTGTTCAATTTGCTTGGGATAATGTTGTTATTGAGGGAGACTGTCTCACAATTATAAAGGCTTCGCAGGAAGTTGACCAGGACCATTCCTATATTGAGCCCATTATTTCAGATGCACAAAGAAATCTTCGTACTGTCAACTAAGTTTCAATCAAACATGTTCGTCAGCATGCCAATCGTTGTTCACATTATTTAGCTCGTTAGGCTCTTTTTTTGTTTCTTAATATTGTATCTAACTCAGATGTAATTTCTAAGGCTCTTTCTTTTGACACCGTAGTTCCTCAAAAAAAAAAAAACTATATTTTCCATTTACTAATTAATAGTCATAAAGAGCTATACAATCATGTTGCATTCAAATAGAGATATTTTAGTCCTAAAATCCTAATTAATTATCATTAAATGGCCAAAGAAAAAGACATACTTGGACTTTATTAGTTTTTAACTAGGGATGGCACCTGCGGGCAATGGGGCGGGGAGCTACTCCCTCGTCCCCATCCCATCCCCGATCCCCACTGTGGGAAAATTTCATACCCGTTTCCCAAATTCCCACGGGAATCCCCAAGATATTTTTATGTGTGCATAAAATAACTAAAAAATAAAAAAATAACTAAGTCGCTATTAATATATTTTATTAATTTATATTTTATAATTAATAAATTCTTATAAATTATATGAAATTACTAAAAAAATAGTATATATGAAATATATATTATATAAAATATAATATATAGTATGCATGAAATATATATAATATAAAATATAATATAGATATATAACAATATATGTAATATAATATAGATATTTTATTAATTTATATTTTATAATTAATAAATTCTTATAAATTATATGAAATTACTAAAAAAGTACTAAAAAAAATAGTATATATGAAATATATAATATAAAATATAATATATATACATATAATAGTGCACATGTAATATAATATATATTTTACATAAAATATATATAATATAAAATATAATGTATATATAATAAATATATGTAATATAATATATATATATATATATATATTTTAATTAATATGGCATGGCGGGGCAGAGAGTATGATCCCCGTCCCCATCCCCAAATTGGTTTCGAGGAGAATTTCATCCCCATTCCCATCCTCGTAGGGAAAAATTCCCCAAATTTGGGGATCCTTGTGGGGACCCCGAAATTGGGGATTTTTTTTCCATACCTATTTTTAAGTGACATATTTGAATATAACACGAATTTCTTTTTCAATCTCAACCTCTTATTTAAAAATTGATATCTATATTCTTTTTTTTACCTTTTGAGTACTATAAATTTTTAAAAGAGCAATTTTCACAAAAAATTAAATTTCCGCAGCTGCTCAAACATGGAACATGGACGTACAAATCAGAATTCCTTTTTATAGTTTCTTAATTTGTCTTTTGCCAAACTCTCTCATTAGGTCTCTAAAGAATCATGTTTCTTAATTTGCCTTTCGTCCATCAAATCTTCAAAGAATGGTAGAGTAGATTTGATTTCTAGTTCAGCTAACCCCACATTAGGCCTCTAAAGAACCATCAAATTTTCAAAGAATGGTGAGCAGATTCATTTCCTAGTCCAGATAGCCCCTCATTAGGCCTCTAAAGGACCCTCTCCCGATTGTTGTAGGAAAGGAGTTATTCGATCCTCTCTCATGGGCTTAAGCTAGACAAAAAGAAAGAGAAGGAGCCAACCTAAGATTAAGAATGCAAAACTACAAAGTTAAGATATTTTTATTGGAAGTTTAATTTGTAATTTTCTATGTCATTGGAAAGGCAATAAAACTTGAAGAACATTGGAAGTCGAAAAGCTATTTCTATATGTGTAATTAGGCATCTTTTGAGTTTCCGAACAATTTGGAAAATGTAACAGTATATAATTATGTCTACAAATGTTGCGCACTGCATCGAATTTGTAAGAAGAATAAGAAATAAGTATCAAGCAAATAAAAACTCAAATAAACACCTAGATTTTCTGCAGTAAAGTCATTTTACTTCTTATAATTTTCAGCATCTATTTACTTAGTAAAAATTTCTATATTGTTCTTATCATCATTAAAACTCTCACTACACTTCCGCACACTAAAACTCCAACAAATTTGGTATCAGGACACAACTATTTCAGCTATGTTATCCACAACTTTTTTATTCTTGAACTTCACATTTCATCCTTGAGATGACATCAAGTTCTACTCCTACAATGTTCACTACTATTCCCAACCAAATACCAACTTTTGAAGGTGAAGGCTATGTTTTTTGGAGCAACCAAATGAAAATGTTACTTGTTTCTTTAGAGTTTTGGGATGTTGTGGAGAACATATTTGCTGAGCCATCACAAGAAGGTGGTAGTAATCACTGGACCGAGGAAGAACAAAAGTTATACACGGAGCATGTTTGGAAAGATGCAAGTGCTGTAAGATTTATACAACAAGGCATAAAGAAAAGCAATTTATTTATCCAAGAGTTTTTGGAATCCAAAAAACAAAGGAAGTTTGGGATATTTTCTAAGAAGTTTTCGAGAAAATGAGAAAGTCATCTTTTTGAAACTCCAAATTAACACTTTGGAGAAACTTTGATAATCTGACAATGAAAGAAAGTGAAGATATGCTATCATGAAAATTCAAAGGCCACAACCTTGGTATGTTGGTCTTCGAAAGCAGTAGGTGTAGTTCCCATGATATGATGTCTATATGATTCCAAATTCCAACTATCTAGTTAATGTTTTAGCATTGTGGAGTAGATATACAATTAGTCTCTTAAAATGCTCAACGATGTCAGCAAACCGCCCCAAACTACATGGTAAACATGCATTAGCATAATAAATGGGGTTACTTTTTTAAGGAAATAGAGCTAACTTTAATTGTTCTTTGTATTCATTGATTTTGTGAAGTTCTATTTCTCTGGTCAATTCTTTTAGGCTGATAATTAAATTGGTTCATTTAAAACCAAGAGTAATTGTCCTAGTTGTGAATTCCTTGGAGTTGACCACTGAACTATAAGATTATGCAATTTCCTCTGAGATGGTTTGCATTTGTCTTCTGCTTTAAGGTTATTGTTTCCATTATTTCATTAAAATCCCAGAATACAGAATTGGTATTACCTCCGTGGTCTTCTTTGTTTGATTGATGCAATTAATCAGTGCTGAGGCTGCATGTTAGAAGCTGGTAGTGATGTTAAACTTGTTCAGAAGGGAAACTTGTACTACAGGGTGGAGGATGAAATTGTATGACCAAAGTGAGTTTTAATTGACAACATATGTGTCCCTTGTTTTCCCTCATGTTATAGGGACATTTTTCACTCCTATGTCTTGAAATTTCCTATTTGTCGATATGAACCTAAATGTATTGACAACACAATTTTAAGCTTAAAATGCTATAGCCCATCTTAAATTTCTAATGATTGTCATTCAAAATTGGAGTGCTCGTATAATTAATGCTTGCATATTTGTTCCTTGAAATGTAGTTTAGCAGTCTTTATTTCAACAGTGAAACACATTCAAACTAAAGGTTACAGAACCATCGGAGATTGGAGGCCTGGTAGTGGAAGAATTCCAGTTCACCACAGCAAATATTATTAATACGTAAAAGGCAACAGTGAAACACATACAAACTAAAGGTTACAGAACCATCGGAGATTGGAGGCCTGGTAGTAGAAGAAATCCAGTTCACCACAGCAAATATTGTTAATACATAGAAGGCACAGCCATGTTTGGATCATGGCCAAATGCTGCGACATCTCCTGGTCGAATGAAAACAATCTGGCAAGAGTAACAAGAACCAAAACAGGTTTCACAATTCTGGTATCAAGATTTTAGCAACTTTTAGAATTAACTTTAGCAATTGATGGAATGCAGAGTTGATTTACCTATTCTGTTATTATTAACTAAGAAGGTGAAATGAGCAACAATCAAACACACTCGTTATGTGGAATTTATGATGCGCTAACTGGAGCTAACTGTTTCTTATTAGCTACATGGGAAAGAAAAGGAGCAAGACAAGCGAATGACATACCTGATAATTTCCAAGAATACACGATTTAAATCCAGCAGCACAACAGTCAAAATAATATTCCCATGTCCGAATGAACTTGTCATTGAAACCCAGAGCCAGGATTTTACTAAAAATATATATTAGTTCCAATTATAATTAATAAGAATTCAAGAGTGTAAAATTTAGGACATTGAAAAAGTATAGAAAAAGCATACTGAAAGAAGCATTGTTGCTATTTATTCGGGTTGTAGAAGCTATGGTTTCTTTTTTTTTTATACGAGTTGCACACAACTTCCAAATCATGAACAATTTACCTTTGGTTTTGTAGGAAGTTTTCCCGCCAACATCTGAGAGTTTGATGGTAATGACTTCCTATGTCTTCCAGGTGCACCACACTGCATAAAACACAAGATTTTAATTGGATAATATGAAAAATAGTTTACCTTGGAGACGTATTAATTAAAGAACTTTAATTTGACCTAAATCTTGATGCAACAGCCATGGTTGATGTTACTCGGGTAAGTGACGGCAGGCGTCCACCAGGGAATATATATCCTTTAATGAAGCCCACGCTAAGCCTGAATTCGTCGTACTTCTCATCTGCCATTGATATGAACTAAAGAAAAAAAAAATCAGAAGTTTTCTATCTTAGAATCCGTTTGACATGCTAAGGCAGCATGTACTTGTTTTTATAGCCATGGGGGCAAAATCAATTAATGTGAAGTGCAATATGGAAGCAATAAATAAGGAAAAAATCAAATGCAGAAAGAACATTACCAATATGGAACCTATTAGACAGTGAATATGATAACTGAATGCTGACTGAAATTATTGTGCTTCTTACCTGAACAACAAGAAGACCTTTTGCTGCCAATATAGATTCAGAGCACCTGAAAAATTCTTCCATGTATTCGTGCCCCACATCTTCCAACATCTCACTGAAAACTCAGCATTGGGTTATATTGTACAATCAATATAACATGGTTTTTGATTTATTTAGTAAAAGGTTAAGTTGATTTCACATGTTACAAAGAAGCCCACCATGATATTATCCTGTCATATTTGTAGTTCTTAGGCAGTTGGCGGTAGTCACATAGAAGAAGTTCAATTCGATCCTGAAAAAAACAATGACAATTTCAACTAATAAGGGAAGGAAAAAGTCCTTTTGATTTGCACAAAGTTGCCTATATGGAAATCACAGAAGCAAATGGTATATATACCTGCAGGCCGGCTTCCTTCACTCTCAATTTTGCATATTGCAGCTGTTTTTCTGACTGAGTGATGCCAGTGTATTTGCATCCAGTCTTTTTGACAACTTCAAGTGCTAAACTTCCCCAACCACATCCAATCTCCAGAACATGATGCTCCTCACTAATTTTTGCCTGTAATTGAAGAGAATTTAGATCTCATAATAAATCATTTTCTAATCTAAGAGATGTCTCACACAAAAATTCGACCTTTTCAATCAAACTATGGATTTTCCTGAGCTGTGCATTCTTCAGGTCTTCACCTGGTATCTTTTTGAAAGAAAGAACGAAAAATGAGAACAATGTGTCTAGAAATTAGTTGCATGGTCTGTACAACAATAATATTTTACTGAACAGATTATTAAGAATGCCAATCGTAACCTTAAATATTGCACAGGAGTAGGTCATTGTTTCATCCAAAAATGCACAAAAGAATTCATTTCCCTGGAAAGAAAAAATAAAACAAGTTTCAACTTTGTGATTCTATATATTGGATTAAATTGGTATCATGATGCAGTAAGATAAGTTGCCAAATGCATGAGGTACTATGTATCAAAAGAAGTCAGAAATATAACATAAGAGAAACACAAAATATGATATTCTCATAACTTTTGTTCCTAAATTTTCAATGGGTGCAAGATAAATCCATAATCGATCATGTACCCCTATAGTCCAATGAAGCAAACAACTTACTAGATCATAATGGCAGGAGATGTTTTGGCGTGCTGGAGTTATTGTATTCTCCCTTGAAACTTGCTTAAAGAAATATTTTGCAGAAGCCATTATGGAAGTGAAAAGCAATGGTGTCCACCATCCCCTAGTGACATAGAAGGCACATTCTCAAATATTGTTTTAGAAGACAACTAGATGAGATTAATACTGAAAGTTCCATAAGTCATTTACCTTTTCTTGTTTAACTTTGATGAATAAGTATTTAACTCTGTATTTGTTGCAAATAACTGCAAAACAAGGTTTTAGAAGGTTGTTATAACATGATGAACATCACCGTAGGTCCTAATGCAATGTTAAAGAACTATACACCGTAAACGATACTTTAGTTGCATTAGTATGCGGAAACTGGTGAGACTGAATTGGGATCCACTTCCTTACCATGAATAATTTGAGAAGACCTTCATTCTTATCCACTAATGAGAAGTCCCCATTAATGTAGGCATCAACAAGGCCTAAATCAGCTTTTGTTGCAACCTGTTATCGGTACAATATTAGCACTGGATGAATAAAAGAAATAATCTAATTTGAATCAAAGATTTTTTTATCCTTTTCAATGAACTACAAAGGTGCACACGTGCAAGACACATGATTTATTATTTTTTTTATATTTATTTCTTCTATAAATTATTATCTATTTATTGTTTAAATTATTTTCTATCATTTTCACGAATTAAATTTGACCTAGTTGTTATTCTTTAATTTTAATTTATATTCTATTTTTATTGTTATTAATTGAATTTTTTTTCAAACTATAAATTTCAATTGTTCTTTTATGAAATGTTCATAAAACTAAAAATATGATTCGGATTATTTAGTGTGATTTATAAATTAGTTTGTTCTAGATTTAGATAAATAAATAAAACTTATATTACTTATTTAATCTTCAATTTTTAATGAACACTAGTTTTTAATCTAATTTTTTTTAAAAAAATAAAGACCTTTCTCATGTGTTTGATTTATTTATAATGATTATTCTTGCTTTCATTTCTTCTTAGTTAAGCCAAAAATAAAAAAATTTAAGTCAATTTTAGACCTTTAAATATCATTGTATAAAATAAAAATATTGTCTTATTTTATAATTTTTTTTGTTAAAAATAGTGCGAAAATTATTTCTTTAAAAGTTTGCTAGTTTACAAATATGTGGGAGTTGGATTAATATGAATTAATTTGGCTACTAATATAATATATATTTGAATTATTAGATAAAATTAATTGTTTGAAATAAATATTTGTATTTTATTAATTATCTAATATTTAGCAATATAAAAAATAAGAGCTTTTGAATGTCAGATACAATGTATTTAATGAGGCATATACTTCATATCTAGGGGTTATATATTT
Source organism: Jacaranda copaia (assembly GCA_014898725.1). Taxonomy (NCBI): domain Eukaryota; kingdom Viridiplantae; phylum Streptophyta; class Magnoliopsida; order Lamiales; family Bignoniaceae; genus Jacaranda; species Jacaranda copaia. The sequence continues at coordinate 1,834,916 of JACGDI010005348.1, forward strand.
TTTAGGGTATGAATAGGGGCAAATTGGTATTTTATCTAGTAAAATGTAGTTATCAATATTCTATTTATATATTAATAGAAAATACTTCACTATATCATATTAATGTTATTATTAGAACCAAATAAATATTTTTTAGTCTTGATAGTTTGAATTAGATAACTATCAATTTAAAAATACATAATTTTTAAAAAAATTCATATCTTAATTAAACACGACCAATTTTAAATTAATTATATAATGAGTGAATTATATTTGCTATATCATTTATGCATATTTTAATATTATTTATCATATGATTAGTTTAATCGTGCAAAACTTAGTCTCAACAATGTCTTCCTTATCCTCCATCATGCTTGACATAAAAAATTTAGTTTGACACTTCAAAGATTATTTGATAAAATAAATTATATGTATATATATAATTTTTATCATATATCTTTTTAAAAATAATTATTGAAAATTAGTAATGCCACATTATTATTTTATTGAAAAATAATTTATTTAAGAACTTAAAGAAATAAAATTTTAGTTGATTTTTAATTTTTTTTGCGGAGCTATCAACTATATCTTTTTTCTTTTGACCCATTTTTTGTCTTTTAAATTAAATAAATAGGGTTAAATTTTTTTTTCAATTTGTTATACAACATGAAATTATTTTCTTGCTATTAATTTTCAAAAAAATAAAATATGCACACCATTATATGTAAAAATTAACTAAAGAATACTTCAGAAATATATAAAAATACACAAATAAAAGAAAAAATAAAAGATTAAATAAACTTAATTTATTCTTTTTTATTATCATATTAAATATAATATATAATATGAGTTCGTTACCTATTTAGATATATAACACATATTTTTCTCTTTTTATTTTTTGAGAAAAAACTCATATTTGTGTGAATGCATTTATAAAATATCATTCTTTTTCCTCAATCATGTGGTTGTAAGACTTAACTTATTCTTGTTTCTTGTCATATTAAATTTACTATTACATTTGAATTGAACACATATTTTGATATATATAAAAAAAAAAAAAATCTTCTCTGTTTTTTTAAGAATATCTATACAAATGTATTTATAAAGTATCATTTTTTTCCTCATCAATTTAATTTTTACCTGAATTAATTTCAATTCAATTTTTATTGTGAGTCTAATTAAAAAAAATTTAATTTAATTATAATTTACCATACAACCATATGTATTGAATATGGTAGTAATAATCTCATTAGATGGAGATATAATTTAATTACTTAAGTTTAATTTAATTGCTATTTTCTATAAACCTAACTTAATATGTTGGTATAAGGATAAATTTCAATATACATAATTATTTTTGTTGAATACGAGATTTTGATTTAATTAATTTTAATATAATTATTATTTTCTATATGTCTATTTAAAAGTGCACTTAATTTGGAACATACTTATTATGTACAATGTATATACATATTTGATATATACACACACGTACATTTATTAGTGGCAAAACCTAATTTAACTTATTATAGTTATTATTTTTTATGAGTATAATTAAAAATAAAATTAATTTACTTGTAATTACTATTAAATTATACATATTAAATATGATAATTTCAATATATGTAATTACATTTGATAAGTAAAAAAATTATTTAATTAATTTTAATTTAATAATAATTTGTATAATTTTAATTAAAAATATATTTAATTTATAACAAATGTAACAAATACAATGATATATATTATTTTAAATGAAAGACTTGACTTAATTAATTATAATTATTATTTTCTTTGAGTCTAGATACATTGTATATAGATTTGATATTTAACAATTGCAATGACTATTAGACCATGTGTATTAAATATGATAGCATTATTAAAGAAAGATATTTTTATCCTCATATAAAAGGAAAAAAAAACACTATACTCATTCATACTTCTATAGATAATATAGATTAAATATAGATATAAATTTAAATATTGTTTGGAAAGACAAACTATTTTTAAGTTTTATTGAGAAAAATTTGAGGGTTACCTTCCAATAAAACTGGGGACTATGTATTCTCAAAGAGACTTTTAAGATGCTCTTTCTCCTAGTGCCTTCAAAGGTGAAAACTCTACCTCCTTCTTCCAATAATCTGCTTTACCACAGGCTTTGTTATTTTTAATCCAATAAACTCTTTTTGTATAAACCATAATGCGTATACATATAAATTGTGAGAATTTATCAACATTTGAGAAGCTGTGCAATGAATTTAGAATGAAACTCGAAAGAGCTTTAAATCAAGCAACCACAGTCAAATGTAGTTCTGAGCACATTAAGATCAACGACAGATTCTCAAGATATTAACCTTTGGGAGGTTTAAAAATGTGTAGATGCATTTGCTTAGTCTATACCATTAAAGAACTAACAGCAGCTTAACAAAAAATGCAAACACCAAAAAGATGGGAAATCTTTCACCCAGAATCTCACATTAGGCAGCCAGTGGCAATAAATCGTTGAAGAAACCTAGTCACAAGAAGGCGTGCCCCTGCTTCAGGCCAGGTTGGTATCATGTGTTTGGGATTTTTCTGAATAGTGTAACTTTTTTCAAGCAAACTGTTGGCTGCAACTATTGCTGCCTGTAAGGATCAAGTACTAATTATTTCCCATCTACGTCATAGTCAAATGGCATGTTAAAAAAGAGTCATAAAAAGCAAATAAGAAGATGGCAATGTTTTGAAAGCTCCCTTATATCCAATTTGACCATCATGTTCTTTTTTTGTGAAGCTTAAGAGTAAAATATACACTAAAGTGCTGTCTACTTGAACCATGTAATGCTTAGCAGTTCCACTTCTCATTTTAGTGGAAACTTGTCTAGTATAGTTGGGTTCCTTTTATCCCTTCAAAGATTGTTTTGATAATTCTGGTCAAATCATGTTGGTTGAGAGAAATCAGGATAAAAGAAAAATAAGTTCAGGGAAAGCCTTATTTCTGCAAAATAGATAAGATAGAGAAATAGTGTTGAATAAAATTTAATATGATCCACAATGTTTCCCTGAAAAGTGCTACAAAAGTACCTTTATTCCATCCTCGTGGAACCAATTGCCTGAAACATATGAAAGATATGTAATATGATGAAGTCTACTATGTAAGCATATAGAATAAGGTATTTCACTGGCTGGATTTACTAAAAATGCTAATAAGGGTTCTAATGCACCTTGATATGCCCCACAGAACCATATTCTCCTCTTTCCTTGGATGAGGTTGATCTCAGCTGAAGCTTTTGATGCAGTAACGGACGGGATTGGGTGGCTTGTTGACCACTTAAGCAAGACATGTTCAGGTGTGCGAGGTGGACTTAAAGTCAAGAAAAACGGAAGTCCCGTATTACTAATGTTCTGAAAATTTTACCAAAAAGGATAGTTAAAAGAAAACAAGGATTCAAATCGAAAAAGAGAAGGCTTTTACCCCTATGAAAGTCCTGCTTTAAAAACACCACAGTTGCATATATTCATAAAAAGCTTTATCTAGAGAAAAAAATTTGCATCCAGGATATGAATGAACCAATATGTAATTTCTAAAATTATATCAACTATAACAATAAAAAGGATTTGAGAATCAAGAACAACAATTTTCTAGATTCTTGTCTAGGCTCCCATTGAAGCATCCAAGAAAAGGCTGATCTCATTGCTGCTTCTTTCTTACAACGGAGAACAAAATGATGCCTAGTAAATAAGCTTTTGAAAGGCACCAAACAAGATTACGCTTGCATTAGTCTCCTTGGGGATTTAGGATGCACTTGCTGTTGTCAAAACTCTACAATTCTCTGCATATTGCTCTACATTTGGTTCCTTACGAGTTCTTGTTTTGCTTATTTCATTAGAAACCATAAAGATTTCTCTTGTAGGAGAACTATCATAAGGGACTCCCTCATGCACTTGCTATATACTCTACCATAGGAATGAGTTGTCATTATTTAAACTTTCAATTTATGCTAAGTTTATATGGTACAGATTACAAACCTGGGCTGCATTGAGCCAATATGTCATGTAGACTTCGTTGTCAATAGTTCCAATCATATTCCATGAGCCCCAGACTGCTTGGTTCTTGGGCATAAAATTCTTGTCATGATGAAGGTAAATATCACTGCCATAGAAAGTTTCACAAGAAAGAAATCATCCGTGAACAGAAGACATGTGAGTGATGCAAAGCAGCACAGAAGATATTGCTTATTTCTGAAACGCAAACAGCAGGATTATGCCTCATTTTTTAAATGTAAAAGTTTGAGATATTTCCACATAAAAAATCATACTGTGGCCTAGAACATCGTCTTGCCTATTTATTTGACTCTTTAGCCAAAGTTGATGCATTTTAAATTTTCTGGGAATTTTCTTACTCAAATATGCTTAGAACACTGCACCCCTTTGTTGCTGTAATATTCTTTTGGATGTTGCCAAAAGAGTTTCACAGTAGAGGAAAAAGAAGAAAAGAAAATTCGTTGGGAAGAAACAAAGAAGAGCACCTGTAGGCATATGGAAATGCACCAAGTATTCTTGATTCATCATATGTCGCCTGATTCCCTAACATTTTAAGAGCGTCCGGAGCATGTGCAGCAATTATACACCCATCGTATACTTCTTCTGAGCCATCCTTACAAGTTACAACACAACCTACATGGATTGTTACGAATCAATATGCTGCTGTGAATCAAATTCGTAAACTTTTAGCATGAGTGGCAAATACAAACTGATCTTTTTTGTTTTAATATTCATATCCACTTCAAACTGAATCAATCAAACTGTTATTTACAAATTATTTCGGTATTATATAGTCACCCAAGATAGACAGAGATTCTAACGCTAAAATGATGGAAAAACAAAAAACTTTCCAGCTCTTAAACATAAAATAGAGTCAAAAGAGAAAGGTTCAAATTTAAAAAAAAAATGGTAAGTGATCAATATGTATACACTCACCCTCGTCATTTGTCAAAACTGAAAATACTTCAGAATTGGTTCTTATTCGACAGCCTCTAAGTTCCAGCTCTTTCTTGATCTGGTTTTGAATTAATGCAACCAGGTGCAATATATATGATATCAAAATTCTTATAAATTCCTTCAATTATATTCCTGAGATGATAAAATTCCAAGTTAAGGAAACTGGGGGAAAAAAAGTTTCTGAATTTACCTTATTGACATGGTTCTGCGAACGCCCTTTTGGAATTAGCCATTCAGGTTGACCGAAGAGCTGCAGAGATAATAAATGTACAAGTCACCTATTCCTATAACTAAAACCCCAAATGAAAGCTGGTATGAGGTAAAATACCTGCAAAGTATGGTGATTATGGAAAAGAGGAAATATGGAATGAACCGGGAAGCTCATTACTTGTGACTGTGAAGGGCATGACCAGATAGAAGCACAAAGCGGAATCTGGAAAAAACATCATGCAGTAAGTATACATTGTTTCTGCTAATTAATATGAAAAGTTTTTCGGCAGTCTCACAAGAAAAGCCTTCTGGAATAACTCAGAGTAACCACGTGATTGAACAAAGTGCCCCAGCGTCTCATTGCAATCAATATGTTGATTATTTTGAAGCTCTTCAACATATCTGCAACCAGTGGAAAAGTACTCTTGAATTCAACATTTGTGACTTGAAAAATAGCAAAATGAGTCTTCTCTTGTGATATTACGTTGTTGTATCATCGTTGAACTTAATGATTTCTCTTATCATTTTCCAAAATTTTGGATTCAATATATTCTTCTTTTGTGCAAACAAACTTGACAGTCCACGGGTCCCCCATTCGCACCCTTGGCCTTCGGCCAAGCTTACTGAGATTGACATGTTACTGCAGGGCTCCATATCCACTCCAAGACTCTCATACAATTCCATCATGTTAGGATATCCGACCTATCCAATAAGCCAATACTATCTCAGTCAACTTTAACACCATGAAACTCAATTGCGTCAACGCATAACGTTTTATAGGACAATCTTAATATACATGAACGAATCTTTTTACTACAATCCAAAATCTTCAAGCATTTTCTTCAACATAACTTACTATAGAAAATTAGAAACATCAATTATAGTTGCTAAAACTTCACAGCCCTAGGAGCTAAATAGAGCTAGCAAAATAAATACTCACATACTTAGTACTCACAACGTCCAATCCATAATTAAATATTATTGTTATTTTTTATATATATTTTTTCTATAAATAATGCACAAATAATTTTTTGTTGCCTTTCGATGTAAAGGCTATGGATTAGTAGTGGATAATTTTTCGCTTTTACCTTAAAAAATTATATTTATTAAAAAATTTATAATTATAATCTGAAAGTATAGCTACAAAATTACTTTTGTAGCAATTTTTCCGTAGCAAGATACCAAATTTGGTAGTGACTATTTTGCAAATATGGGTAGCAAACATGTTAAAGAGTCAACATAGTAGAGAGGTTGCCTAGGTTGTAATGAACCAACCATTCAATGAAATAGGAGGACTGAACTGATTATATATTAGGTCCACAATACAACAAGTGAGAATATATATAGAACTCAAACAACACTTACTCGGTTAAAGATTACGAACCCAATATCCATCGGATTACCATCAATAGTAACAGTTTTTGCATGGCCGCCCAGGTAATCCTCCTTCTCATATAACACCACCTCTACCCCTTCTTTTGCCAAAACGAATGCGGACATCAGTCCGCTGATGCCGCTCCCAACAACCGCCACTCTCATCTTCAACTTGTCTTAAAGATAAAAAATTACATTATCATATTAATATATTGAATAAATTCAATGAGTTGCACCTGTGAAATACAGTCAAGTTGAGATCCCAACTAAGCCAATGCCTCATTTGCATGTGCAGGCATACGAAAATACAACATTTATAAAAAAAAAAAAAAAAAAGAAGAGAGAGAGAGAGAGAGAGAGAGAGAGAGAGAGAGAGAGAGAGAGAGAGAGAGAGAGAGAGAGATGAACACAATGAACACACGTAAATATTGAATTCCTCATTTTCTTGCTTCATTTCAAATCTGACAAGGAAAACTTCAAACAGCAATTTCTGAAAGTAACAAAGCTCTCGTGTTTCTTTAACTATGAAGAATATATCCAAAAACTAAGCTTGAAACCAAAATCTGACATAACTCATACACTAGGTAAGCAGATACAACTTCATATTAAATCTCAGTCTCCAGCTCTCGGACTGCCAATGAAAACAGCATTAATTGCCTGTAGAAAATGGGGACCTTTGAACCGCATTGGGCAAGGACATCTAGAAATGCCAGAAAATTATTCTCCACCCCATCCATATCCAAAGTAAGATCAGAATTCCAAAGACTCTCATGTTCTAGTCACATCTACATCCCTTAATCATTTTAGGAAAGCAACATGATGTCACTTCTATCTTACTAAGGACAAGGGCTCTAGAGTAAAAAACAAATTGCTCTACATTATCTGACAGTAAGCCTCCTGAATTAACCTATTACCGTGGCAAGATTTCTTTCCCAACTAGGAAGTATATTACAATTTCATGAAATTGAAAGGTACTTGGTAAGTAAATGTGGAAAGAGCCATACAACAATCAATACAAAAACAAAAATGGAAGAAGAAAGAAACCATTTGATCACGGTTAGCATATAGAATCATCAGTTGTATAAAGAACAAGACCACCAACTTTCTTGGTCATAATGAAAGCCAGTACAGATAAACTGAAAACCCATACATCAAATATCAAAATCAAACAAAAGGTTCGACTATGCAGATCATCTAATCCTGTCCGGCAGTAAAGGAGCACCCCAATTTGAAAATCCATGCATCAATGTTAAAACCAAGATTCCAGAAAAAAGATTCGCCCTTGTAAACCAAGGAAGAATACAAAAACTCACAGGGTTTTGGAATTGAAGTCTCCAAGTCGGTGCGCACCGGCCGCTCCATAGTCACCGGAGCAAGCGGCGCCTTCGGAGACAATGCAACATTTCTCTCCGCCCCAGCAGCCACAATAGTTGCCATCTCTGCCTCCAGAAATTACTTGCAAAATTACTCTTTATAATCTGTTTCTGAAAGAACCCGTTTGCTATGGGACGATGCAATGCTTGCTTCAAAGAAAGAAACCTTATATGTAGCGAATATATAGCGGAGCGATGAGTTACGTGGGTAGGAGAAATCCTACTTGTAAAGTGCGTGGCAAACATGCAATGCGTCAGCAGCACAAGTGACGGCTCGCATGACACTTCGGCCCTTGTCACTCGACACGTACGCTAGTTAATGTGTCCAACCATGCCCCAGAAACCTTATATGTAGCGAATAGCGGACCAGGGCGGGTTACGTGGGTAGGAGAAATCCTACTTGTAAAGTTCGTGGCAAACATGCAATGCGTCAGCAGCACAAGTGACAGCTCGCATGAGACTTCGGCCCTTGTCACTCGACAAGTACGCTAGTTAATGCATCCATCCTTTGCCCCTTGATTCCTTGAAGAAAACAACCGGTTTTCTAGCAACAGTTTCTGGACCTTTAGATAAAAGCTTACGAGGACAAGGTAACTTTATCTCAAATCTAATGATGCTTAATCCTAACTAAGTATATTTTTTTATGTGTAATATAAATAAATTTAGTTATTATTACTTTTCCCACGTAAATATATTTTATAGATAATATATATAACTTTCTGTAATATATTCTTAATTTTTGTTTTTCTTCATTTCAATGACATTATTTAGGGTTAATTACATCCACCTCATTACTAAAAAAATCCTTGCTGATTTGAAAATTATATTTATTCCTGAAATTTATTGTCGTCCAACATTTCAACCCAACCGTTAGTTAATGTTAGAGTTCTGACCAAACGTCGTTAAAAAATTATGGTGAAATTTCAAAAATGTCCTTAGGGCCATTGACTCCATTTTTGTCTCGGTTTGACTTTTTTTAATAGACAAAAATACCTCCAGGAGTGGTGTTGTAAGATTTTTTCAATTGGTTAAGGATGTAATTTTTTTTTTTTGTTTTGTTTGATGTCTTAAATATAATAACATAAAGAAGAATTTAGGATAAATTTAAATACCAAATGTATTTAAGATAATCGAATTATCTTTCAGTTTGATAGATTTGAAACATATAATTTTAATAATTGAAATGATATATTCAACAATATTAAAAATAATAAGCATATCTAAAATAATTTGATTAAATTTATATAATTAAAATATAACATATTAAATTATGTTAAATATAAATTTATATTATTTAAATAATTTAATAATATTAAAATAGTAATATATATAATATTTTAATTCAATTCAATTCAATTTAACTCAAAAGTAAAATAAATAAAAATTAAAAGAAACTACATATATCATGATAATATATTTTTATTAATTTTTAAAATTAAAAAATAATAGCATCTAAAATAATTTAATTAAATAGCCCGATCTTATGAAGGAGGATCGGATTTAAAACGAGTTCACAAAATTCAGGAAAATAATTACCCAACAATTTAACAAGTCAACTCATGCTTCTAGATTACACCCAAACAACGCCCTTCAATGCCTTCCCCGGCTAACATGGGTTAACAACGGGTTATCTTAGAGGTACATGGAAGACTGTTAAATTATGAAATCTATTTGGATAACACAGTTCATAAATCCAAAACCTTCAACATAAGCCTAGTCTAAAGTGACCATAAATACAGAGGAAGTATCTAACTCATAGTTATTTAACACAGAGCCCCTTAGCCTTCCATTAGGCTAGGGTAACACCAAAGAAAATAAAATAAGGAAAAAAAAAAACTAACCTTGGGGAACCTCAGCACCAAATGGTATAAGCTTTAATTAGCTTTAATCAAATTACAAAAAGTGTTTACAGGAATTAGAATATGAAAACTTGAAAGAAAACTTAGAAATTTCAGGCTCTGCTAAACTATAAAATTGTGAGCCTATTTAAAGAAAACTAAAAGAAACTATCACAGATTCCAAAATATAATTCTGAAGTCCGAATAGTAAAAAGTGAAGTACTGTGTGGATTTCAAAATTTTTGAATCTGTAATAGTAAAAAGCAAAAAGCAAATGAATAGTGTCTGCATATAATTCAGATTACTATTTTTGACTTATTACAGCAATAATTTAATCACAAAGGCTTTCACCACTCACACTGTGATTACTTTTCTTCTTTCTCTTTCCTCAATGATTCCAGCATATAATCAAGGTCTTTATCAATGTAGACAAGAATATCATCCGCTGGATCCTAAGCATCTTGAAAAAGGCAATCAAATTGATTATTATCAGTCTTGATTTTGATGAAGTCTCCATTGACACTGTATCTCCACCATCACTGAAAATTTCGATGTCTTCATCCACATCTACAAATTGATCTTTTAATTGTTCCTAGGCCATATTAAAGACCTCTTTTAATAAATCTGCCTTAGATAATTTGCCTTTCCACATTTTAATTTTTTCAGAAGCTTTTCCCAGATTGATGAAGCTTCTTTTTTCTTGTCCTTATTAGCAGAATTCATATAACCTTGGTGATATGGGATAGCCCAACAGGCCCAACAGGCCCCCTTTACAGGTAATACAGC
>JACGDI010005348.1:1862776-1877625 GCA_014898725.1 Jacaranda copaia
GACATAGATCCCTTCAATAGGTACGACCAAGCGGACATAAAAAGCACCCACTTTTTCTTTTTGCACCTTGGTTTGATCTGTTAAAATTATTTTGGTGATCCGAAATTCTTCAAAAATCTAAAACTATTAGACCATTTAGTAATACAAATGTGAGTTGTTCTTTCAACATCCATCACTAACATCACCAAGATATTCCTTCTATTTGTATTAATTATTCAGCAGATATACAGCCTGGGACTGAGACTAAAGGGTAAATATAAACCCAAATTGAAATAATTAAATTTTATATATATTAACTTTCGACCTACTTATACTTTCCTAAAAATAAAAACTCTATTCATAAAAAAATGACTGTTCGTCATTTAGGAATGTCCTGTCTGGATTTATGAATTAATTATTTCTGATTAAGAAGCAATTTGATATTAATGGCTGATGATTTTGGCTTTAAAGCAACTCAATATAGGAAGTTGAATATTGATTTCTTTGTTTCGTAGTAGGTTAGAAATTTTAATAATTGCTCGTTAAATTTTCTAGGCAGATTATTTTTGCTTTTATGGTGGAGTTATTAAGGACTTGAATGATTGAAGTTTCAGAAAGATGCATTTATGTGATTGTGGTAAGAAAAAGCAGAACAATAATAAAATGTAATCTATCTCTCAAATACCAATAATTAGATTTGACCGTTGATTGGATGTAGCACAGTTCATTTAGCATGTTATTTATCGTGAGAATCCTATACGTGCGTCTACAAATTTGAGCTCCCCTTCGTACAAGCGTCGCCCGTTGTCTCATGGCTCATGCATTTTGTACCAGTCAAAAGCACAATTTCTTTCATTTTCCTTATCGTCTGGTGGTATTTAACTCTTTCCTCTATATTTTTTCCTTGGTTTTTGAGTTCATCATTATGGCCTCGTCCTGGAGAGAGTTGAGTGCATGCTGATAAGAAAAATATTCTTTTGCCTGAAAGTTTAGCACAAAAGCAATATAAGCAAACACCAATTACCAGTAGCTTATGCAACCAAATTTTCTTTGACAACAGAAGCCTTGTAAACCACTTTCATTCTCATTTTCGTTGAGATGGGAATTCCAATCCAATGCCAGTTGTTGGAAGCTCCGTGTCACAAGAAATTGGAGCGAAATTCTTTTCAAGTTCTTGTGACACGGAGCTTGAAAAGAAAACTCAGGGCCAGGCGCTCGGCAAAACGTTTCCCCAAACCTTTCACTGGGTAATATTTGGTTCCAAGACTGTCGCAAGATCCCGTGCAATTAAGAGGTACATTTGCCTCACAACCTAACGAGTCCTCAAATTTCCATTCAAGACGTGCCTCACAACATAATGGACCACAAAACTTTCGTTCTCGTATAAGGTCCACAACACCTGGTAACCTTATGTCACAGACTACCCAGCTATCAAAATTCCATTTTCCTAAGAACGCTGGTCCATCTACTTCAGAAACTATCAAACAATCAAGCTAATGCCTGCCCAGAAGAGTTAAGTGTTTTTGCTTCACAATATATTCCAGGCACCTATGGTCCTGCTCTCGGCACAACAACGTATCTCTTACAAACATCTATGAGTAATGAGGTAGAAGGCTCTTTTACTGGCTATGCGAAGCCATACATCATGCAACTAGAATAGCATTGAAGAGATGATGGCGGGCCGTAATGACATGGGTGGTGATTGTAACCCTGGTATGGTTGACCTGACCTTAAAGCTTTGATAACTCTGACTTGTATTGCTAGCTGAGAATAATTGGGTTGGATGAAGTGTTTAAATTTGATATCGATGAGTACATTTTGTTAAATGTAACCACATTCAAATGTTCGCACATCTGATTATTTGTTATTCTGTTCTTCATTATTAAGGACTGTTTTTTGAAGGGTTTAATGTCCACTAGAGTTTTGGACACATATAATGAAATGATACTTTAGTACATTTGTGGAATTTTTTCCCAGACGAAATGCGATTGTTCTTATATTTTTTATGCATATTGCGGATCCCTCTGCTATTTATCTCAGTGATTCTCCCGTTGTAGAGAGCCTAAGTTCGAGGCAGAGCATCTGTTGTCTTATCCTTGCATGTTTTGGGTCACTTAGGAGTAAGATGTCTTAGATTGGGTTTTTCCCACTTATTAAGAGGTATCATAATATTGTCTGGAATCTCTACTAACTTAGAATATAATTCTGACAATGAAAACTTTGTTCTATCTTCACACAATGGTTCCTTTTTCTTAATGAATTTTGTAGGATTTTATTCGGAAAGATTGGATTACGATTCTCGCTGAGATGATATCCGACCTATTTATCTTTAGGTTATGACTGGAATTAAAATATTTCTATCATGTTTGAAATACTTAATTTTTCTTCTAGTAGGCAGCTTTCTACTTATATCAAAATAATGGTTTTGGAATAAGGAAACATTGAGCCTTGAGAGGATAAATTCATCATTCAAAATAAACATTTTAGATTTTCTTTGCCCTCCGAAAAAAAGAGAACCCACTGAATCACTGAAAGATTTGTAGGAAAGCTTTAATTTCTAAAAATTTTTACCCTCGTTTTTGTTGAAAAGCCAATGGAGAAATGGGTGGAATTGTAGTATTCTTATCATAATGTTTGATATGTGTTCTTAATATTGAATAAGTGAGTAAAGATGTTACTTCTGCCAACAATGGTCAATTTATTTGGTGTAATAGGAGATTAATATTTTTCACTTTTGGAATCGAAATTAAGATTAGTGTAAAGTTATTACAACAACTTTTCAGTTTAACTTAAGCAAGGTGGTCCGACAAATAACCGACTTTTGGAATCTAAAGATTGCCCTTTAAGTCCTTTGCGCAACGCCTTTATATTTTTTTGGCTGCTTCATCTTCAGTTGGATCTTTAACTCAGTTTAGATGCTATATAAGAATTGTTAACCAAGATAGGCTCCCTCTTTTAGACTTCGAGGGCATTCTTTGAGCTGGTTGAAGGAAATTGATGAAAATTTGTTTTGTTGTATATTCTAAACTCTTATCACATATATATACTAGGCTGCTACTACAATATTTAAAGCATAATTTTCTATATTTGGAAACACAAATTTAGCCTATTGTTCCTGATTAATATTCATGGGATCAATTTGTGATGTGCATCCAAATTACTCGCACCTTGGATCCTCTATTTCATTTCATATTTTATCTCCTATTTTAATGTGTTGTATATATACCAAGCGTATCTGATATTTAATCAATTATTTTTATAAGAAAATATTTAATGCACATGTTATATATTCATACAATGGAATAAGTGATGAAATGTAAATTGGAATAGAGAATTTCAACCGAATTTCAGTATCATTTTTCGGACCTACCATCCCTGATTTTCACCATTATTTTGTAATATGCAATCAGCGTACGTGTCCACAATAAAATGTGTTAATAATCAATAAACAATAGTTACCATTGAAAAACACGCATTTCTACTGATTTCTCCATGAGGGACGTATCCGCATCTTTTGTAGGAGATAAATATTGATTTTCATTAATCGCATTTTTTATTCCAGATTTGATGTTATTTTGTGATGGACTTCCCAGTCCATGTGCTAATACTGGGATTATGTATAAAGAGAACTACTTGATGTTGTCTGTGGTTCATGATGAGTAATTTTATTTGTCATGAATTTGATGTTCATTTCTGTTTATGTAAATTATATCAGATCTATGGCAATTCGCAATGTCCATTTTCTTGCTTTGTGGTTTGTGTTTTAGATTTATATTTTTGTCAGATATTGTTTGTGTCAAGTTTTTTTCTTCTTTAAATGAAAATGAAAAGATATTTGAATTAGTAACCATGGGTTGTTAATTTTTCTGTGAATTAGTAACTAAATATTGTATATTAGAATTAATTTTTTTTAAAAAAATTGATTAAAAAAAAGAGAAAGAAATAACAAACTAGCAACTAACTAGACAAGGATAAAATTTTCAGCATTTTTAGTCCTTGTAAAACACCTAATTTATTAAGTCTCTTCCATATCGCATTCAGACAACCTCTTCTCTCTACAATACACATTCAAACCTTCATATTTTCCAGCAAAAGAAGTTTTCTTAGAAAGTTCTCAACCCATTCATATCCTTTGAAGAAATCCCAAACGGTAGGGAAGAAAAAGGTTGCTAAGAAATCTCAATGCTATTGATTCTCATTCTCCTGTCTTCATAGGTATGATTCCCATATTTAAATTCTGATATAACATAAGTTTTGGTTAAACTATGTGTCATAGTATTGGTATTTCGTATGCATTTAATAATTGCGAAGTTTAATAATTGATGCTATTAGGTTTTATTTTCAAATTCTAGGGTTAAAAGTTTTATATTAGTTCGTGGACTAAATTTTGATAATTTTATTTCAAAGTTTTTCTATACAATATCTAACAAGTTAGAATGTACTTGTAAAATTTCCTATAGAAGTTTTCTACTAGATTGAGTAGCGAGTCTAAATAGTTTCTTTTTAAAAATTTATCTATCCATCAAAATGAAAGAGTTTTAAATTGAACATTTTTATTATGAAATTTTTATGTGTTTAGAATGTTACTGTAAAATTTTAAAATCACAAACCCCATAGCTCTTTTTTTAAAAATCTTCAAGTATAACTGCCTAGTGATTATCGAGTTGGACCACTATCTTGAATTTTAAAAATTTGCTACCCATGATAATGGAAGTGTTTTAATTAACAAATTCTTTAAAAAATTAACTTAAGTTTATCTAGAATAAACTAATAAAATTGTAAAACTTAAGATTTCTTTTTTATTTTAATTGTGAAATACAATGATTTGTTATATCAAAAATTCTATTCTAAGAGTTATGTTTCTCTTATTTCCTAAATGAATTAGAAAAAGCTCCAAACAGATAAATACTAGATCCATCTCTTAGATTTTTGTATGACTTTGAATTACCTTCATCCAAGGTATGTAGAAAAAGCTATGGTCAAAATACAATAAAGTGTTATGTGAAAAACTTTCTAAAAATAGAAGCTGTTCCATTTTTGTACCATTGTTTCCTCTCAGACTCGATTTTTCTCTCTTATATTAGCTAATCTAGATTGCAACACCAATAGAAAAGTTTTATTACTCTTTCTTGACTTTCTAATGCTGAGAGAATCAAGTCAATTGGATATATGGAAAGAAAGTTATGGGTGAATCAAAAAAGTATGCATGAAAGAACAAATTTTAACATGTTTTGTGATTATGGATATACTAAGCTAGTGTTATATATTGACTCCTAAGAATCAAATCACTCCTAAAATATTCAAGTAGGATAGAAATATATATATATATATATATTACATGAAATATAGTGCTATGATTAGTTTACTAAGTTCCCTCTTGCTTCATGCAAATGTTATAGGAATTTTTATTAGTACCAATTTTAGATTTTTATGGATCTTTGTTTGGTTGTCTTGGATGGATTTGTGATTGGTTTTCATGGATCAAATTGGAATGTTAATTTAGTTGAATATTACTTTTGTGTCAATAGGTGTTTCAAAACTTAAAACGGCCGTCCTATTGATAAATATAGTGAGTGCCCGAACTCTTATATATATATATATTATATAATTCCTTAAAACCTAGAAGGTTATATATTGTAATGCATTTCATGAAACGTTTCTTCAATTTGCGCTACACTATTGATACTACTTGAAGCTGTTTATAAAGGAAATAGGGGTTGAGTTACTGCTGAGTCGACCAGGGAGGTCGGGTACTCAAGATGGTATATGACTTTGGAGCTTGAGATCTGCAACCACAACATGCGTTAAACTAGCCAAGGTGCCCTTGACGAAGGCACTCCGACGATCAAGTTAGTTCTGGTCGAAGTGGAGAGATCAAACAGAATATAGAGAATATAGAGTTTGTAGTGTATGGGATATTATCTTGAACGTAGTTGGGCCTGGAGTATTTATAGCTTTTTGTGGGCGTGATTTTACCCAAGTACCCTCTTGGGTACTAATTTTTCCACATGCCAGGGGATTGGGGGTCATTCAATGTTCTAGGTGGCTAAATCTCGGTAATGTGCCAGGTGGCTAAATCTTAGTACTGTGCCAGGTGGCTAAATCTCCTATTTTCCCGGATAAGCCATGCTAGTGGGGGCACGTTTCTACCAAAGTTGTTGGCAGGGTTGTCAGAGTTGTTAAAATTGTTGGCAACAATTGCACCGGCTGCCATGTGTCATTAATGCAGAGGAACCCAACTTGTCGGACTAATAAACATGGCGGGGATTCGAGTTAATGCCGGAGTGGTCTTAAGGTCAATTCATGTCAATCAGACTCTAATGTTCAAATTTTTAGAGTGGTCCTGAGGTCGATACTAGTCAAACGCAGACCCTACTAAGTGAGGTTGATACCGATTGACCAAACAAATTTACCGTTGGGCCTCATGGGTTGTCTCGTTTGATGTTGGGCCTGTTTGGCCTACTGAATTGTCCTATATCATGAGTCCCCCAACTCTCGGTCCTCATCGAGCCTGTTGACGAGAAGGGGTAGAGAGTTTCACATTCAACCATAGCGGGTACTATGCTCGATTAGGATTTCTAAATTCTCGACCTGAATTTTTAAACTTTTGACCTGGGTTTTTGAACTGTCGATCAGGGTTTGAGGTGATTTCTTCGCATTTAATGCACTAAAAGTACGCAGAATACAAAGTGTACTGGGGCAAACTATCATCATGGCAATTACATGGATTCCCATGCATGACTACCTATAAATAGAGGGATAAGTGGCATTCACACTTTTGCTTATTTGAATATCTGATCGAATTGCCATTTTTGAAGTATTTCAAGCTCTGTGCTTTGTATTTGAGAAACTCACACTGTAAGTGTCTTCGTTATCCTTGTATTTTTTGGCTTTTATGTTGTAGAGCCATGTCTGCTAGTTTGAATTCTGATAGCACTAGGTCTAAAAATATGGCCCGTGGGGGGGATATTAAGGTTGAGAGCACGTTTGGGTCCAGTGTCTCTTCGAGCGAAAATACTAGTTTAAGTAGTAATAGCAGCTCTAGCGAAGTTAAGGTAGTGTCGGAGGGGGAGGCTGGTCTGTTGATATGCCTGCTACCTGGGTCAATTATTTACCCCAAACTATTACACAAAAATAATCTCAAAAATAACCGCTGCAGATTTAGTGTGGATTAGGGCAGCGTATCATATCCCCGATAAGTATGAAATGGTAGTGCTGGGGACCCAGAGTAGAATGCATCGACCTCTCTAGGAATTTATAACTGTATTTGAGAAGGGGTTGAAGTGTGGTCTAAGGTTCCCACTCACCCACTCCATAGTCGACCTCCTCGTAAGGTTAGGGGTTTGCATCACCTAACTCCTCCCCAACTGTTTTGCCACTCTTTATAGTTTTGCTGTGTTGATGCATCTCTTCGACCAGCCTGCCACTTTTGCCAAATTTTCAAACTTATTTCAGCTTTTTATGTCTCAAAAGTTGGGCAGTAGCGAGGAGTCAGATTTCTATTACCTTACTGCTTGACCTCAATGAAAGTTTTTGATACCCCCCGCATCTTCTTACGGCTAAGAGTGAAAAAAATACTATATCTATATTTAGGGGCTGGGGGTGCTCACTATTCTGGGGGGTTGGTGGAGGAGGCCGATAGAGATGCCTAGTAACTAAACACCCAGTTGGCCCAACACCTTTATTTGGGATCTGATCGGGTTTGGGCTAATGAAGGCCTCCGTACTGACCGAAGAGAGGTGTTTGGTGCTGGCTGGTCTGTCACCGGCCTTGCTCAACCTGCTTGTTGATGATCGACTAAGTAAAAATTTTTCATCGATTGTTTTCATTGTATGTTATATGTCTGCTTGCATCTAATATTACTTTTCAAATTATTGCCAGTGCTGATCAGAGCGACATCATAGTCCGCAACAGAAACGAATCGCAAGTCTGGGCTCTAAGGGTCGAGACTTATCGACAAGTTGCCACTGCCACTTGATGTGGAGGTGCTGCTGATCAGGTAGGCTCAGCAAGGTCAACATTTGAACAGCAGCCACCATAAATTGAGACAGCTCCTGAGATCCAGTCCGCTCATCGGGAGGAGTCAGAGCTGAGTAGCCCCACAAGTCGGGGTAAGAGGCAGCTAGTTGAATAAGAAGGGTTGGCTCCAAAGAAAGCTGCTGGGGAAAAAGGGAAGCAGAAGGTCATGATAGGTTGGGACCTATTTGGGAAAACTGGTGAGGGCCCGATGTTTCGGCTTCCTCGACTATCTCTTTCGAGATTTACGATGGATTGGGATCAAGATATAACTGACTCGACCTCGATCCTCGATGGGGGGCTGACTGACCCTGATGCCCTTAAATAGATGACTTCGAGGCTCTTCTTAAACAACCAGTGCAAGTTCATGAACCTGAGCCAGCTTGGGATAATAAAGGTAATATCCTATTATTGCAACGTGGTAAGTGCGAGATCGATAAGTTTCGATCATGTCTTTTCTATTATGTTCCTGTTGGCTTGAGAATAATATTGCTGTATTTCAGATAGGGCAGCTGGGCTATAATATGTTCAAGCAGTTAGAGATGGCGCTTGCTGCCAAGGAGGAGCTAAAGGCTGGGGGAGAATTGAAAACTCTGAACGTGCAGCTCGAATCTTCCCAGCTCCAGGTCAAGTAGCTAAATAAGAGGGTTGCCGACCTCAAAATGCAGCTCGACGCCTAGGATCAATAGTTGGTTCAGGCCGTCGAGGATCGGAGTCGAATGGATAATAATATCATTAAGAAAGCCTATCTCGACCTATAGGTGAGCTTCAGCTTTGGACGAGCTAAAGGTCACGCGGAGGCAACCAGCCAAGCTAAAGAGACTTTCCTCTGGCATCTGCCTGCGGTGTGGTGCAAGGCTGTTGAGCAATTCATAGTCAGCACTGCTTTCTAGGATGCCAGCGCGATTATAGCCTTGGATGATGCCCGCGAAGCATATTAGCAGGCCATTAATCAATTGGAGCATATGGGCTACTACTTTCATGTCGAGGATAGGGACTGAATGAGCCTCCTGCTCAATGACAAGCTAGAACTATTCCTTGATTCAGAGAAAGGCGGCACTAAGCAGGCTGTCGAAGGAGGACTTGCTGTTGTTGCACTCGATGCGTCATTGTCAGCAGAGAAAAAAAAGAAGGTTGAGGTCGATGCCCGGCTAGAGCAAATATGCTCATAGTTCACATTCGCAGAGGATCTTATTGCCCAACTAAAGGATGAACAGGTCGACTTGGCGCAGTACATGTTGCGGTCAACTAATTTTATAGGCAATCTTTTGGGACCGTTAGAACCTCCTTAGGCAGTATCTCCGCTCGCCTGTGCAGTGCGTGAACTAGAAGCACAATGGCCTAAAGGTCGACAAGGGAAGCCAAGCCAACCCTGAAGTCGAAGCGGACTTGTCTTTCCCCTACTTTTTTTTTTACGAATGTATGTATGTATTTCGCCTAAGTACCATCAATAAGGAACACATCTTTTCTTTCATTCTCGTTCTACATACTGTTTAAGTTCTATTGTGGTGATGTGAAAAAAATACTTGGTTGCCTATTGTGTTGTAATGGTATTGCACAACTATATCATTAATTGCTTCATATTAATTTGCTCGACCCTTAGCGCTAATTGCCTCTCAAAAGCGATGGGGCATCCATCAGTATGGGGTCGATAAAAAGTGGATGGTCGAATAGAAATTGCAAGGGGTCACGTAATCTTCAACTATGGGGTCAACTAGGACTTGGATAGCTAGGAGCCTTTAAGGTGGCAGCCAGGGGCTAGTTGGTCATTGACTACGAGGTTGACTAGAAACTTGAATGGTTGAAAGCCATTTAGGTGGCAGTAAGGGGCTGTTTGGTCGTCGACTAAAAAATTAGATGGCTGGGAGCCGTTTAAGTGGTAGCAAAGGGTTAGTTGGTCATCGACTACGGGGTCGACTAAAAATTTGGACAGCTGGGAGCTGTTTAGGTGGCAGCAAAGGGCTACTTGGTTGTTAACTATGGGGTCGACTTAAAATTTGGACGGTTGGGAGCCGTTAAGTGGCAGTAAGGGGCTGCTTGGTCGTCGACTATGGGATCAACTAAAAACTTAGACGGTTGGGAGCTATTTAGGTAACAGTAAAGGCTGCTTGGTCATCGACTACAAGGTTGACTAAAATTATTAAAGATAAAAATTAAGTAAATAAAATTGCAATTTTATTTAAGCCAATAGGCCACAAGGGTAAACGCCATACAAATTTAAATAAAAATCTTCCTGAGATTGATGGTGTTCCACAGGTGGGGGAGTTCTTCTCCTTGCATGTTGGCCAGCCTGTAGGCATTATGTTTTGCTACTTTGTTAATGGAATATGGCCTTTTCCATTTTGGTTCGAGCTTGCCCACATTCTTGGAGACCTCCACCTTTTTGAGAATAAGATCTCCAACGTTGAAACAACGCTCTCTAATCTTTTTATTATAGGTCTGGCTCATCTTCGATCTGTAGCACTGCATAGTGTTATAGGCCTCCTGCTGACGCTCGTCGATAGTTTTGAGATCCAACTTTCTTTCTGATGTGTTTCATAGTGGGTGGTAGTAGATGACACAAGCAGTATGTTGGATCAATTCTACAGGTACAATCGCTTCTGACCCATATACTAGTTTGTAAGGTATGTGATTGATGGCTATTCGGGGAGTTGTCCTATAAGCCTATAGTATGCCAATTAGGTCATCTGCCCAGTTTGCCCTTGTGTCCTAAATTTTAGCTTTTAATTGGTCGAGGACAGTCCAGTTGGTCACTTCAGTTTGTCCATTTGACTGAGGATTGCCTACTGATATGAAATGTTGTGTGATCCCCAAGGTCTCGCACCAACCTCATGTACTCTTACTTTGAAACTGAATGCCATTATTTGAAATAAGTACCTTGGGAAGCCCAAAACAACAGATGATATTCTTCCATATGAAACTCTTTATAGCCCCATTGGTTATCTTAGGAATAGCCTCAGTTTCAACCCACTTAGTAAAATATTCGACCGCTAAGATTATAAACTTCCACTGCCCTATTGACCTCGGCAGAGAACCCACGATATTGATTCCCCACTGATTGAATGGCCAAAAAATTTATAAATTAACCATCGGTGCGGCTGGTTGGTGCGGTAGGTTGGAATGGACTAGACATGATGCACACTTGCGTGCGAAATCTACTGAATCTTTCAATAATGTTGGCCAGAAGTATCCATACTTGATAATTTTATGGGTAAGAGACCTTTCCTGAGAATGGTTGCCACACATGCCCACATGAATATCATGCAACACTTTGTACGCTTGATCTCGATCCAAGCACCTCAAGGGGGGTCCGTCGAAAGATCTTTTGTACAATTGACTGTGCTCATCGAGAGCAAATTTGGAGGCTTGACCTCAGAGGTGCTTAGCCTCATTTTTGTCATCGAAGACAACACCTTGGCTGAGATATAGCTTTATTGGAGTTTGCTAAGAAACAGTCACCTCGTCGATGGCCATTATAAGATTTTCATCATTCAGAGTGATTGACGGCCTATTCAAAACTAGAAATGTGATATTCTTATCTCTTGTTCCTCTGATTGAGCTGGCAAACTTGGAAAAGGCATCTGCCCGTTCATTCTCGGATCGAGGTACTTGGCTGAGAGTAAATCTTTTGAAAGACTACTGCAACCTCTTCACCTCAGCCAGGTACTGGGCCATCGACTGCTCTTTGGCTTCAAAATTTTCCCCGACCTATTCTACCACTAAATGGGAGTCTGTGAATGCGACCAAGTGTTCCACCCGATGCTCAAGCGCCATTCTCATCCCTGCCAGTAGAGCCTCGTACTCAGCCTCGTTATTTGTGACTGTATAATCTAGTTTAATTGCAAAATTATATTCCTCCGCATTTGGGGAGCGAAGAGTGATCCCGATTCCTTCCTCAGATGTGGTCGATGACTCGTTGACCTATAGAGTCCAAATAAGAGGGGCCGCGATACTCTGGTCAGGTAAATCGATATGCTCTGCAACGAAGTTAGCAAGTACTTAAGCTTTGATAGCTGTTCATAGCTGTTCGAGGTTGGAACTTGATGTCAAACTCTCCGAGCTCGATCGCCCACTTAGTTAATCTGCCTAATGTATTGGGCTTTGCCAACACTTGCTTCAATGGCTGGTTTGTTAGCACTATGATAGAGTGAGACTGAAAGTACAGTTTTAGCTTTCGAGCAGCGGTTACTAAGGCTAATGTAAACTTTTCAATCTCCAAATAATTATGCTCTGAGCTTTGGAGTTACTTACTGCAATAATAGACTGGTCGATGATCGCCATCTCGGGTCGATACCAATACTGAACTGATTGATGCTTTCGAGATTGCTAAGTACATCTAAAGTACCTCTCGTAGCTCGGGTTTTGCCAACATTGGGGGTGAGGTCAAATACTGCTTCAATTCGATCAGCACTTGGTCACACTGTTCTATCCATCGAAAACTCGTCTTTTTGGCATTTTTGAGAATTTTGAAAAAGGGGAGGCTTTTATCAACCAACCTCGTGATGAATCTCCCCAAAGCCACAATTCTCTCGATCAGCCTCTGGACTTCTCGAACCGTTCTTGGAGGAGTGACATCTAAGACTGCCTGATTTTTTGCGAATTGGCCTCAATGCCTCTCTGGCTGACCATATAGCTTAGGAATTTTCCTCCTCAGACCCCAAAGGTGTACTTTTTTAGGTTTATCTTCAATCTAAATGCCCTTAATATTTCAAAAGTATGACTGAGGTTAAGTGGTCTTGGGTTTTTTCTGTCTTGACTATCATGTCATCGACGTAGACTTCTATTGATTTTTTGATATCATCTTTGAACATAAAGTTTATTAATCGCTGATAAGTTGCCCCGGCATTCTTCAAACCAAAAGGCATGATAAGAAAGCAATAAACATCGTTAGGAACAACAAAAGATGTTTTATCCTTATCCTCGAGTGCCACGAATATTTAATGATAGCCTTGGAATGCATCCATCATACTCAATAATTCACATCTAGCAGTTGAATCAACTAGTAAATCTATCTAAGGCAGGGGGTAAGGATCTTGAGGGCATGCTTTATTCAAATCAGTAAAATCATTACACATCCATCACTATCCCTCAGTTTTTGGGACTAAAACAACATCACAAAACCAAGAGGGATACTGAATCTCTACAATGTACCCTATATCTAATAGTTTTCTAACCTCCTCCTTGATGATTTGCATCCTCTCGGCATTGAGTGTCCTTGTCATCCGTCTGATCGACTTATATGAGGGGTCAGTGTTGAGGCGATGCACAATTATATTGGAGTCGATCCCCTGTAGGTCAGATGCCTTCCACGCAAAGACATTGACATTTCTCCTTAAGAAATCGACCATGAGACATTCCAAGTGGGGCTCTAAGTCTGTCCCAATATGGATTGTCTTCTCGGGGTTACCCTTCTCTAGCTCAATAGTCATGAATTCCCCAATAGGCTCCACTCTGGTGTCCTCCAATTTTTGCTTTTTGTTGACCTGGGACTCTTCAGGTTCTGCTATAGAGGCATCCCTAGAAGTCTTCAGCTGTAGTCGAGTCTTCTGACTAGATGGCTCGATCGAAATGTTGTAACATCTCCATGTCTCCTTTAGATTGCACAAAAGTTCACCCGTGCCGACTAGGGTTGGAAATTTTATTTTTAAATGACGAGTAGATACGATGGCATGGAAGTCATTGAGGGTGGTCGGCCAATGATGACATTATAGGTGAATGGGGCGTCGACCACAAGGTAATTCGGCATTGATGTTCTTCTTCGAGGAGCTTCTCCAGAAGATGTGGTCAAGTTGATCGACCCCTCTGGTATGATCTCGGACCCCCTGAATTCGACCAGTGGTGTGCGCACAGGTTGGAATTTCAACTTTTTCAAGTTCATTCTTTTCAGTGTGGATAAGAAGATGACATTCGTTGAGCTGCCGTTGTCGACCAGAACCTTGCGCACCTCAAAGTTAGCAATCTTGATGGAAATGACCATTGGGCAATCTATCTTGTGATCAATATTTTTGCCCTTAAGATGGGCCAGGTCGGCATCAGTAAATGAAATGGGTTTTGCGCTCGTAAAGAGGTGGAAAGTTGTCTCCACAGGTGAAGCTTTATTGGACTCGAGCCTCCTCTGTGTCTATCTCTGAGCGGACTTAGAGTCCCCCCCAATAGAGCCTCTTGCGATCATGTCAATAACCCCTCTGATGGGTGGGCGATCATCCTGAGCGGGTTTTTTTCCTTTGTCTTCTCTCCTAGGGCTAACTGACCTTTTTCTACAGGGAGTCCGATTAGTTTTGCCCCCTTCAATCTGGGCTTCCACGGCTATGTATTTTTTGAGGTGACCCTGCCTGATCAACCTCTCGATCTCATCCTGGAGATTAAAGCACTCATCAATGTCATACCCCTTCTGTTTGTGAAAGTAGCAGTATTTCTTTGATTTCTTCATGGCTTCAGTCTCCATCAACTTTCTGGGCTTTTTGTGAAGGTTTTCATGTTGGATAACATACAGGACCTCCTTTCTCAGGATATTTAACAACGTATAGTCATGAAAGCGTTTGATCAGAGATCGACCTCGCTCTCTATGCTTCTAGTTGTCTCTCTCCTTTTTTTCTTCTCGACCTCAGAGGATCCAAACTTGAGTTTGTTCATTTTTTCCTGGGTCACGTATCTTCTGCCAGGTCGAGCGGCTCGTCCAGCGACCTGGGCTATTCTCACACCAGAGCGTTGGTGCATTCTTGTGCTTGAGCCACAGGAACAACACGTCAATCAGGAACTCAATCCTAGGGTTATCAATCTCCAGGACCTCCGTATTAAATTTGATAAAGAAATCTTAGAGGGATTCCCCCTCGTTCTGATTGACGGTATGGAGG
>JACGDI010005348.1:1877725-1888165 GCA_014898725.1 Jacaranda copaia
AGATCTGCTCACTTATCAATTGCATCAACTGGGGCATGGTGAGTGTCACTAGCTACTCTTGAGGGGCGCTGGCGCCCGGAGCATTGGTATCTTGCTGGGGGATAGGAAGAGGCGGGAAAGTGAACCTTTAGTTCTCTTCCCTTCCAGATGTTACTCTACGTGTGTTTACTATTTTCTCATTGCAATCTCAAAGTTCCCACAAATGGTGCCAAATGATACTGCTTGAAGCTGTTTATATAAAAATAGGGGTTGAGTTACTGCTAAGTTGACCAAGGAGGTCGGGTACTCAAGATGGTATATGACTTTGGGGCT
This sequence comes from Jacaranda copaia, assembly GCA_014898725.1. NCBI lineage: Eukaryota > Viridiplantae > Streptophyta > Magnoliopsida > Lamiales > Bignoniaceae > Jacaranda > Jacaranda copaia. The sequence continues at coordinate 1,878,038 of JACGDI010005348.1, forward strand.
TGAGATCTACAATCACAAAATATGTTAAACTAGCTGAGGTGTCCTCGGCGAAGGCACTTCGACGCTCAAGTTAGTTTTGGTGGAAGTGGAGAGATTGAATAGAATATAGAGAATATAGAGTTTGTAGTGTATGAGACATTACCTTGAGCATAGTTGGGTCTAGAGTATTTATAGTTTTCTATGGGCGTGATTTTACCTAAGTACCCCTCTCGGGTGTACTAACTTTTCCCCATGCTATGGGGCTGGGGATCATTCCATGTTCCAAATGGCTAAATCTCGATATTGTGCTAGGTGGCTAAATTTTCTATTTTCCTGGATAAACCGTGCTAGTGGGGGCACGTCTCTGCCAAAGTTGTTGGTAGGGTTGTCAGAATTGTTAAAGTTGTTGACAGCGATTGCACCAATTGCCACATGTCATTAATGCAAAGAAACTTGACTTGTCATACTGATAAACATGACAGGGATCCGAGTCAATGCCAGAGTGGTCTTGAGGTAAATTCATATCGACCAGACTCGAATGTTCAAACTTCTGGAGTGGTCTTGAGGTCGATACGGGTCGACCGCAGATCCTACCAAGTGAGGTTGATACTAGTCGACCAAACAGATTTATTGTTGAGCCTCATGGGCTGTTTTGTTTGATGTTGGGCCTGTTGGGCCTACTGGGTTATCACATATCAACTATATTTATATTCTATTGTGCACGTAATATTTTCTTCTTTTGTTACAAGTTAAAAGAAAACATGTTCTTTTATTATCTCTTTTTATTTGATAATGTTTCTAGACTAATAGTTAAATCCGATGATCAACTGATGACTATTGGATTTACTGCAACTACTATTATTACTGTCATTGTTAGTTGGATCCAACTTGATCTAGGTGTGCGAGTGATTTCACTGAGCGGCAACAGGCTTGTCGGTTCAACCCCAAACTTGCATGGCCTAATCCCCCTAGTGTAGAACAAAAGTTATTTATGGCTGAGGTGAGTTGTAAGATTTTCTGAAGGCCTAGCCTTGAGCGTTGTTTACTGAGATTGAACTTTGCCCGAACTGATAAGGGATTATCATGGTAGGAGTCCTAAATTTGGCTGGTTATAGCAAACATCGGTTTGATCATCATATTTAATTGTTGGCATATGAAAAATATTTACTATTATATTCCATTTTACTATTGTAAATGCATAACAATTTTTCACTATCTTCCCAAAAGTGTATAACTATTTCTCAATATTATTCAAATGTTTATAACTGTTTCTTACTATTTTTCTCAAGTGTTTATTATTGAGCATCTTTTGATCATGATATATTTTTAAATTCACATTGTATACACTTGACATTCACTGAATCCTTTACTCACACTCAATTTTTCTTTAACTTCCTTCTGGCAAACCTAGATCTTAATCCTAGTGAGGAGATGGACCCATTTTCAATAAGAATTAGAACTGAACTGCTATTTTAGAATTTTTCTAGTAGTTTCAATATCATTACTCTATTGTTTTATTAGTTCTTTTCTTTTAATGAAATTCTAGTTGAAGATGCTTATTAGTTTCTCTTTTATGGACGTTTAGTTGGAGTTAGAGTATTGAGCATTTTGAGTTTCTCTGTTGCATGAATTATTTGAATTCTTATGAATGTTTGGATTTTCTCTGTTGCATTGATTTTGATTCACGAATCTAACTTTACATTTAATTAATATTTGATTCCTAATGAATAATATATAAAGCCTTTGATATAATTAGATAACTCAAAGAAAATTGAAAATATTCCAAGTATGTATTTTCAATATCAATCAATACATCATTAGTAAACAAAAGTAATATACAATTGTAATTTATTTTCTTTGTTATATTTGCTTGCTCGCTTTGTGAACTCAAGTTATTGACAACTCATATTAACATAAGGTAAGATTTACCTAGAACTTCCAATTGTTTTAGTTTTTTTTTAAATGTTTTATGTTAATATTTGGACGTAGTCTTGATGATTGAGTTAGGGTGAATAATCAGTGGTCTCCAACAAATTTTTCCTTACTGATGCTGCAAAGAGGTGGATGGTCCGGAAGTCCGGTGAATTGAGATGATATTGGGCTTGAGATCTGCAACAAGAACAAACGTGAACTAGCCGGAGTTGCCCCCGTTAAGGCTCTCTGACGCTCAAGTTGGGTTTCTGGTGAGATGTAAAGTGTATGGAGAGTATATAGTAAAACAGTAAAGTGGCAATACCTTGAGCGTGGCGGTGTTGGCCTGATTTATAATCTGATAAGGGTGTGAATTTACCCAAGTGCCCTGGTCAGGTACACTTGAGCTTTCCTTATAGCCGAGGTATGATAGTCATTTATGCCCAGATCTCAGGGCTGGGCCACGTGGCACGATCTCCTGTTTTCCTGGGTAATGCCAGCAGTAGGAGCGCGCCTCTGCCAAAGTTGTTGGCAGAGTTATCAGAGTTGGTGGGAGCGGTTACATCCGTACGCAGTAGTCACATCTGCCACCACGTGTGATCATTGCATAAAGGTTCAACTTGTCCCATCTGCAACCGGGGGTCGATTCATGTCGACCACTCTTAGATGATGAGTTCAGGAGCAGCCTTCAGTTCGATACGGGTTGACTGCGTGGCTTACCATATGGGGTCGATACTAGTCGACCAGTCTAACTTCGCCACTGGGCTATTGTCACAATACTTTGGACGAGGCCCTCAGGTCGATACGGGTTGACCACGGGGCTTCTTATACGGGGTCGATACAGGTCGACCAAAGTGACTTACCTCAGGGCTTAGTGGGTTGAATCCTCTGATCTTGGGCCTGTTGGACCTGTTGAATTATATCATTTAACATTGGATCTCGCGAGTTGTATGATTTGTAAAAGGGGCTTTTTGGGCCTGTTGGGCTATCCCATATCACTTACCATAATTATTTGCAAGTTTTCTTTGTTAGTGCTTCGTTGGGTATGAAATTCACTGACTAATGCTTCTTTGTTAGACTATTGCTCGCTCGCATCATAAATTCAAGTTATTGACAGCTTACATTAACATAAGGTAAGATCTTGCAATTGTTTCATGTTTTTTCATGTTTTATGTTAATAATTGGAGGAAGTTTTGATGATTGAGTTAAAGTGCAATGATCAACGATCTCCAATAATCTTTCCTTTACCATAATTATTTGTATATTTTCTTTGTAAGTGCTTATTTGGGTACATGGTTCGCAGGAACGGTCGCGGGGATTTGGACGGAAGGTGAGGTTCCAATTCCATCACCATGTCACAGAACGGTCGCGGGGTTCCGCATATTTTTGTTATTAAATTATTAAAAAAATTTAAATAAATTATGAAAAATATAATAACATTGAAGATTCTATTTCTTGCCTATATAAAGTAATTAGCATAATTTTAGATATCACAAATTAATGTTGTAGACTACATTAGCTCAACGAAGCTCTTAAATATTAGAAAAGCTATTGTACAACATAATAAAGACATAATATATCTTTTGTTTGTAAATTGCTGTTAATTTAATTTATAGCCATATAACTAATACAATATTCAATTTTTCTATGCAGGAGCACACATAATAGGCCAAGCCCAATTCTTTTTGTTCCATAATAGAATATACAGCAATGGTACAGACATTGATACCGGTTTTGCCAACACTCGAAGGTGCCAGTGCCCTCCAAGTGGTAGCAAAAGAAATTTGGCGCCGCTTGATTTCGTGATGCCCAATCCATTTGACAACAATTCCTTTAGGAATTTGATTCAAAGAAAGCGTTTTCTTCAATCTAATTAAATTCTATTTAGTGGAAGATCAACGGACAATATCGTAAATGAGTACAGTAGGAACCCAACAATATTTTCATCTGATTTTGCAAATGCCATGATGAAAATAGTAGAGATTGAACTGCTTACGGAAGAAAATGAGATTATAAGAAGAGTGTGGAACATTGTTTTGCTTCCTGTTGCAGAAAACCCATTCCGCCACAACCATTCCCATTCCGTTCCACCTTGCCGGACCAATAAATCGGTCTGGAATGCTGATCCGGTGATAAATAGGTCACTTTTTGCCGTGCCAGTCACACTTCTGTTCCAGGTTGGTGCGACGGGACGCTCACAACAGTTCTGGTTCCATATCGGCAGTTCCCGTCGATTTCGTGGGGTTCAAGCGAACCATGTTTGGGTATGGAATTCACCGATCAATTATTCTTCAAATTTTTAAAAGTTTTCTAGGAATCAAATATTGGTCGTAGTACATCCAAAATTATGTTCTTCTGTATTTGTTGAAATTGTGGCTAAGAAATAGTCTACAGAAGTAGCATATTGTAGTTTTTGTTTATCAAGTAACTGGAAATTTGTGGGTGAACAATAATTGTGTTGTCTAATCCTTAGTGGCCCAACCATTGTTTCCGCCATCCATTAACTATGAGATTTTTCACTTTTATATGATAATGAAAGTAATTATTTAGGAAGAATACATGGTTGAAGTTTACATCTATGTTATTTTTGGAAACAATAGCTATAACTTAATGTATATAATGCCATATATATATATATATATTTCAATCCTCTAAAAATGTCATTTCATTGATTGAGTCATTTTAGTGAAACAGATTAAGTGACTTTGAGTTCCATTATGAATTCTTTAATTTAGCATGAATTTGTTAAAATTGAAAGAGTTGATTCAATTAATCATAGTTATTATTGTTATGAGTTTAATTAAAAATAAATTTAAATTAATTATAATTACCATTAAAATACATGCATTAAATGTGATAATTTCAATATATGTTATTATGTTTGCTAAATAAAATATTTTAATTTAATTAATTTTCAGTATTCCTGGGTCAAAATGGCATTTGGGATATGAAGGAAATGAGTTGCCTCCGCTTATATATATATATATATATATATATATATTTATCGTGAGAAAAGGCTTGCATTTGAGCATCCCAAAAAGTGCTTGTGCTGTGAATGCTTTGATAACATTCTTTCTATTATTTTTCTCTTTAAATTTCTTAGAACATTGCAGCAATTTGATTCATGATTTTTTTAAAAATAACAAATGCTCCTTATCTAAGGAATGCTTATTGTGATCACTATGCAAGTAACAACAAGGTCCATCTTGTATATATCAAAAAGTATCAAATTTTTAAACATTTATTTTTTTTAAATTGATTAGTTGATTAATCTAACGATTTTATTAATTAATTATTAAATTATATTTCCAATTGCAATATGTCATTATCTTAAGATAGTTAGTAGGAAATTTGTAGACGAGAAAAGTTTTTAATACATGTGCATGATGACATTTGACGAATTTGGTATCATTTGTGAGCACATGGTGTTTTTTTATATGAGACCATTGCCGATCTTGATAAAATATATAACAAATTCTATATGATATAAGCCACAATGTTTGATGTCTTTTTCAAAATATGCCTTTTTCCTTGTACAAATAACGTGCATTTCGTTTCTTGTGATAAATTCTACATCACATCTTTTACGATTAACATAATTTATTCTTTATATAATTAATCTGAGTCACTTAGATTTAATTCATTTTCATTCTCCTTATAGAAATATTCGAAGCCAAGTAGTGTTTCACTAAAAGGCTGATCAATCTATAAATCACATTTTATATCTTCAATTCAGTTAGGCAACTATTAGTTTAATTGGACTATAATGATTTTGAGAGAGAGAGAGCGAGGATATCAACCTTTAAAAACACAGCAGCAAATTCATACTTCAACATTCAATTTTGGCATTACAATTGCCCCTTTGTTTGGACAAAATTTTGAACCTAATGATTGGTACATGCAATTAGACCTACTCTCATAACTTGCCTATGTAATTTACTGTATCTGTCTTGAATTTCGGTGGTAGAGAAATCACCTCCTTAATTGCTATTTGAATTTAAATATTCTATTTTTACCTTCTTAATTGCCATTACAATTTGAATTTTCTATCTCTATTCTAATTTTTTTTTATTTGAATGATATTGACTGCATCATTTGCTTCACTGATGGAACTATGAAAGAAGGAGAACTCATAGAAATGTTATAGGATTGACACCAGTATAATTTAGTTCTTTGTTTGAAATATTGAATGATTAATTGCATTATTTTACACACGAAAATTTAAATACTAATTAAATCCCAAGGACTAACAAGAAATAATCAATTGTTTTAAAAACTAGGATGAAAATTGTGAAAATAAATTAATATGCAGATATATACAACTCGAATCCAAAGATCTCTTATTAATTGTCAAGTTTAAAAATTTTAGTTTAAGAACTTTGCCACGTACGCAAATTCTTTTTCAACAATGTAATTTAATTAAGAGGATGTGTTTTTTAGTTTATAAACTTCTCAAAACATCTTGTAAAATACTATAAAAACCATAAACTTTCTATATGATAAATTTAGCCTTACTAAATTACCTTTAGAATTTAGGAATAAAAAGTGACGCAAGAAAGAAAGAAAGTGGAGAAGGTTTACATAAAATAAAAGAAAGTGTAGAAAATGAAAAAAATTCAAAATTTAGGATTGTAAAATGGCAACATAAAAGCGCATAACAACCATCAAATAAACTGCAACTATCCACATAATGCACAATATTACATATGATTAGAAAGAGACTTACAAAATCAAAAGAAAAAAAAAAACTACCAAACAATCCTCAAAACCAAAAATAATTAAGAACTTACAGAGTTACGCTCAAGTAGCAGAAAATAAGATGGTTTTTAAAGAGAAATAATGCCTTTAATACATGCGGTGAGTGGCAAGAGATGGCAAATGGTAAATAAATACGATGATAGTGAAGCACTATAGTCTATAGATTGTTCAAAATAGCTTAGTAGCAATTAGGGTTGTAAATGAATATTCGAAAATCCATTTACTGTTCGCATTCGAATTCATTTATAAGGTTATTATTCATATCCGTTTAAAGCGGATATTATCCGTATTCGATTAGTAGACATCGATTGTAAACAGATACGGATATGGTAAATGCCTATCCGATTCGTTTAATATTCGCTCCGAATACATATCCGTTTGATATATTCATTTATATATTTGATTATCCATAATTTAATTAAATCCTCTATTCGTATCCGAAAAATAATATTTTAAAATATATATATATATAATATTATAATTTTATGTATTTTAATATATAAATAATATTTAAAAAATTACCATATATAATATACTATTATACATAATAAATTATTTTTATTTTTTTAATATGAAATTTCATAATCCATTTATAAATGAATATATGTATAAATTAGTAATTAAAGAATTAATAAAAAAATTAGATGGTAATGAAGATAATTGAATAATATTAAATCAAAAAAATTTGAAAAATCAATATATAAATGATAAAATTAATCAATATAAAATTATTGTTGCTTTACTTTATAATGAATTTATATTGATATTATTTATTAATATTAATTAATCATAAAGCGAATCAATAATTATAAAAAAATTAACTAAATTAATAATAATTAAAATTTTAATTCTAAAATAAAATTGTAAAATACTAAAATTATTAACTAGCTAAGGGGACATTAAGATTTAAGAGAGTGTCTAAGTAAGTTTATTAGCTTCTTAAATCATGTTATAAGATATTTGAGATCTTACAAGATATCAAAAAGTGTTTAGTAAATTTTTTTAAAAAGGAACTTACAAGCCTTTAAAATAAGATGTTAAAAGTTTATAAATTCTTTTTATAAAGTTAGTAATTCCTAACTTATTTTTAGGATATTAATAAACTCCCTTAATTTTAAGCATATTAATTATAAAATTGCCATTATTAATACCTTATAGACTCCAAAATTTTATTTTATCTAAACACTTTAAGAACTAATTTTTCAAAAAAGATCTAGCAACTTGTAAGCTATAAAAATATCTGATAAGATGTAAGTTTTTTTTTTTTTTTAAATAAGTTCTCAAAGTATTTGGATAATAAGATCTTGGAGCTTATAAAGTATTAGTAATGATAATTTTATAATTAATATGATTAAGATTAAGGGAGCTTGCTAAGATTGTCAAAATAAGTTAAGATCTCCTTATTTTCTTAAAAAGTACTTATAAGTTTTTAACATTTTATTTTAGGAATTTTGTAAGCTATTTTCTTAAAAAAATTATAAAATACTGACATCTTATAAAATATTTCGAGGAGTTTATAAACTCACACAAACAACTTTTAAATATTTTACAATATCTAACTATATACATATAATATAAGATGAAAATATCATTTCATAATTTTATTTTGTAGAGTTGTAGTATTATTAATTTAGAAAACTAATAAAATTTATCTAAATATAAAACTTAAACTTGAAATCCTATAGTGTCACAACTTTATAAATTTTAAACCCAAAATATTAATAATAGAGAATATTTTCATTGATTAACATTGTTACTCTACATATCTTCTAAAAGTAAATGTCAATATTCAATAGCCATCCTAAAAACTAATTTTTTAAAATTATTTTAAAATATAATATACAAAAATATTAAGTATCAAAATATGAATCAGAGTCATATATAACAAATTAATGAATAACTAAATTTTAAAATTAAAAATTAATTACTACAATAAAATAAAAATTATCTTTGATCTTTGATCTTTGATCTTTGAAATATGCTAATTTTATTGTTTGTTTGTTGTTTTTTCTAGATTATATTATATTATTTATTTGATTTTTTAAATAAAATTTATTAGAAAAAAACATGCATTTTATTATAAGTTAATGGATTCGGATGTTCGAATATTCATAAACGGATATTCGAATATTTATAAAAAGATATTCGGAATAATTATAATCGGATATAAATATATTCAAATTCAAATAATATCCGACGGATACAAATTCGAATCTTATTAAAAATATCCATAAGATATGAATACGGATATTATAAAACTTAAATAGATATGGATACGGATACAACTTATCCAATCTGTTTAATATCCGTTTACAGCCTTAGTAGCAATACCTTTGCCAATAAGAGACCATCACAGCACAAATAGTGAGACATACTAAGCAACCTACTAACTTGTATAACAAAATGATGTACCTTTATCTTTTAACAACATTTCAACAAATATAATGAGAAAACAAGGCAAATGATGATACAAAGTAATAGGCAGCGGTCGTATCATTTTATTCCATATCGTAATTTTTTTAAAAAAATATCTAACAATTAATTTATATATCACAAAGATATGCATTGGAAATGCATAATTAATTATTGTAATATTCTAACTTTAAACTCATTAATTATTAAATACTAATACTCTGTAATACTATATAACATTAAATGCATCAATATTAATTTGAATATTTTTATATTGTTAAGCTCAATTAAAATTTAAAAACTTTGCTATTATTAATAAAGTAACAATCCTTTCTACAATATTATTCTTTTTTTATATGGATATTCAAGTGATATGCTCAGAATATTCTTATCTTTATTTTTATTCCATATAAATATATCTTATAATAAAAATATAATTAAAATTAAAATTAAGCAAAAATAGGCACACAATCAATTTATTAGTGACAATAGAAATAAATTATAAAATTAAAGATTCCTTCAACCACGACCCAAATGAAATGGTTCAATAACTTCAACTACTATTAATTATTACAATACAAAAAATACATGTAAGTCATATCCTTAAAAACTTTTAGTCTTCCAAAATATTTTTTATTTTAATATTTTTCAATTTGCATATTCTCATTGATCTATTTTTTAGCAAAGAGTTTTTAAAATGGTAACGTATTGACAAACTTCTAAGTGTATTTCAACTTTAGGTATAATATTAAATATTTTGATATATCTTTAAACATGATCATATACGCCTATGCCAAAAAAAACTCATTAGTGTTTTTAGATCCATTTACATAATTTTCTAATGATAGTATTATAATAGATGTATTTCGAAAATGAAGACTAGAAAAGATGAAGAGGAAATGTGTGGTATTGGGTACTATAGAGAGGCAAGAATATATAGATAAAGTTAATGAGCTCAAAAAAAAATGAGAAACTCAATTAAATTATCTAAGAAGTTTGCAATTAATAGCTTCCAAGAGCACAAATGGTTCCTTATCAATCAAAAGGTCAATACTTTTTTACTAAATA
>JACGDI010005348.1:1888400-1901171 GCA_014898725.1 Jacaranda copaia
TATGAACCTCGCACATTTTATTGTGATAAATAATGAAAAAGTCATGCTTGCTTCAATTTAGATGCCAGATGAATTGTATGACTTGTTTACTTCTCAATCAGAAAAACGCCTTAAACTTTAGAAATAATATTCGAGTCTTAAACTACATATTCGCTTTTACCTCATTTGGTGTAAGATTAGATAAAGAGCTTGCATCTACAAGACATGGAATTTATACTTTTCAAGCACAAGGTATGGTATACCATCATCTTCCAAGGTTAATTCCAAATGAAAATGGCCTTGGTAATTTTCAATTGTATTTTTTTGAAACTTAAAATGAGGTTCAGAATATAATGAATATACTAGAAAAATCAGACTCATCTGAAGCAATTGTGAGGAAATTTATAAAACTTATGCAGATAAATCCATATGCAAAAATCTTCAAAAGGTTAAAGTATTACCCTTCAATGAATGATATCCAGCTACATACCTTAAAAGATTTGAAATTAGATAAACACATTTATAATTCCCTAAGTGCTAATAAAGTTGCAGCTATATGGGTCAAAGGAAGTAATCTTGATACATAAGTGGAATGAGATATTGTTGTCTATGCACATTCAGATCATAAACATAGAATAAAGCACTATTATGGATGTTATGATCCACTTCAGTATCTACTTCTTTTCCCAATATGTGACATAGGATGGCATCAAAACATTTAGAAATGATATACCAAAACAACCAATAACTCAATCCAAAAAAATGGGTCTATCCAAGTGACCCTTACCTATAGTCCAACCATTGTTGAAGAAGAACTTACATGTTTACTTCTATTCTATATATTATTCATTGTCTATTATTCTAGCATTGCAAAATGATAATTATTTGTTTTTTATTCTCTATTAATAGATATACTAACTTAGTCAATACAATAACAAATCCATGAAAAACTTACATAATAAAAAATTCAAAGATCTAAAAACATGAAAATAACATATTTTATATTTTTTACTAAAATTTTGAATGATTTCTAAGTGGATTTTCTAGACTTGAAAATTATAAATTATTTTTATATAAATCGATGAAATTTTGAATTATGTCGATTCTATTGTAATTCATTTTTTAAAAAAAATCTATGAATATTGATAATTATATATTCAAAACTAGTTCTTCAACACATAGTCTTCTTCTAGAAGCACCACAAAGCATCAACTTCGTACATTATAACATCTCTTTTCAAATCTTGCACAATATGCAAAAATATTACATAACTTTATGTCGTCTTCTATTATTAGGTCTTCCTTCATATTTTCAATAATTACATCTAATGTATTACTTTTCAATAGATAATGCACTTGCTACTAATAACTTTAACGGGAATAAATTTTCTGCGGAGGATATTCTTTCGCAAGAACAAGAAAGTATTTATATATATAAATAATTTTACACACATATATCCAAGTGAAATCAGACAATATAGATAGTTCTCTTCCTAAATTTTTGACTTGTATATTGTCTCATTGGTACAAATAGCGATCTATGAAGAAAGTAATAAAAAGGTATCATGTCGAGAGTATAGCTGCAATAGGCTACAAATAAGAAGCCCAAGAGATTTTGCACTACTTTTTGCTAGAAGGCTATTGCAACAATATGTAGTTGACATGTGCATAAAATTTGAGATCACAAGATGGACTATTGTCGTGATAATCAACCAAATTTAAGATCTAAATTATGCCAAGGAATCATGGATAGCGTCTTTAAAAGAGAGACTTGGGGTAATGAAGTTAATGACTATTTACTTTTTATTTTTCTTTTGCTCTTCCATAAGCATATCGATTAAATATAAAGAATTAATAAGTCACGTGCAACGCACGTGCACCTTTCTAGCATCTATAAAAGTTTGAATGAGCATAGTTGTTTCTTCCCTTTTATGTGAGGACAAAAGTATCCCTATCTAATAATACTTTCACATTTAAGACACATGGTTTAATAGTAATTGCAACTATTAAACATCAAATGTATATACATTGTATTTAGACTAATAAAAAATAATAATATCTATAATTAATTAAAGCAAGTTTTTCATCTTAAATAATGTATATACGTCAAATATATATCATTGTAATTATTAGATTTATTACAAATTTAATATATTTTTAATTAAAATTATACAAAGTAATAATTACATTAAATTAATTAAATAAATTTTCTACTTACCAAATGTATTTACATATATTGAAATTACCATATTAAATGCACACAGTTTAATGGAAATTACAACCAAATTAAATTTATTTCAAATTATGCTCACATAAAATAATAACTACAACTAGTTAGATCAAGTTTTTCCACTTAACAAATGTGTATACAGATATAGTAGATATGTATATACATTGTTTGTATTAAATATATTCTAAAATTAAGTGTATTTTTAATTAGGCATATACAAAATAATAATTATATTAAAATTAATTAAATCAAATTTTCAGACTTAACAAATAGAATTACTTGTATTGAAATTTATCCTTCTACTGACATATTTAGCTAGGCTTATAGAAAATAACTATTAAATTAAACCTAAGCAATTAAATTATATCCCCATCTAATGAGACTATTATCATCACATTCAACACATATAGTTGTGTGGTAAATTACCACTAAATTAAATTTATTTTAATTAGACTCATAATAAAAACTGAATTGAAATAAATTCAAAAAAAATTTAATTGATGAGGAAAAAATGATACTTCATAAATACATTTGTACATATATTCTCTCTGCACTCTCCATAAAAAATAAGAAACGAAATATTTTTTATATCTCAAAATATGTGTTCAATTCAAATGTAATAGTAAATTTAATCTAACAATAAACAAGAATTGGTTAAGTCATACAATCAAATGTTTAACTGATGAGGAAAAAGAATGAGATTTTATAAATGCATTCATACAAAAATGGGTTCTTCCTCAAAAATAAAAAGAGAAAAATATGCATTTATATCAAAATAGGTATTAAACTCATATATAATATTATCTTTAATCTGATAATGAAAAAGAATAAACTAAGTTTATTTAAGTTTTTTTATCTTTTCATTTATTTGTGTATTTATATATGTATGAAATATATTTTTTGTTAATTTTCACGTATAATGATGTGCACATTTTACTTTCGTAAAAACTAATATCAAAAGAATACTTTCATGTTGTACCACAAATTCAAACAAAAAAAAAAATTCTTAACATTATTTGTTTAAGTAAAAAAGACAAAAAATGCGTCAAAATGAAAAAAAAAAAAAAAAAAAAAAGAAGAAGATATAGTTCATAGCTCTATTTGAAGCTGAAAAAAATTAAGAATCAACTAAAATTTTTTTTCTTTGAAGTTTTTAAATAAATTATTTTTCAATTAAAATAATAATGTGCTATGGCACCCCCCTTGGATAGCCCCTAAGCTCGGACCCACTCCAATTCAGTTTTAATTCTTAATGCATAAACAAACAATAGGCCAACAATGAACTTTTCAAAACCTATCACAGAAACTTTCAAAACTTGATAGAAATAGCAACGGATTTCAATTTAAGCAAACCACAACAAGAGTTATCAGAGATAGCAGCATACTTCAACTTAAGCAAACCTCAACTTCCACAAAATACTATATACAAGCCTTAGATGATCCCATAACATACAACATAAGTACTATATATAAACCATTAGTGGTCCCATAATATATAACATAATATATACAGCCTACAAATGTTAAATTTAGACATAATATATCACAACATTTGTAGAGTATATAAAATATCCAAGAGTACCCATAAAGAGATACAATCATCTATTCTATTAAAAAACATATACCCTTCGATCCAAGCCTGGAGCCCAAGTTCATCATTTAATCTTGTATGAGAAAATCAAAGATAATACAGGGCGTAAGTCTAAAGGACTTAATGGGGGATGATCGTACTAGTAAGCAGTAGAGATTTGTCAAGGAAGAATCAACTTAACATACCGTAAATAAGTAGTCAAACAGGAACATATTAGGATACAGTTAAACAGCAAGGAATCAATCAAACAGTCAAGATCTATTAGTCAAGATACAATCGAATAGCCAGGATACAATCATATAGAATAGTCCAGAATAACATATGCATTTTAGTTAGTCCATCTTACCCAAGCGTGACAACTTGGTATACGGTAGATTCCTAGGAGTATCCTTAGAACTTTGTTGATTCCCAAGAGTGTCCCTAGCACATTGCCGATACCTAGGGGTATCCCTATCATATCATTGATACTTAGGAATATCCCTGGCATATGCCGACACCCAAGAGTATCCCTAGCATGGTCCATATATCCAAGCATTTCGCTAGGATTGGCACTTAGCTCAAACATATCTCAGGACATATATCAAGATCAATAAAAAATTCAGTTAAGCCAACATGGCCATATAACACTGTAATGGATAACAAGTATGTCAGTAAGGCAACAGATAATAGTACAGATAACAGGACAACACAGAAAATAGAGTGATAACAAATAATAGACAAGAGTTTTAGATGCCAGAATGGACAGAAAATAGAAATAACCCACACAAGGGTGTACCATTTTATCAACAAAAAACAGTCATGATTCTAAACAATTCATAGATTTCAATAAACATGATGCAGTATGGTACAAAAACAAGAACCCTCACAAGGGTTTATCATAATAATAGAGAGGTATAATCAGTGCTAGATTGGCAGGCCCTCACTTCTGTAGTCTCAGAAAACACAATCGTCACCTACTAGTCCACGGGACCAACTTCTTTGTCACCTAACCAAAAGAGTATATTTATTGTCAAAATCTTTATTCGACCCTAATAATTACAAGTATACTATCAATAATCTAAAATTGGCAACTATTTGTCTAATATAGTAGTTTTAGGGTTCGATCAGTACTATCATTATAGTACGGCTAATTATGCCATTAATATGAGAACATTTATGTAGTTTGTGTCAGTACTAGCAAAAGGGCATAATTAGGTTCTTATTTATATAATTAACCTCATATCATTATTCCAATGCTCCCTAGATTACTAACCCAATTTGTTCATCAATAAGGTTGTAAGGTCCTCTATCTTACTACAATAAGTTATATACCACAAATCTTTCTATCTTTGAATCCACTAATATGAGGGAAATAAGGTCTAATGTCATCTTCAATTTTTCTCAAGAGATTCTCTAATTAGAGCGTCTTTTTAAGGTACTCACTTCCTTAAGATTGAGCATTATCCCAAAGGTTCATTTCTTATTTAATCCCACATTCAAGTTCACAATAAAACCTCATATTTTCCTATCCAAAATTTCACATTCCAAAATCATATCCTGACATGACTCAAGTATTCCTTATCTTGAGTATACATATCTAATGCATTTTCAAAAACAAGCTTAGTCACTATTAACAAAAATTCCACATTCTGAGAATCATATCCTAGAATCAGATCCCTTAATAATTCAAGTTTTCCTTATCCAAGTGTCCACATCCTATAGCACTCAAACTCATCTTACTAATATCAACTGATCAAATTCATCTTAAATACTTGAATCACACAGGAACTTCCCAATACACAAGATACCCAAAAATCCATATTCAAACTAACCTAAATAAAAGGTCAATCATGAATTCCAAGGACAATTAATGCCTAAGTTATCGACAAACCTAGGCTTTAATACCATCTCGGTTGCACCCCACTCAGATAGCCCCTTAGCTAGGCACCACTCTAATTCAGTCTTAATTCTTAACCCATAAATGAACAATAGGCTTGTAATGAACTTTTTAAAACTAATCACAGAAACTTTCAAAACTTGTCAAAAATAGCAATGGATTTCAACTTAAGTAAACCTCAACAAAAGTTATCAGACATATCAATATACTTCAACTTCCAAAAAACATTATATACAAGTCTTAGGTGATCCCATAACATACAACATAAGTACTATATATAGACCATCAGTGGTCCCATAATATTTAACATAACATATATACCTTGCAGATGTTAAATTCAAACTTAACATATTGCAACATCTCTAGGGTATACAAAATGTCTAACAGTACCCATAAACATATACTAATATCTATTCTATTATAAAACAAAAACCATTCGATCAAAGCCTGAAGCTCCAGATCATCATTTAATCTTGTTTGAGAAAATCAAAGATAATACATAGAGTAAGTCCAAAGGACTTGATGAGGGATAATCGTAATAGTAAGTAGTATAGATTTGTCAAGGAATAATCAACTTAATAGATCGCAAATTAATAATCAAACATGAACATATCAGGATACAGTCAAACAGCTAGGAATAGTTAGACAGTTAGGATATAATCTACCATTCAAGATATAGTTGAATGGTCAGGATACAGTCAAACAGAATAACCTAGGATAACATATGCATTTCAGTCAATCAGTCTTACCCAAGCATGATAACTTGGTACACGGTAGATGCCTAGGAGTATCCTTAGCACTTCGTTGATGCTTAGGAGTGTTCCTAGCACATTGCTAACTTATAGGAGTATCCTTGGCATATCGTCGATATGTAGGAGTATTCTTACAATATTGCTGACACCTAGAAGTATCCCTAATGTATCCCATATACCCAAGCATTCCACTAGGATTGGCAATCAGCCCAAACATATCTCAATAAATATATTAGGATCAATAAGCAAATCAGTTAAGCCAACATGGCAAATTAGTGTTGTAACAAATAACAAGTATGCCGACATGACAACAGATAACAGTATAGATGACAGGACAATACCATGACAATATTGAAAACAAAGCAATAACGGATAACAAAAGGAGTTCTAATTGCCAGAAAAGATAGGAAATAGAAATAGCCCACAAAGGAGTGTACTATTAAGTTAACAGATAACAATCACGATTCTGAACAATTCATAGATTTCAATAAATATGATGCAGTATAGTACAGAAATAAGAACCTTCACAGGGGTTTATCACAATAACATGTAGGTATAATCAATGCTAGATTGGTAGACCCTCACCTCCATAGTCTTAGAAAATGCAATCACTGCTTATTGGTTCGTGGGACCCACTTCTTTATCACCTAGCCAAAGGAGTATATTTTCTGTCAAAATCCACATTTAACCTTAATAATTACAACTATACTATTAACAATCTAAAATTCACAACTATTTGTATATGACAGTTTTGAGGTTCAATCAGTACTATTATTATGGTATTGCTAATTATGCTATTAATACGAGAATATTTATGTTGTTTACGTTGGTAATAGCAAAAGGGCATTATTAGGTTCTTATTTATATAATTAACCTTATATCATTATCCCAAGTCAAAATAACAACCCATTTATCTTAAGTAACCCAATTATTGTTTCTTAGGAAAAATTAGGATTTTTAACACCTAATCCACTTATTGAACTAAGATTATCACATAATATACTAAATCCAAGTCTGCCAAATGGTTAAAATCATACATGGATGGTTTATAAGTCTAATTCTTATATCAATTCTTCATCCTCTTTGCCATAATATAAGATTTAGGGTTTTCTCTTTCGATTAGCTTAGTTAACCCAAAATTGTCACATGTTAATACAAATCCATGCTCACAAAACTTATAATAGTATATGCATGTTCTGAATCTTGGTTCCATCTCATATTTTATGCTCCCATATGCAGTACAACATATGATTTAACAAGAATAATACAACACAAGAAGTTTTATCCTCAAACTCTAACTTTTACCGAAATCTTCTTATCTAGACATTGAAACCAAAAACCAATTCCACCATTAGAACCTTCGCAATGAGATGAAAAACCTATCTTGGAACCACCACCACGCCATCGCCATTGGAATAAGTCAACTCTATCACCAAAAGATGCCACCTAATGAGAGAAAACAAACCCCCAAATCAATTCTACCAAATATCATTAGATTGCAGCTCAATTGACGCCTAAAACTCACTATACCACATACGCCACCGCATGGTTTTTGCTTGATTCCATTGCAGTTGGTGGTCTATTCTAGAAGTTGAAACCACTGACATGATCCTTGAGTTGAGAGCTACAAAACCGATACCTGGGCCATGTCAAATAGTCTCTAGAATGCCATGCCTGAGAAGCTCTGCCATTTCTTGTTGTCCTCAAGTTCTCTTGCGATTCACCGGTGACCGCAGGTTGCATGCTGTACTATCTTGCTTATGAGAACAAGGGGAGTATTTTAGCTAGTTTAGTTTTGTGTTTTGAGGTGTCGCCAGCGATGATCAGAGGGGTGAACATAGAGGGCATTATCAAGTAGGGAGGAAAAAGAAATAGGGTGGAAAAATGAAAACCCTATATTTAAACAAAGCACCTTTTCTTAATTCCAAATTGAGCGCAAAGTTTATGGCCATTCTTCAATTCAGTCCCTTGACAAAGTGAGTGCATTACATGGACTCCTTTGACCAATAATATTCTTGGTTTGACCCATATAATTTTCAAAGTGTGTTTAAATATATTTTCCTCAAATTGCAATTTGACCCCACAACTTTCAATTTTCTTGCAATTAAATCCTTATTATTTACTTTTCATGCTCTAAAATCCCATCAACCAATATCTTGATTTCTAAATTCTTATTTTTTATAATACCAAATTTTGAGAAAAGATGAAAGCAAGAATAGGATCATTGTAAATAAATCGAACACATGAGAATTTTTTTTTTTATCTTAGATTAAAAATGAGTAGTCTATTAAAAATCTAAGATTAAATAAGTAATATAAGTTTTACTTATTTATCTAAATCTAGAACAAACCAATTTATAAATTGCTCTAGATTATCCGAATCATAATTTTAGTTTTATTTCATAAAAGAAAAAGAAAAATTTATTGTTTCAAAATTAAAAAGAAATTTTCAATTAACAAAAATAAAAAAAGTAATTAAATCAAATTTATGGAACAACAACTAGGTCAAATTTAATTCATGAGAATGATAAAACAATAAGTTAAACAAAATAATTTATAAAATAAATAAATATAAAAATAATAAATCACATGCATCGCACATCTAGTTTTTTAAAAAGTATACATTTGAGTACCATTACGAACACTGAAAAGGTGTAGTGGCTGAACACGAAAGCCCGGACATGGCATAGCGGGAGGAAATAAGGTTGCCACTACTGCTTCCTTCCTTTCTACATATCAAAAAAGAAAAAGAAAAAGAAAAAAAAAGAAAAAGAAAGAAAAGAAAAGGTTGTTTCTCAGTGCTAATTAGCATATTAAATTTGGTCAGACATAATGTAGTGTAAGCACAACTTAGACTACATTTAGAGTAAGTTTTGAAATTCTTTTTTTCTATTTTCCTCTTTTAATGCAATTTGTCTTTTTCATGATAATTTATTTGATGTGCATGTTTGCCTTTTTCATTAATTAACTTCTTCTTCTTCTTTTTCCCTTGAAAATGATAAGGGCATAGATTACTCTATCTATTTTTATTGATCACAAAAATTAAAAACTTGGACCATTTCTCAATTTTCATTAACTTGTGCAAGCTTGATGTAGTTATTTTTTACTTTTATTATTATGTGGATAAAATATATTTTCTCTAGGTGACCCTAAAATTTATGGATCATTGTTATCCAATGGCCCTAATAGTTCACAAGGTGACACATTTAAGCATATCTATAGGCGTTAACTATAGTTCCCATTTAGTAATTAATAGTCATAAAGAACTCTACAATCAAATATAGATATTTTAGTCCTAAACTCCTAATCAATTATCATTAAATGGCCAAAGAAAACGATATATATGGGTTTTATTAGTTTTTAAGTGGCGTAATTTGAATGTATTGCGGATTTCTTTTTCAATCTCAGCCTTTTATTCAGAAATTGATATATATATATATATATTACCTCTTGAGTACTTTAAATTGTTAAATGAATAGTTTTCATAAAAAAAAAATTAAATTTTCGTAGCTACCCAAACATGGAACATGGGCATACAAGTTAGTATTACTTTTTATAGTTTCTTAATTTGTCTTTTGCCAAACTCTCTCATGGCATTTTCCCGTCAAATCTTCGAAGAATGATCGAGTAGATTTGATTTCCAGATAAGCTAGCTCTTATTAAGTCTCTAAAGAACCATCAAATTTTCAAAGAATGGTGAGTACATTCATTTCCTAGTTCAGGTAGCCCCTCATTAGGCCTCTAAAGGACCCTCTCCTGACTGTGGTAGGCAAGGAGTTATCCCTCTGTCATAGGCTAAGCTACACACAAAGAAAGAGAAGGAGCCAACCTAAGGCTAAGAATGCAAAGCTACAAAGTTATGATATTTTTGTTGGAAGTTTAATTTGTAATTCACTATGTTTAGAAAGGAAAGAAAGCTTGAAGAAATCTTGAAAGTTGAAAAGTCATTTCTATTTGTGTAATTACATAGCAGTTTTTATGTGTTATGAGGAGTTTTTTCAATTTTTCAACAGTTTGAAAAATGTAACAACATAATACCTTATATGTATTTATCTATAAATAATCCACACTACACCGAATTTGTAAGAAGAATAAGAAGCAAGAATCAAACAAGTAAAAGTTGAAGGGAAAATGTTGACTTTTCTATAGTAAAATCATCTCCCTTCTTACAATTCTCAGCCTCTATTCACTAAGTAAAAATTTCTATATTATTCTCATCATCATTAAAACTCTCACTACACTTTTGCAAACTAAAGCTTCAACAAATTTGGTATTAGGACACAACTATTTCATCTATGTTCCCTACAACTTTTTTGTTCTTAAACCTCACATTTCATCCTAAAGAGAAGCAAACTTTTAGTGACCAAAAAATCAATCACTAATTCAACAAAATCGGTCACTAATGTATTTAGTCACCAATGCATGTGGTCACTAAAACCCTCGTCATTAATTTCAATTAGTGACTGCCATTATCATTGGTTAGTGATTGGTGATCGCCTATTAGTAACTAATTTAAAAGTGTCGGTCAATAATGTTTTGCAAGGCAATACATTGGGCAATCACAATTGGTCACTAATTAGTGATGAATAAGTGACTAATTACTAATCGGTCAGTAATTAGTGATCAAAACTTTGTTACAAAATATCACAATTGGGTCACTAATTAGTGACCATTTCAGTCACAATATCGGTTAGAAATAAGTGACCCTATTTAGGTCACTTACTACTGACTGAATAGTAATCGGTCACATATTAGTGATTGCATTTTACTCACAAAATTGGTTACTAATTTGTAACCATATTCACTATTTCATAATTAGTGACTGATTTATTTTCAAATGCTAATTAATGACTACATATTAGCCACAAATTAGTCACAAAATTTTATTGAGCCAAAAATAGTTTATGTTATTAATATAAATACCATTTCAAAATAATAATTATGAATATTTCATAATCATAATCTATCATCAATTTATAAATCTAAAAGTATAATCCATAACACCAATACATAAGCATAGAAATAGCAATTCATACAACCATAAGCCAATATCATCTACTTAAACTAACCGATCCAAACATATGTTTCAATATCAACAATAGTATATATCACAAAAATAAAGATTCAGTTATTAAAGTAACTCTCATTGTCACCTCCATTATTGACATTTGAACCATCACCTTGCATTGCATTCAACTTTTCCATGCACGTTGTTAATGTCTTCATTAAACCTTGCTCCCTTGCTTTTACATCTTCAATAATTTTCATGAAAATTGCTTCCCTATTTGTAGCCGCTTCCCTCACCTTGGTAGCCATCTCCCTCTCCTTCGTCAAATGTTCATCAACAAATTTTGTAACTATTTCTTGCAAATAGTCATGCGTAACATGGTTGTTGAATGATTTTGAGGAGGTCCCAGCAGTGACAATGTCATTACAGTGAAATTTATTCCCAAAACCATATACTCTACCCTTTATAGCACCACTGCTAGTTTCAATTCATTTTTGCACATTAAAGGAGCTTTCTAGTGTTGAATTACTATCTTGATTACTTATATATTATCCATACTCATCCTACACAAATTATCACCATTAATCCAACAGTATTGATAAAGTTCATATGAAAGACATGGTTACACTTTCTAGCTCTTTCATTATGAAATAATTAAAAAAAAAAAAACTTAGACACCCATTTAAACTGGATAAGAAATGCTATATTTTCTAAATCATATAAGTAAAGACTTATAACTTATGAAAATGAAAACAAACTAATTCATTAATAACAAACAAATGTGGACAACAATTGGATTGAATGATAACATGGGCATCAACAGCAACGTGAAATCAAAATGAAACTATTTAAAATAAAGATTATATACCAAAAGGTTGTTTGCCACTAAAGATTAATTTTTCATTCCACAACCCAAACATTTCCAAATTTCTCAAGCTTTTGTTTTTACCCGCATCTAATTCTGTCTTCTACTCTTGCAAATACATCTAGATCACTTTTTTTTACTCTACATTTTATTCAAATAAATATTTGCCCTTGTATAAACAACATTTGTACTGTATTTATTTCTTCAATATTCTAACTACACCAATATAGCATCTTCACCCTTAAAATAAAAGCTTCTGTAAAGCAACATTTTTATAAGATTCACACACTATTCTTTTCTTCAATAGTTTAGAATCCATAGCTATCAAATCTTTCAAACTAATAGACAAAATTCAAAATAACTTATAAAAATAACAAGTCAACACTTCAAGAGTGTCCCCATCTATCATTTTCTGCCATGTAACATAGACAACAACAATCAATATACCAAACAATTACCAAAAAAAAAAAAA
>JACGDI010005348.1:1901181-1937368 GCA_014898725.1 Jacaranda copaia
AAAAAAAAAAAAAATAGAATCAACCCAAGAAAAAATTCAAATAAAGAAACCAAAATGTCATCACCCTAACACTCCAATACACTTACAACCATATCTAAATTTTCAATCTTAAGTCCATCCAAGACTTAAACAATGTTAGAAAAATCTAACAAAAGAAAATTTCAACCCCAAACAAACCCTAATGTAGAATAGCAACATCATACATTTATCATATGTTTTTTGCTTTCTATCATTTGGTAATAGTATTTCCAACCCAAAAATGTTCAACCTAAAAGAAACACTTACTTGGACCCTCTTGGATTTTTTGTTGACATATTCACCTTTTCCTTGTGCTCTCTGGTGAATTTGGTCATGAACCTCTACTTGGCTAACCGCTTTACCACCTTGTGACTACATTAAAATAACAACATTAAAACTTGCTCTCAATATTAAATGAAAGTAGATTTAGAAATGGAAAAAATCAATCTATGCAAATGCTTGGCAAAGGAAATGGAACTATTAGTATGCCTAGTGATTGACCCATCCTTCTCCGTCATTTTGTTTTGCCTTACATTTTTGCACTTCTCTTGATAGTTAGGTGCACTCATAAGCATGCTATAAATAGCTCCCCCAATCACTTGAAAGCATATTTTTATATTGCCACAGTCAACAGCCTTAGGATAGAGTAAACAAACTTTAGAAGCCCTTTAATGCCTTTATCAAACTCATCAGATAAAAATCCATTATCTAGTCGATGCCCCATCCAATTTCAATCATAGACATGCTTTCTACAATTTAAACCATTAAACTATTATTTGAAAAGCTCAACACATTTTTACTTCTCACAAGAAAGTACAACAACTTGATTACTAGACATGCTCAAACATATCAACACTGAAACAATATCTCCAAAAGCAGCACACACACTCACACACAAACAAAGCACAACAATATTAATAGCATGACTAGTGAACAATATCAGCAAAAAAGTGGCATTAATTTTTTAGTGTACTAAAAAAAATCATTAGTGATCTAGATTGGATAAAGAAAGTATTTTTCCAACCAATGGCTTGCCTTAATGAGTTGTTAGAATTATTAATCATATCTTCAAATAATAGTTTTTCTTCATAGTTTTAATATTAATAAATAAGCTTGAAAAAAGGGGAAAAAAGTCATCAAGTTATTATAAAAATTAAATAAGGCAACTAGATATAATAAACATAGTTATGAGAAAGAAGAAACTTTAGTCACCTTGATTAGTAAAATCCCAAATGTAATATTGCCCACGATGCCAAGGGTGCCACTAAAGCCACTTGGGCTAGCTATAAACAAAAGGCATGTGCATCAAAACAATAACTACATCATTAGATTTCATATTATCAATCATGTCCTTGATAGAAATTTCATAGGGGACAAACTTACAGTTCCAATAATTCAAAAAAGGCTCTTGACAAGTTGTTGGACCACATGTATCTTTACATACAACAAACCTTTAACAAAATTAAGGATAGTAATGTGTCATTCTCCCTAAGGCTAATGCTTCGTCTATAGAGAATTTTCCTAAAGAGAGCATTATTTTACTATTGGAGAAACTAAATATAGAAATTTAGTATAAGATATGACCAAGTAAATAAAACTAATAATAATTATTATGATTTGGTTGTAGATTAGAATGGTGGGTGAGATAGCAAGCAAAGTCATGATATAGGTTTAATGAAAAGAGTCAAACAAGAGACATATCATACCTACTGATAAGGCTAGCACCTTTAGTAATACTAGCTACAAATTCACACAGAATCAGGTCTCAAGCATTTGAATTGTGTAGTTCAAATAGAAAAGTATGGCAAGGTACTTTTAGCACCTATATAAGTGTGAAGATAGGTCATTTCATCATAAACACTTATGAATCAAAGATTGGTGTCCATTGCCAAAACGGACACAACTAAAAAGAACTACAAAGTGTAAGGATAGCTATTGTAAGGGTATTGTTGCCTTGGTTTACACCAATAGCACAATAGTTCAAAAACATCATGTTCACTGATTAACTATGTAAGCTTGAAAGTGCTCCACTATGGAAGGTTCAAAGTTGCAAGCTACCTATCTTGATGCAATAGTTGTTCGCTTGAACTCTCTTGTGTCTGCATAAGCATATGCATCATCAGTCGCATTAATTTTCATTCATGTGGAGGATTGTTGGAAATTGGCCTTCTTTGACCAAATTTTTAAGTGGGCACAAAGCATTGATTTATAAGAAATTGGCAATTGTCATAAACTATGCCATGGGTAGATAACAATAATGTGATTAATTGGCCAAAGCCCAAAACTAATTTCAAGTGAATAAGAAATTAATGGTCAAAATGAGCTACTTGATGGTTGACTAAGAAAACTAGAGAATAAGCTAAAGGAATGGGAGGAGAGAAACTCCATCCCACATTGAAACAGGAACAAAATGTAGACTAAAATAAATATCTCAAGTGTGGAGGCAAGGGTTAGGCTCCTTGGAGTACCACTATTGTTTGGAGGGAACATACCTTAGAGTGGGTTCAATCCAACCTACACACGTGCCGCAGTTGCCAGCTGGCCACTCATTTAGCCAATTTGGTTGGGCCTCAGCTTAGGCTTGGGTAAGGCGTGGTCGTGGGTATTGGCTTGGATTAAATTAAATTAGGACTTCAGTTCAATATTAATATTTTAGACCAAATTTAATTTGAATTTTATTTAGCCCAACAAAAGCCTTCAAATTTATGTTAGAATTAAATTTTTAGTGTTTTGAATGGCTAAAAAAACTGAAAATGAGAAATTAGTGTGTGGAAAAGCTAAACAAACGTATCTCCCAATCTCCAATCACCAGCAAATGTATCTAAATAGCAACTTTCAAATTCTTTGCATTGAAAATTTCTACTAGCATTAGAAAATGGGCAGCTATTTTTGACCATCTTTCGGCTGCTCCTTTAGCACTATAAAATTAGTAGTATAGAATCTGTATCAATACATAGAAGCATATTTTCATAAATCATCTTCATATTCGCACAACATTTTCTATATAGTCCAGAGAGTTCAGTATGCTTGAGTTCAAGAAATCAAATAGTGTGTAGTCTTGTTGTTGTTTGATAAAATCATTGTATCTTGGGGATGATAGCAAGTTTGTTGTTAGCACCAGTGCGAGGCTAATTTGTTTTAAAGACAAAAAGTTTTACTCTTGTCTTGACTACTTGTTGATCATAGAAATTCTACTACCGGATTGACATGAGTCATTAGAAGTTTATCGAGAGGTGGAAATAGAATTACGAAAATAGAAGTGTTTCATATTTGAAAGTTTATATAAGCAAACTTATGGCAACTCCAAAATATTGCAAGATAACCAATAATTTGGAACATATATATGTTAGACTCATGTTTATTGATGCAGAAAAATAATAAAGATGTATAAAATCAGATATGGCAAGAGAGGATCGATTAACACAATCTGCTTGTGGGTTGGATCAGTTATACAAAGAAAAGCTTAATTAGATGCCAAAAGTTGCACTTTGAATTCATGGCTTTCCTTTGTTGAATTTACATCCGCCACCGGATGGCAAATGGTAATTAATTGTTTATAAATTGACGGGTTGTTAAATATCAAGAAAAGGATGAGATATTTTGGTCCTCAAAGAAAATTAAAGAAAGTTTATTAAATGTTGTAATAATCTTAATTAATCATTATTAAATAGAAAAAGAAAAAGATATGTTCGGACTTGGTTTTTAAGGGACATAGTTTGAATATAACATGAATATATTATATATATATTTTCAATCTCAACCTCTTATAAATTCAGAAATTGGTGTTCGTATTCTTTTTACTACGATACCTCTTTGAATGTATACTTTGAAATTTTAAATGAACAAATTTCATAATAAACTAAATTTTGAGAGCTATCCAAACATGACTTACAAATTGGTATTCCCTTTCGTAGATTCTTGTGCCGAACTCCCTCTTCCATTCGTCAATAGGAGCCGGCCAAAGACTAAAAAGGGTGGTTGGGTGAGTTTGTAATTACTTTAAAATATTTCATAAGATGTTTAAAATCTTAAAATAACACGTTAGAAACTTATAAGTTCTATTTTTTTAAAGAAAGTAAATCATTCTTAACTTATTTTTTAAGATCTTAACAATTAATTTCTCTCATATTAATTGCAAAATTAATATTATTATTCTAACATTTTATAAGTTCTAAAATTTTATTTTATTCCAATACTTTTAGAACTTATTTTTTTTTTTTTTAAAAAAAAGATCTAATATCTTGAAAGCTTTCAAAACTTTGTATAAAATATAGGAACTTATAAGATTTTTTGAATAAGTTTAGGCAAACATCTTGTAAGAGGATGTTTGACTGAGCTCATAAGCTCTTTATAAGATGTTAAAGTGCTCATAAGCTCATAAAGAGTGTTTGCCTAATTTTTTAAAGGAGCTTATATAATCATAAAATAAGATATTTAGAATCTTATAAACTCCTAAAAAGTAAGCTCAACTCATCTTTTTTTCATTTTTTTATTTTTTTTTTATTTTTTAAGATCTTATTAGCTTCATGGTCTTACATTTTAAAAGACAAATATATCCTTATTCTTTCTTTCTTTCTTTTTTTAATTCCACTTATACCCTCCTCATAACTCAGATTCTTCAAACTCTAAAACAAGTAAACGTTCTCCAACTGCATAGCCGCACCAATACCTCGCTGCTCCTCTCCTTTGCTTCTTTGGTGAAAATGATGCTGTAATCGGTCATTTTTCTCATGATTTCTCAAAGTATTAGTGAGATCTAAGCAATTTCATTCATTTAGAGTATTATTAATATCTAATCTACACTTTAAGAAATCATGAAAAAAATGATCATACTTAAATTATTTAATTTGTATATTTTGTGTTTAATGAGATATTAATATGTATTGAATATGAAAGTAAATATTAAAAATTAATTATTATAAATTATAACATTTTATATAATATGCATAATATGTTATTTGGTAATCTTAAAAATGAAAAAGCAAATCCATAAATAGAAGTAATAAATCTACCATGTTGACAAATAATTAACATTTTAAAATCCTCAAATTATAAAAATTGTTACTTTGACATCTGCATTCTCAAGGAGATCATACTAAAGAATTTTTATATTTTAAAAAATAGTTTGATTATATTTTATATTAAAATAAACATTTTATAAATATCATTTAAGTATAATTAAATAAAAATATTTTGCTCTATTGTTTATTTCTTTTCTTGTTAATTTTTTTTAAAAATTTTAAAAATTTGAAGAACTATGTAAAAAATCTACAATTTAAAGTTAGCAACAATGATTCTCAATAATTTGGTCGATTTGAAATAATATTTTTTTCACTTTGAAGAAAAAAATTATTATTTGGTAAAAAATTTATTATGCTGAATAAAGTAAAAGCGGTGAGCTTGGATGAAATGAAAACATTGAGATTCTAAAAATACTACATGCATGTATGTTTTATTTATTTATTTATTTTCTATTTTGAGAACTCTACTATGCCTTCTCCATGTTTTAAAACAGAAAAAATAAAGAAACATTAAAAAAAATCATTAATAATTTTGAAACTCAATTATTTCAATGTCTTCCAATCACAAAAGTTATTCCGGTTGTTTAATTTTTTTATACTTTTTAAAGTACAATATAATTCTATTATTTTTTTAAGTTTACAAAATTACTTGGGTATCATGTCTTAGTACTTACTAGAGACACGTGAGGCATAGAAATATTTCACATGAAAATTGACATAATGTACTACATCAATTTTCGTTTCAATAGAGAGTCTTAATTTAGCCTTAATGCTAAGCTATTTAAGATAATATTTTTGAAAAATAATACTATTTCATCGACAGAATACAAATATTGTTCTATCTTGCAACAAATAATTATAATGTTTTTTATTTAATTTAATATATATACCATGTATAAAATCGGATTTATGCTAGTTAATATATCATATGTAGCTTTATGCTAATCCAATCCTAGCCTTCAAATTCGTGGATGATGTTGTTTAAGTAAGATGCTATTTGGATTTGTTTTCTGGAGGTATTTTTATTTTTTTAGTGAAAATAAATAATGAAAAGTCAATTATAAATATGATTTTATAAATAAAATATTGTTTGATTATTTTGTTTAAAATAAAATGATTATATAGTGTTGAAAATAAATTATATTTGGATATTATTGTATTTTTGTATTAAAAATTATACAAATAAAAGTATGAGAAAATAAAGTGTAAAAATGGGGAGAGAGAGAGTGTGTGTAAGAGTGTGTTTGAAAAGATATGTCGAGAATAAAAATATTTGTAAAAATAAAAAAAATTAATAATTTTTTATTTTTATTTTTAAAAGAAAATGAAAACAGTGTTTAAAAATAAAACCAAACTGACGGCAAGTACATGGAGTATGGCATGCAATGGATAGTTTTTGGTAGAAAAAGGAGCAATCTCAGTAAGTTAACCCCGCCCGCCAAACAAACCCCGGCCCCCAAACCAAAAAATAAAATAAAATAAAATAAAAAATAACGAAACGAAAAGCACACTTTTTTTTAATGGCCAGATAGAAATAAGTTTCTTTCTTTTTTCCCCCTAAAAAATATTCGCTTTGAGTCGTATTGATGTTTTCTTTATTACATTTGGGATTGGGCGCTCTTAGGACATCATCCTTATCATTGACGTGTCGGTTCTTGATTAATTACGTTTTATTGGAATTTAATATTAAAATAATTTAATATTTCAAAAGAAACTAGATACTAATGGGCTTGTTCTCCTATATTTTGGGAAAATTTTTTCCAACCCCTAAAACAATTTCAAAATGCATGTACATTCTTTAATTTTTCACCCAAAAATACTATAATTTTTTACCTAAACCCCCACCCCCCAATAATTCATCCAAAAAAACCTTTACCCTAAAAAGCACACATACCTCCTCATTTTTTCATTTCATCTTTCACATCACTCATCTATTTATCACTATCTCACATTACTTATATATATACACACATATATGTTTACATATATGAAAATATTAAATTTTTGCTACTAAAAAAATTCTAAAACTAATGTTTACAAATTTAATTAAACTAATAGTTCAAGAAAATTAATTAAATTTAATAAATACTTTATACTAAATAACATATTAAATTAATTAAATAATGTATTAGTTATATCTAATATTTAATGTATTAATTAAATATTATATTTATTCATTTAATAAATTATTTAAGATGCTTTACTATCATATAAAAATAAATTATTCAACAAAACTAATCTTCATTAAATATTAATATTCATATTTATTTCAAATTATTATAAAAAAAATAATTATCTTGTCATATATATTTAATAATCTATTAAGTTTAATAAACTAATATTAATACAATTAAAATAAAATCGTGAAAATTAATTAAAATTAAGTAAAAAAATTTTAATTGTTACTAAGTAATTTATTTATTAAATAATATATTAATTAAATAATGAGTTAAAGTAAATAATTAACTTATCAACTAATTAAATATAGTTATTTAAATAGCATGTTATGCATATATTAATTATGTTCTATATTTCACGTCTAATTAAATATTATGCTTATTTGTTTAATAAATAATTTGTGATTTAGTTCCATATGATATAAAATTATTTATTTTTTTAATTTTATGAATTGTTATTAAGTCTTTTATATATTTATATATATATTATTTTATTTAAATAAATAACCAAGTTTTATTTCTACATAAATTGTAAATAATAAATGGTTAAATAATTATATTTTAAGAATAAATAATAATTAGTTAATAATTAATGTAAAATATTTATTTTTTTACATAAATCAATATCAATTATGATAGCTGATTTTTTATAATTAAGATATAATTATAATTTCATAAATAATTAATATTTATTAATAAATTCATAAAAATATAAAATTTAAAATAAAGCACCAATTGAATTAATTACACATCATTTTATTACAAAAATATATCAATTATTATATATATATATTTACATGTACATCA
This sequence comes from Jacaranda copaia, assembly GCA_014898725.1. Classification (NCBI taxonomy): domain Eukaryota; kingdom Viridiplantae; phylum Streptophyta; class Magnoliopsida; order Lamiales; family Bignoniaceae; genus Jacaranda; species Jacaranda copaia. The sequence goes on from JACGDI010005348.1 coordinate 1,909,205, forward strand.
TCCAAACATTGATACACATACATATATAATATATTACATAAACAAAATCGCGATCTGACATGTCTCGTATGCATCCTTAGACTAGTCAGCCATAACCTAATGGAACATCAAACAAGGGTTGAAGCCTTTGACAAGAATAGAAATGTGCAAAGAAAGGAAGGAACAAAAAGAGGGAATAAAGAAAGGAAGATAAAAAATGTGTAGTTTATCTCTTCGATTTTAGTCTGCAAAGGTACTTCTTCTTGTAGTATATTTACCTTATATAAAGTATCACTAAATTAAATGACATGTTTTTCTACAATCCTACCCTCATTAATTTTACAACAACTTGTTGATCCGCATTTTACAATTTTAGTACATTAATTGCTTGGTAAATATTTTAAAAAAAATAATAATAAACATATATTTAGAAAAATATCTTATATTAAGTAACATAATTTTATAATTTGGAATTATATATTATAATATTAAAATAATAAATATATCTAAAATAATCTAGTTAAATATAATTAGCTTTATTTATTAACTGAAATAAAAATTTAAGAATAAATATCACATCTAAAACTATCATCCTAACAATATCATTTTATGTCAAATAAGCACTTAATTAATATTAATCATTTTAGGATAATTCTAATATAGTTTAAATTAGTTTGAACAATATAAATTTAGAAATTTCAAATAATTAAAATAAGTGAAAATAATTCTTTCTAATTAATATTTAATAATATAAAAAAATATTGAACAATATAAATACTGTTATTTTAATAACTTTTTAGAAAAAGGATAATTTGATTATTTAAAAATTTTCATTTCACTCCTACTAGTCATTTTTATTTGTCAATCATTAGAATGGAATCAAGAAGAAAATGATGATTCCATTCTTTTTTTATTCATTATACATACCCATCATAAGGTAAATTATACCGATACCATTCTATTTCTAAAATCATTCAATTCCCACCTAATTTCATTTCTACATACCTATTGTACCGTTGAATGGAAATGAAATGAAACGTATATCATAATTTAATTAAATATATAGGGGTAAGAAATAATTTTATTAAACTTATTAAAATTGCTAACTATATTAATGTTATACAAGTTGATCAATTTTGCAATAATTTGCGTAAGAGCAAAAAATTTTCAATAAATGCATGCTCAACTTGTCCACATTAATAAATTATAAGTATAGAATAATATAATTTTTGAAATGAAATCAATTACAAATGGAGACTACAATTTTTAGAATTTGTAAACAAAATTTCTAAAATTTTTCTGTTCAAAAACAATGTCCTAACGAATAATAACAAAGAACAAAATTAAATTTTTACTCCTAGAATAATACGTCATAATTCATCTTATGGTATAAGATAAAATAAATTATTTTTGTATATATTATTTATACATAAAATGGAGTGAGAAGCTAGAATTTGGAGGGAATATAATATGAATAGAAAATTTTATTTTTGAAAATTCAAAAACTTAATTTTGAAGAAAATATAATATGTAGAGAGTGACAGCAACAAAAATTTGCACCAGGGCCCAAGTACATGGGCTGCCTGCGTTCAGCTACTCAAATGGGCTATCCACTCATTAAGCCACTATAGTTGACCTTGTCGAAGCCTGAAAACACATATTGCAGCCTTCAGGTTTGGAACCTGCGCTAGCAGGCGTGCCCAGGCGAGGAACAAACTATCTTGGCTACATCCGGCGTAAGCTGTTCTACTCTCCTACATCTCAAGCATCATCTCATGTATTCACTTGCAAGTCTTCTCGTATTGGCCTTCACCAAAAAACTTCTTCACTTTTTTTGATTTGATATTAATAAAATTGAATAGAGGCAGGGAGCTTAAGCCTCTATTCTTTGAAAAATAAAAATAAAAAGGGTTCATGAAAGTTAATAATCATCATACTTAATAGGATAAATTTCACTCTACCCCCTTCTACTCAAATTTTGTCTCACTTTACTCCATCTATACTTTTAATTGTATCGCTTTGCCTCCACAATCAATTTTACTTTACTTACCTTAACAACATTAAAACAACTTCAATTTTTATTAGAAAATTAAGCAAAAATGGTTAGATCACCATATTTGATCATAATATATTCAAAATGCCCCTACCTTAATATTTGTTTGCCAATCTATCCTAGCTACTCTTTTTTTTATATGAATACACAAATTTTATACAAAATAATATTCAAATTAAATTAAAAGATTCAAAATAAATGCGAAGCTGTCTCAATAAAATTGGAGGCCTAAAGCGAAACAATAAAATGAGGCCTTTAAGATATAATAAAAAGTAATTTTTAAATATACATATCTTTTTAGTGATTGTTTCGTATTTTTTAGAAAAAAATACAAAAGAAACTTCTTGTATAAAATGTTATCAGCTAAAGTTTATTCTCTAACTTTTTTCAATTGCAAAATTATTAATTATATTATTATAATTAATTTCATATAACATTCTTTTTTAATTGATTAGCATAATTAGCCCATTTTATCTTTCTTGAAACATTGATAGAGTTTATTAATTTTAATTTTAAAACATTTATTCAAAAAAATAAATTTAAGAAATAAAACCTTGATCCATCCACAAAAGAGAATTAACACTAGTATTATTTAGTAATTAAGATTGAAAAAGAATGAATGAGATAGTCCTTTGATAAGTAAAAAAATAAGAACTAAAAGGATAATGGAGATTTAGGAGAATCAAAATAATAAAATTGAAATTTATATTTTTAATTAATTATTTATTGTAAGTTTAACTAATAAGTTCAGGCTTAAATTGTTTGAAAAAAGAAAACATATATATGAGGATTTTAAACTAAAGACCTAATTTTTTAGGTCTATAATGTAAAAAATAGGGAAAAAAATGGTCTTATATTTTTATTTTTTAAGCTTAAAATATAGGGGGAAAAAATACATATAGGAGGCCTCCAAAATTAAAGGTGATCGCCTTTTTTAACTAAAAGTAGAGCCACCTCTAACTAAATGCTGAAAAAATAAAACTTGAATATCAATATTGATTGCATTACAAATATATCAAAAAAATTCAAGCTATACTAATACTGCATCTACAGAAGAAACAATTATTTCCATTAAAGAAAACTCAATTAATGATATGCAGGACCCATGTAGACATACATAAAATTGAGTTACTAAGTTTGGTTTATTACTTAATACATCCCTCTATGATCTCATAAAAAATATTTGAAACAAAAACAAAAATACTAGCTTTAGCCTTTAGCATAAAGTAGCAACAGAACTACGTGTAAGTGAGACTTTATATGGATATTTTGATGGGTAATTTTGAATTCTATTAAGCAAGATAAAGATGTATTAAAAGATCAAATATGGGTTTTGACTATAATTATGCTACCTTGGTTAGGTGACGATGAGGTGGAACCTGAGGATCAGTGATTGTGACTGCGTTTTCCTAAGCTAATGGAGGTGAGGTTTCTCTCACTCTGGGTTATTGCTTGTATAAGCTTACTCATACCTGTTGGAAACCCCTATGAGGGTCTGCTATTTGGCCTTGTTATATCTATTGTGCTTGTGACAAAGCCCCTATGAGGGTTAACATGCTTAGCTGTACTTGCTCATAACTTGATTGATTGTTCTTGCTTGTTTACTTGAGATTCATACTTAATTGTACACTTAATCATACTCGATTTGTTGGATTGTATACCTCTGTGTGGGTTAGTACCTATATCGCCCTATTAAATCATTCTTGATTGTTCTGACGCCTAGAACTCCTTTCTGTCTTGATTGGTACTTGATATGTTTAGTTTTTATTATTATTACTATTATTATTTACTTTGTTGGCATATTCAACCGCTTGATCTGTACTTGTTGTACTTGTTAGACTTGCTTAGAGATAGTATTAGGATCGAGAGCCAATCTTATGTGGAATGCTGGGATACATGGGATATACCTTATAGTCCACTGGGTGTCCACGATACACTAGAAATTTTCCTTGTTTATAGGTGGTGCACTACGAATTTCTCCCTAGGCATTGTAGTGCGCTAGGAATTTTCCCTTAGGTATCACAGTACACCATATAGTCCGTATGGGCACACCTATTGTATGCTGAGCTGTCACACTTAGAAGTATTTATTTGAATGGTATAAGGTGAATATATGCATGTCTTACTTGTTTTGATGGAATGCATGTACTGTTAGGGATTGCTCGTTGTACTTGTTTTTGCTTTCTTGTAATTGCTCTTGGAGTAATAAGGCAAGAGAGTTTTCCTATTGCTATTATTGTACTTGTTCGAATCGTAATTGCTTGTTGTTTTTAAATATGTTAAGATGTTATTTTTTCTTGACAAATTCCTATTACTATTTGACTATATATCCCTCACTAAGTTCATTGGGTTTACCCCCATTTCCCTTAACTCTTGCAGACAAGATTGATTAGGCATGAAAGTTCAAATCAGGTATGAAGAGATGTTCCCTTTTGTAATAGATAGATGTAGTTATGTACTTATGAGCTTTATAAATGTTGCACGTAATTCCTAGAGATGATGTGATTTGTTCGAGACGCTCAGGATACTTTAGGATTGTACATATATGCATGTCACTCTTGGGAATAGACCTTGGGTATGAATGCTACTGTTAATGGTGTCCATTAAGATGTGAATTCCGCTGCTTGTCTTGTTATTATGCTTGAAAGGAAAATTTTGGATCCATTATTTGTGTTACAAGTTTACATGTAAGATTGAATTATTTTGATATCTCAATTTGAGGTTACCCTGAGTAGAGTGTCACAATTGAAGTGTTAAGGACAAAATGAAATCATGATATTATAAAATGTTATAAATGATGATTTATAAATCAAACACAAAATACTATCTTTTAGGTGCAAATTTAGGAGAGCTAAATTCAAAGTGAATTGGCAAGCTTAAGTTTTATCGAACTTTTTTTAAAAGGCTTCAATGATCAATGGATAATGTATATTTAGTTTAATGGATCAAGCATATATAATTAAAATCTAAGATAACCAATAATACAAGTTGCATATATTATAACCTAATCAAAAAAATAGCGGGTAATTATAATATGATCAATATTCAATAGGTAGTAATTAGTTGTTTAAATAAGGTACTTAATGTTATACAACTACGTATCACCAAGTTCCTAACTATAGTTTAACCCATGAGAGTTATATTAAGTATTATGGAGTAATAGTTTCTAAAGTAATTTCATGTTACAAAGTATGTACTGAATCAGTGATCAGACGATAACCCAAAATAAGTTGTTTTATAGATGAAATACTAAAGATTGTATATTTACTCTATAAATAAATATATAAATAATATTTTCAAAACATCAAGTGTCACAAAAATTTTAAGGACGTCCACATTATTGAGAGATCATACTAAAAGACTTCACAATTTATAAAAATATTATCTGACATATCTTGTCATATCAAAATATGTTTGTTTTTATATGCAATTTAAGAAATGTATTGAATAAAATGTTCCATTGAATTGTTTTCTTATTTTTTCTCACTTTATTTTTTTAAATTTATCATTTTAAAAATCTATGTATAATTTATAAATTTAGAGTTAACAATTCTTGGTAATATTCTATAATTTATTCAAATATAAATTATCATAAAATTTAATACTACTAATAAAATATCCATTTTATTTATTTAATAATAATTTTTTTCCTTAAAATAGTTGTTAGATTCCTACAACGATTAAGTATATGAGTAGTTGTCCCTCTATGTAGCATTGGATATCCTAATCTCTTAAACTAGCTTTTGGGGTGAGTTAGGTCTAATGTTAATTTTTTGATACAGTATCAAAGGCACACACTTCGGGTATTGGACCACCAATTTTATATTATTCCGCACTCCAAATGTTCATTTCCTTGGCGTGCACAAGGTGTATTAGATTCCCACATCAATTAAGCATATGAGTAGTAGTCCTATATATAACATTAGATAATCCTCATTTCATGAACTAATTTTTAAGGTGAGTTGGATCCAAAATCCATTCTTTTATAATACTAAAAGAGATTGTAATACCCCTAGAATTTTTCTTGATTGCCTTTATATATATTGCCATTATTTGAATTTTTACGAATTTATTTACTAATTATTTTTAAAATTTTTGTGGTCAAAATTATAATTTTAACATACTTGATTTCACTTATTTGAAACTATTGGGGTGGAATTGTAATTTTTGAGGACTTGATTACACATTTTTGGATAAGCTTGGGGCTTGCATAGAAGACCTTAAGTCAACTAGGGTTTCAACCTTATTTCTTCTAAATTCTTGGACTTAATTGCATGATTCAAAATTCCTTGGGGACTTAATTGCAAAAAATAAAAAATAAAAATGGGATTTAATAATTTGGCAGAAGGATTTCATCTTCATTTCTCTAACATTTTCCTTCCTCCTTTCTCCCCACCCGCAACCAACCTCACCTCCACCAACCACCATTGACAACCTTTGTTTTCACAAACCAACACCATAGTTGTGTTCCCATACCTTCAACTTCCCATCAATACCCACATGCACAGCTAAGGACCATCGGGAAGCCACCATGAGAGGAGGCCGAGAACAACTTCATGGCAGAGCAAGTGGGTTTCTAGTTTTTTTATGACTAATGTCAACTCTGAAGGGTGGTCTAGGTAGTACTCAATGAGGAGAACAATGTGGAAGTGTTGTATGGCCGTGAAACGCGGCGGCAGAGACAAAAACTAGTGGTAGAGCAAGTAGACTGTGAAAGTTTTGGAGTGGTTTTTGGAGGGATTCCAGCCGGCCATTGTTGGAATTAAGGGTACTGTAGGAAAGCTTATGTTGAGGCAGAGCTCTTTGAGGTGTCGAACCACTTTTCAATGGTGGCGAATGGCAGTGAAGAGATCATTTTCTTTTCTCAATGCAATGATAGCTTCTATGCTATTGGTTTGTGGTTTTGAAATTTTGGTGGCGAATTTAGATTTTCACTTAGTTGTATCTTCCTATATATATGTTATGCATGTTGTACATTTCCTTAATTAGCATGGTACCTACCAGAATATAATGTTGGGGATGAGATGATTTGTTTATATATATATATATATATTTATGTGTTGTTGAGCCCTATGCAAGGAATAAGGAATGTGAATTGTGAACACAGACTTATGCAAATGCCAAAATTTGACCTTAATTATGGTATTAAGAATTATATTATAAGTTGAACAGTATTTGATTAGGAACTAATTAGAAATTAACCATGTATGTGGTTAGGATTATGTTATGACCATGATCTTGTATATAAGAATAAGATTAATTATGGAATAATGCAATTTTGAGATATTATGATGAAAAATTGTATAAATAAGGACTAGTATATCTTGATAAGTGAAATGGATGTTAAAATTGTGACACACTTAGGTAAAATCAATGTTGTTAGCCATTTGTGAAATGGTAGCACTATTTAAGTTTTAAACTATCATGTTAATAGGTTAATTAGTAATTTTAGATTAATAATAAGCATGGCAATGATGTATTAAGGAGTCGAAGGATTTTGACTATAATTATGCTCTCTTGGTTAGGTGATGATGAGCTGTGAACCAAGGATCAGTGGACTATTGACTTTTGATTGCATTTCCTAAGATCACTGAGATAAGGGTCTACCAATTTGGCACATTTTCTATCTATCTATAATTGTGATACACCTCTATATGGATTTCTGTTTATGTACCATACTCTATTTGTTTGAAATATTATTGTGTTTGAAAATTCAAAATGTTATTTGCTATCTGAGTTGAGCACCCCTATAAGAGTTATTGTTTGATATCGATTTCATTTATTATCTAATATCTTATTTGAACACTCCCGTGAGGGTTATTCTTTGACATTGAAATAATTTTTATTGTTCCAGCGCTTGGAATTCTCTCCATGTTGTCAGATTCTATCCCTTATACCCCCAGCATTGTCAATTTACCCTCTTGATCTTGATGATTGTGGAAGTGATATTGAAATGGTCTAGTGGACCTAATTATGTTAATAATCTCCTAATTGTTTACGTATCTTATTATCATAATAGGCTTTATTGGCCATTATTGAATATCGTTCTAGTTATTGCTTGAAATTAAATTATTATTTCTTAGCATCATATCATGCCACCTATGGGGATGCCCTTAGGAAGTTTCCACCTAGAGGGATGTTATAGGAAGTTAGGCTAGGGGTAGATCCAAAAAGTTGGCCGAGTAGAACGGACTAACGATGACACATCTTTCAACTAGTATCCACCTAAACTCCTGACTTACAAGTACCTGGGGGTGGTAAACTGTGAGTGCTAGGATCTGGCATGTGGTCGACCATGCCTTATAAATGAATTGTTACACGTCGAGTTGTTATTGATTGTTATCCTATATTAATCGAGGAGTAATTAAATACGATGCCAATAGGTCTGCTAAATGTTTACATGTTTTGTGTTATTTCGACTTGAAGGATTGATTCCTGTTAGTCATGATTTGATCATTTGAATTGCTATCTTTATTATTCTCTCCAACTTCTATTATGTATTTCCCTCACTGAGTCCTTAAGACTCATCCTTCTCATTATCCTTTATTTTTCCAGAAAGGTTGAGGTGAAAGGGCCAAGGATCATGTTTTGGATAAAGTTATTTTGTAATAGATTCAGTGTATGGTTGTACATATAGTTTCTACCTAATTGAGGCTTTGGTTAAGAGATGTTATTTAAATGTTGTAAGATCTTAAGATACTTAAGTTGTATATGTTATGCTTTATGGAGTAGTCTTTCATATTAGTGTGAGTTGTTTTATGCTTGAGATGATTAAATTTCAAGTTTCCTAGTTATCATTTGAATAGATATCAAGCTTGAATTGGTGGCTCTTCCTCTTAGGGTAATATCCCAAGTGGTGGTGCCACAGAAGTGGTATTAGAGCCTACATTTGTCAATACTTAGATAAATGGGTATTAGTAGGATATATGATGAGTCTGTTGGAAATAAAGGCTTATATCTAAGATAGCAAACTAGTTGTGGACTTTGCTTTCGTAAATAAACTTTAAACTTGTTGTGGGAAGGAAACCTTAGTTGTTTATATGAGATGAGTTACACATGAATTATGTATAAGGTTAGGCTGATGATAGAAGTTTTTGGCTAGCCCTTTAATGATTTGATCACCATTGTTTGAACTTGATTTGATTTGCCAAATGCTTAATAATTATGTCTTTAAGGTTAAAATTTTAACTTTAACTTTATGTGTCATTATATGTGATCTTGGCAACAGTAATTGAGAAGGAGTTAAGGACAGTCTAAGGAAAATAATGGCATCACATGAAGGTTCTCATGCACATGAACCACCTCGAGCAGCTCAATGAGGAAGAGAAAATCCACTTAGCCCATGAGCAACTGCCCAGCATATCCCTAGGCAGAGGGCACTAGTTGAGCAACCAACCCTACTAGAGGAAAAGGTTTCATTGACCCCTCAAGTCAATCAGCTTGGTGCATGCCAGCCGACTGAGCCTATGTTCTAGATATGGTAGCAATTCATGCAATTTTGTTAGTAGTAAGGACAGGGTAATCGAGCTGGAATATTGAAGAGCCTGTAGAGGATTGAGCTTTGGATTGGTTCCTCCGGTTGCAATACCCAAAGTGTCTAGGGAAACCTAATGATAGAAAAGCTGAGATATAGGTTAAGAGCTTAGAAAAGATATTCAAAACCCTAAGATATCTAGATGAGCAGAAGATATGATATGCCACATTTCTACTTGATGGTCATGCACACAATTAATGGCAATTGATTGATCATAGGTAGACTGTAGAGAGAACTCCACGAACTTGGGAAAACTTCATCCAGGAGTTTATGGAAAAATATGCACCAGAGATGACCAAGTGTGCTAGAGAAAGATAATTCATAGAGTTGATCCAAAGGATGTCCATAGTCAGTCAGTATAAAGCTACATTTAGTTGACTTATTTGGTATACATCTCACATACTGGCAGATGAGTGGCGGCAAGTTTGTAAGTTTGTGGAAGGTTATAACTTAAACTTAGATGGGGCCTTCTCTCATGTGATTTCTTGAACTACAATTGTGTTGTGAGTAAGGCACTAGAGGTGGAATCGAATTTAAGAGAGATCAAAAAAATTGAAGAGAAATAGTGGAAACGGAGGTTACCATCTAGTGGATAAAACAACTCTGGGAAGAAGCAACTGAAGTTACAGACTAAAAGCACTAGTCAGCAAGTTTATTAGACTAGTGGAGCCACGAATTTAGCATCAAAGACATGTGGATATTGTGGAAAGTTAGGTCATGATGAGTCAGAATATTGGAAGAAGCTTGGCAAATGCATAAACTGTGGCAGCAATTAGCATCTTATCAAGGATTGCCCTAATCTAAGGAGGCTAACTCCCGCGGAAAAGAGGAAACAGGTTGTAGGTTCTAGTGGAAAGCCAAAGGTTTGAGCACAAACATATGCCATAATTGGAGAAGAAGTGTCCAATCCATTTGATGTAGTTGAAGGTATGATTTCTATTTTTGAAATTATTGGAAATGCCTTGTATGATCCTGGAGCTTTGCATTCTTTCATATTTGCTAATAAGTCTGAAAAATTAAATATGCGACTTGAAGTTATGGCATATCACATAGAAGTTCAAACACCCTTAAGAATAAGGTTAATGACGGATGTAGTTTATTAATATTGCCTAATTTTGATTAGTGATAGCATATATTTAGCCAATCTTATACAAATGCTAATATAAGGATATGATTTGATCCATGGCTTGGATTGGCTATATAAATACTAGGCATAGGTAAACTGTTATGCCAAGTACTTTACTCTCAGGGATCAGACATTAGCGCTTGCATGCCATCCCACAAATAATACCTGGCCTATACCTATCATATCTGCGACAGAGGTCAAAAGATTTTGAGAAAAGGTGGGCAAAGATATTTAGCGTACCTTATCAACAAGCCCCAAAATACAATTAAGATTGAGGAGATGGAAGTAGTAGCTGAGTACCCGAAAGTATTTTCAAAAGAATTAAACTCATTACCCCTAGATAGAGAAATAGAATTTGTAATTCACACTCTTTTTAGGACCACACCTTTTTCTAAGATCTCTTATCGAATAGCGCCCATGGAGCTTAAAGAGCTGAAGAATCAGCTTCATGAGTTACTAAAAAAAGGATTCATTAGACTGAGCACATCCCCTTGGGGAGCCTCAGTGCTATTTGTCAAAAAGATAGATGGGTCTCGAAGGATGTGCATCGATTATAGAAAATTGAATAAGGTCACAATTAAGAATAAATACTCCATAACGAATGTAGAAGAGTTATTTGATCTACTATAAGGGTCAAGAATCTTTTTGAAGCTGAATTTGTGATAGGAGTACTATCAATTGAAGATCAAGGAAGAAGATATTCCTAAGACAACTTTCAATTCTTGGTATAGGCACTTTGAATTTGTGGTGATAACCTTCGGACTGACTAATGCACCAGCAGCATTCAAGGACATAATACATCAAATTTCAGGCTGTATCTAGACCAGTTCATAGTCATCTTTTTCAATGACATTCTAGTGTTTTCAAATCCATAGAAGACCATGCAAAACACTTGCACATAGTTCTCAAGACTCTAAAGGAATATCGACTATATGCCAAATTCAACAAGTGCGAATTTTGGATAGAGAAAATAACATTTTTGGGGAATATTATCACCCAAAATGGGATCAAAGTGGACCCCTCTGAGGTAGAAGTAATAGTCAATTGGAAGAGACCTGAGAATGTCACTGAAGTTTGAAGCTTTTTAGGGTTAATCGGCTATTATCAAAGATTTGTTCAAGATATTTCTAAGATAGCCGGTCCTTTGACCAAGTTGACTTAAAAGAATCAACCTTTTAACTGGAATGATGATTGCAAGAGAAGCTTTCAAGAGTTAAAATATCATCTAACTACATCTCTAATCTGAGCTCTTCCCGATGTCCTAGAGGGCTTTGTGGTACATATAGATGCTTTCAATAAGGGGTTGGGATGCATGTTGATGCAGAAGAGGCATGTGATCACTTATATATCTAGAAAATTGAAACGCCATGAAGAACACTACCCCACTTATGACCTAGAGCTAGCTACAGTCATTTTTGCATTGTCAAAGTGGAGGCATTATCTATATGGAGCAACAATTGAAGTATACACAGACCACAAAAGCCTCAAGTACTTACATTCATAAAAAGATTTAAACATCAGGCAACAGAGATAGATGGAGTTTTTAGAAGACTATGATTTCTCCATTACCTACCACCCTAGGAAAGCAAATGTAGTAACAGATGCATTGAACCAGAAAGCTGGGTTAGCTCATTTACCGATAGTAGAAACATTTGAAAGCTAAAATACGAGTGTCGTGCTAAGACTAAAATAACATGCTTGGGTTGTAGAAATGAAGGTACAGCTTGAACTATATAAGGAAATTCAGCAAACTCAAGATTGAGATAAATGAATATTGAAATAGAAGGAGATGCTTGAAAATTATAAAGAGTCTGAATTCATCCTCAATAACCAAGGTGCTCTCATGTACCATAAAAGGATATGTGTGTTGGAAGGGATGAAAGAAAGATTGTTAAATAAGGCACACAAAATGAGATACACATTTAATCTAAGGGGCACAAAGATGTTCCAAGATCTTAAGAAACAATTCTGGTGGCATGGTATGAAGAGAGACATGGTAGACTATGTGCAAAAGTGTCTGACTTGTCAATTAGTAAAGGCAGAACATCAACAGCTATTAGGGTTGTTACAACCACTCTCTATTCTTGACTGGAAATGGGAACAAGTCACAATGGATTTTGTAACTAGTCTACTAATAGCTCGGGAAAGATATGATAGTATTTGGGTAATAGTAGATCAACTGACTAAGTCCGCACATTTCCTGCTAGTTGGAACACAGTATAATGCTAAGAAGTTAACAGAGGTGTATATAAAAGAGATAGTCCGACTGCATGGAATCCCTACTAGCATTTTGTTAGACTAAGATCCGAAGTTTACTTTAAGACTGTGGAAGAGTCTGTAGAAGCATTTGGGGACTTGACTGTGGTTCAGTTTTATAGCTCATCCATAATTAGATGGGCAATTAGAAAATGTTATCATAATATTATAAGATATGTTTCAAGCATTTGTTTTGGACTTTAGAGGAGGTTGGATTTGACTTCTCCCTTTGCTCAAGTTTTCTTATAACAATAGCTATCAGTCCACCATTCAAATGGCATCGTATGAAGCCTTGTACGGTAGAAAATGCCAATCACCAGTACATTGGGATTTAGAGGAATATCAAGGCAATACCGACAAGTCATCAAATACTATAAGACCTTTGCTAATTCAAAATACTATCCAAAAAGTGCAAATGATTAAGCAAAGGATGAATGCTACAAAGGATAGGCAAAAAAGTTACTCAGATACTCAAAGGAATGATTCGGAGTTTGAAGTTGGTGATAGAGTACATCTCAAGATATCCTCGAGGAAAAGAATTCAAAGAATTGGTAAAAACATAAAATTTAATTGATCTGAGATATGTTAGGCCGTATGAGATATGTGAAAGGGATGATAGCTTACCATCTTGTGTTACCCCAAGAATTGGCAAGGATACATGTCGTCTTCCATATACAACAACTTTAAAAATATTACCCTGATCTTTCTCACATCATTTCACCTGAGCATATGCAATTGAAGGGTGACCTGACATATGAAGAACAATCAATATGTATCCTAGATTGGCAATTTTGAGAACTTAGGAATCAAAAAGTTCCCCAAGTAAAAGTATTATAGAGTAACCACAATGTGGAAGAAGTAACATGGGAATGAGAAGATCTCATACGTCAGTAATATCTTGAACTTTTTTAGTATTCAGATGAGAATCTGGGGACCAAATTCTTTTAAGGGGGAATTTGTAACACTGCTAGCATTTTTCTTGATTGCATTTATATATATTACCATTTTTTGAATTTTTATGAATTTATTTATTAATTATTTTTAAAAGTTTTGTGGTCAAAATTACAATTTTAACATACTTGATTTCACTTATTTAAAACTGTTGGGGCCAAATAGCAATTTTTGAGGACTTGATTGCACATTTTTGGAGAAGCTTGGGGCTTGCATTGAAGACCCTAATTCAACTAGGGTTTCAACCTTATTTCTTCTAAATTCTTGGACTTAATTTCATGATTTAAAATTACTTGGGGACTGAATTGCAAAAAAAAAAAATTGAAAATGGGACTTAAAAATCTGGTAGAAGGATTTCATCTTCATTTCTCCACCAACCACCAATGACAACCCTTGTTTTAACAAACCAATATCATAGTTGTGTTCCTCGCACTTTTAGTTTCCCATCGTACCCACATGCACGGCTAAAGACCATTGGGGAGCCACCACAAGAGGATGCTGAGAATAATTTCACGGAGAAGCAAGTGGGTTTCTAGTTTTTGGTAACTAACGTCAACTTTGGAAGATGGTATAGGTAGTACTCGATGAGGAGGATAGTGTGGAAGTGTTGCATTGCGATGAAATGTGGCAGTAGAGGTGGAAACCAGTGGTGGAGCAAGTAGACCGTGAAGGATTCAGGGTAGTTTTTGGAGGGTTTCCAAGCGGCCATTGTTGGAACTGAGGGTACTATTGGAAAGCTTGTGTTGAGGCTGAGCTCTTTGAGGTGTCGAACTACTTTTCGATGGTGGCAAAGAGATAATTTTCTCTTTTCGACGAGACAATCACTTTTGTGCTATTGGTTTATGGTTTCAGAATTTCGATGGTAAATTTGGTTTTGACTTGGTTGTATATATATGTTACACATGTCATACCTTTCCTTATTTAGCATGGTATCCGCCAGAATAAAATATTGAGGATGAGATGATAAGATGATAAGTTTATATATATGTATGTGTTGTTGAGCCCTACGCAAGGAATAAAGAATGTAAATTGTGGATCCAAACTTATGCAAATGCCAAAATTGGACTTTAGTTATGGTATTTAAAATTATATTATAAGTTGAACAGTATTTGATTAAGAACTGATAAAAATTAACCATGTGTGTGGTTAGGATTATGTTATGACTATGATCTTGTATATAAGAATGAGATTAATTATGGAATTATGCAATTTTGAGATATTAAGTTAAAATGATGGAAAATTGTATAAATAAGGACTAGTATATCTTGATAAGTGAAACGGATGTCGAAATTGAGACGTACTTGGGTAAAATCAATGTTGTTAGCTATTTCAAGATGGTAGCACTGTTTAAGTTTTAAACTATCATGTTAATAGGTTAATTAGTAATTTTGGATTATAAAAAGCATGATAATGATGTATTAAAGAGTCAAATGTGAATTTTAACTATAATTATACTCTCTTGGTTAGGTGATGATGAGTTGGGAAATGAGGATCAGTGAACTATTGACTTTTGACTGCATTTCCTAAGATCAGTGAGGTGAGGGTTTGTCAATATGGCACTTGTTCTATCTATCTGTAATTGTGATATGCCTCTATGTGGGTTTCTATTTATGTAACGTACTTTGTTTGAAATATGCATTGTGTTTGAAAATTCAAAATGTTATTTGCTATCTGAGTTAAGCACCCCTGTGAGGGTTATTGTTCGATATCGATTTCATTTTATTATCTGATATCTGATTTGAACACTCCTATGAGGGTTATTCTTTGATATAAAAACTGTTTTTATTGTTCAGGTGCTTGGAACTCTCTTCATGTTATTAGATTCTGTCCTTTATACCCTTAGTGTTGTCGGCTCACCCCTTTGTTCTTGATGATTGTGGAAGTGATATTGAAATGGTTTGGTAGACCTAATTGTGTTAATAGTCTCCTAATTGTTTACGTATCTTATTATCGAAATATGCCTTGTCGGCCATTATTGAATATCGTTCTTGTAATTGCTTGAAAGTGAATTATTATCTATTGGCATTGTATCGTGCCACCTATGGGGATGCCTTTGGCAGGATTCCATGGGAAGTTAGGCCCAAGACTATGTCTGGAAAGACAGCCAAGCAAAATGGACCGATAGTGATAGGTTTTTTGGCTAGCATCCACCTAAAATCCTAACTTACAAGTAGTTGGAAGTAGCGAACTATGAGTAGCGGGATCTAGCACGCGGTCGACCACGCTTTGTAAGTGAATTGTTACACACTGAGTTGTGTACTTGAGCAAATGGAGAGATAAGGGAAGTTCTTGTGTTCAAATTTACTGTCATTGATTGTTATCCTGTATTGATCGAGGAGCAATAAAGAAGGATGCAAATAGGTCTGCTAAATGTTTACATTTTTTGTGTTCGTTCAAGTTTAAAGATTGATTGTTAGTCATGATTTGATCATCTGAATTGTTATCTTCATTATTCTCTCCAACTTCTATTATGTACTTCCCTCACTAAATCCTTAAGACTCACCCTCCTCGTTATCGTTTATTTTTCCATACAGGTCGAGGTGAAAGGGCCAAGGGTCATGTTTTGGATGAAATTATTTTGTAATAGATTAGGTGTATAGTTGTACATATAGTTTCCATCTAATCAAGACATTGGTTAAAAGAGGTTATGTAAATGTTATTTGATCTTAAAATACTTGGGTTGTACATGCTTTGCTTTGTGGAGTAATCTTTTAGATTAATGTGAGTTGTTTTATGCTTGTGATGATTAAATTTCAAGTTTCCTAGTTATCATTTGAATATATATCAAGTTTGAATTAATGACTCATTCGCTTAGGGTGATACCTGAGTGGAGGTATCACAAAGATTTTACTTTTTTTTTTTTTTAATTTTACAAAATAAAATAATATTATTATCTAATAAAATAATTCAATATTAAAATTATTTTTGATGCATCCAACGAGCACATGCTAGTTTAATATAGCGATTAGGTTGCATGTCACGCAAATTCTAATTATTAAAGCGTTGGTGCCAAGTTTCAATATTACAAAATTTGTCATCAGTAAATAAAAAATTAAAGTCAACAGTTACTAGGCTTTTAGCAAGTTTCATTTAAGTCTTTGTTTCGACAACGAAACGCAGATATATAAGATAACAGGATCGAAATGCATGAGATCATAGACCCCATAATATATATATATATATATATATATATATATATATTGTTCCTCTCGAAGAACATATATTGTCAATTATAAGCAGAAGGCACAGCGTTGTATGGATCATTCCCAAATGCAGCAGTATCTCCAGGTCGACTGAATACAATCTGTCAACAATGAGCCAAAACAAAACAAACTATCAAGTAAGATTTTGGCATTTGATTTTAGGCTTTTAGCAAGTTCAACAATTAATCTTACAACTGACGAAATGCAGAGCTGAGCTTGTGAGTCTACTTTTGATTAACAAAATGCAACAGAGAATTAAATTATTATTTCTTTTCTTCACAAGGTCACAGAAATTAAAATTTTATCTTTACCTTTGGCATTAACTCACCCAAGGAGGAACTATGATAGACACAAATCACAACGTTAATTATGAGTTAAGTGCGGTTCTAAAACACTTTGGATCAATTCCATTTTCTGTTTCATTTTTTTTTCAATTTGTTATATTTATACCAAGTATATTTAATTTTTAATTAATTATTTTTATAAGAAAATATTTGATACACATCATATATTCATGAAATAGAATAGAAGATAAATAGAGAATGAAATAGATGATTTAAAACTGGTTCTAAAATTAGGGAAAAAAATAGAAAATTTAAAAAGTTGTTTTACTAAATGTCACACCTCATTTTTACGAATGTGTCTCTTCCAAAGGGATATATCCTTGTAATTAGAATTATATAGATAGAAAAATTTATTTCCTCTGCGAAAGTCTTAAATTAGTACTCTACTTCCATATACACCATTTAATACCTTAAAAATTTTGGAAACAAATAATACAATTCGATAAAGTTCAAGTTTGTGAAAATTCTTTTTTGAGTACATGTCAATCGTTTCTCAAGATTCATAGTATCTTTGAAGTTGTAATCAACTTTTGTTTGCACTTGAACAATAGCAAATTCTACTATAAAAGTGAGCACAAATAGAAAGTGCATCTTGAACTAGGTTTTTCCTTTCCTTCTTCTTCTTAAAGTTATTTTATTTGTTCTTCATTTATTGCTTTTATTGTTCTTCTTAAAGTTAACTTAATTTTTCTAACACAAAGTATAAACTAAGAGGGTATTTCAGTGAGCTTATGAGCGCACCCAAACATATTATAAAGTATTCAAAAGAACTTCGAAAAAGCATTTATAAGCTTCCAAAAATAAAAAAAAAAACATGGGTTTATAAGCTCTACTTAAATAAAGTAAGGAGTTCCTAATTTCTCAAAAATTTCTTTAATCTTAACTATATTAATTACAAAATAATCATTGCTAATATCTTGTAAGTTTAAAAAATTTCAAGATCATATAAATTTATAATTATCTGGACTTTATGAAAAGATTATTAGAGCACTATAAATGGTGTTTTTTATATAGATTAGGAATAAAAACAGTATTTCTTATCAGATACATGTGAATGTTCTGGTCAAGCAAGAACTAGAGAAAAAAAGGGATGAAACACGCTAAGCACATACCTGATAATCTCCAAGAATGCAATATTTAAATCCAGCAGCAAAATAGTCGAAATAATATTCCCACATCCGTATGAAGTTCTCATTGAATCCCAGATCAAGAATTTGACTAAACACAAAAGTACATTGATTTCAAAGTCTGCTAAGATTTCAAAAAAGTGCAAGCACTATAAACAACAGGCATATGTGTAATGCGACAAATATATACTCCACAACCTCTAATATAAGTTGTGCTTTATTTTTTTCTAATAAACCAGATGCATAGAGAAATTCCGAACTATAGGTTCCTACCTCTGGTTTCTGAGGAAGTTTTCCCGCCAACGCCTGAGGGTGTGAAAGTAATGGCTTCCTATTTCTTCTAGGTGCACAACACTACATAAAAGCATTCTGATGAGTTTTTCTTTGGTTATTTTGAGGAATATAATTTTTACCTTAGACATACACATATAAAGGACTTCAATTTTACCTAAGTCTCGAAGCAGCAGCCATAGCAGATACTACTCGGCTAAGTGAAGGCAGACATCCACCAGGGAATATATATTCTTTAATGAATCCTGGACTCAGCCTGGACTCGTGATACTTCTCATCAGCCATTGCCACGAACTAAACAAAAACTCAACCAGTTTCCAATATTAGACTCCATATGTCAACATTTCGAAGCAGGGGACATTGGAACAACTCAGGAATACAAGATGAAAATATTTACAGTTAAAACACTGAAGTTAAGCATTGATTACCTGAAGAACAAGAAGGCCGTTATCAGCCAATGCAGAGTCACAGCACATAAAAAATTCTTCCATAAATTCATGCCCCACGGATTCTATCATCCCACTGAAAATTTGATGCTTTCAGATTATATAGATAGAGAGAAAGCGATAACGTGAAATGGTTAGATAGAGAGAAAGCAACAACTTGAAATGGTTGGCTACCTTCTGAATAAGATGTTGAGTTTATTTCACATATTGTGAGAAAACTCACCATGATATTATCCTGTCATATTTGGAGGTCTTTGGTAGTTGGCGGTAGTCACATGGAAGAAGTTCGATTTGATCCTGAAATTGAAATTAACTTGACTAATGACAAACTTCATGAGAAATCTTATGAAAATTGTTCACTTCACTGATTCTGTTGGATTCATACTGCAACTTCAAATCTTACCTGCAGCCCAGCTTCCTTCACTTTCAGTTGTGCATATTGCAGTTGCTTTTCTGACAGATTAATACCTGTGTATTTGCATCCAGTCTGTTTGACAACTTCAAGCGCTAAACTTCCCCAACCAAATCCGATCTCTAGAATGTGATGCTCCTTACTGATTCTTGCCTGTAGTTGGATTGATATTAGCTTCCACAATCAATCATTTTGAGATGTGAAGGGCAAATGTGCCATACAAAATTTTCACCTTTTTAATCAAAGTACAGATTTTCCTGAGCTGTGCATTCTTCAAGTCTTCACAAGGAGTCTTGCAAAGAGAATAAAAAATCAGAGTAACATGTATTAGAAACTCAGTACATGGTCTAACCCACAACAGATTTTTGCTAAACAGATTTAATGGAAAGAAAATGCTAACCTGAAATATTGCACAAGAGTAGGTCATTGTTTCATCCAAAAATAGAGAAAAGAGTTCATTGCTCTGCAAAGAACAAATAGAACAAGTTTCAAATGTTTCTGTATGAAATTTTCATAGCTTCAAGCCCATTTATAAAGGAAACTCGACATGCCTAGAGGATGCTACATTCATATGACTAATTCTACTGACAATTATCCAAGGAACAAAACCACTTACAAGGTCGTAATGGTTCGAGATGTTTTGGCGCGCTTGAGTTAGTGTATTCTTCCTTGCGACATGCTTAAAGAAGTACTTTGCAGATGCTATTATAGAAGTGTAAAGCAATGGTGTCCACCATCCCCTACTGATACATCAAGTATATTCTCAAAGAATGTTTTAAGAAACAATATAGATGATACGACTTTAGAAATTTCAATCAATTATTACCTTTTCTTATTATTTAACTTTGAGGTATAAGTATTTAACTCAATATTGGCTATAAATATCTGCAAGATACAAATTCAAGAAGGCCATTATTACATTAAAAACATCCTCAAGGATCAGGAGAAAAAGAAAAAGGAAGTTCAAGATATGCTATTGTGCTCATAAAGAATTGTGAACCACAGAATATACTTCAGATGTATTAGTAGGAGTAAATCTGTGAAGCTGTATTTGGATACATTTTCTTACCAAGAAAAAGTTGAGAAGACCTTCATTCTTATCAACAAAAGAAAAGTCCCCATTAATGTAGGCATTGGCAAAGCCTAAATCCGCTTCTGCTGCGACCTGTGACTAACGATATGTAGGTTGAGTTAATAAGTTAATTACTAGAAGTTTTTCTTCTTTTATGATTGTTTTAAAGACAAACTATTTCTAATTAAAATATAATAACATTTTAACATCACCTTCCAATAGAACTGCGGATTATGTATTCTCAAAAAGACTTTTAAATTGCTCTTTTTCCTAGTACCTTCAAAGGTGAAAACTGTACCCCCTTCTTCCAGTAAACTGTTTCATCACTGGCTTTGTTAGTTCTAATCCATAATCACTTCTGGTGAAGCCATGATGCATATATTACTGAAAGAGTCTCAAGATATTAATGGTGTGGAAGTTTAACAATGTGTATATACTATTTTAAGTACTTAGAAAAACCACATTTTCTCAAATGGATAGAATATAAAAGCAATTAACAGCAGCTTAATGTAACAAGATTGAAGTTTCTGAAAGCATATAACAGCATTGAAATTAAATCTCATTAAAAGAATTATAAACAAAAAAGCTCATTGTGAAATAAAAAGCAGCAGATAAGCTTTAATACATGAGAATTGTATCATCAATTTTCAATTTCCTGTCCAGCCATCGGCCTATTGATGTACGCAATAGTTAGAAACTAAAAACTCAAAGGGGGTTAAAGGGTCAAGATTCTCAAATCTCTACGGTTGTACAATATACAAAATGCAGAAACCAAAGAGACTAAATATTTGAGTAGAATATAAGAAGCTCACGTTAGGCAGCCAGTAGCAATAAATTGTTCCAAAAACCTTGTAACAAGAAGGCACGCCCCAGTTTCAAGCCAGGACAGTGCCATGTGTTTAGGGTTGTGCTGAACTATATAGCCTTTTCTAAGCAAGCCCTTTGCAGCAAGAATACCAGCCTGCCATGATCAAATGTCAATTATTACACCATCCATGCGTTAGTTAAACGGATAAATGTCAAAAGATTCTAAAAAGTTAATAAAAAGAGTGCCTTGCTCTGAAGGTTAGTCCAATCAACTTTATTTGCTGTGTCAAATCTAATATTCTTTCTACATTATGTTCACATTTTTTTTTTTTTTTTTGCATCCTAGATAGTAAAATATGCACTAAACGAAGCATCTAGTTGGATGTACGTGATGCTTGAAAAACTCTAGTTCTGGTTTTTAATTTATCGGAAAAATGTCCAATTCAAGTTTGCAACTTAACATCCAAAAAAAAATGTGGATGATATTTATTTATTTCCATTCTGCTCATTAATGCGCTAGGTAGAACTAATAAATTGTGCCTATAACAATACAAATATTTGAATTTTGTCAAATTACGTTGATAAAGAAAAACTAGGATTAAATAAAAGAAGGTTCAAGAAAACCTTATTTCTAAAGTAGATAAGATAGATGAAATTGTCACTAAGATCCAAAAAATTTCCCAACAAATTTCTGTAAAATACCTTCACCCCATCCTCAGGGAAGCCATAGCCTGCAGATAAAAATGTAATACCAGAAAAACCATTAAGTCAGCATAAACAAATGGGGTATATTCTTCATAATGGATTACTGATAATGCATAAAAAGATTTCCAATGCACCTTGATAAGCCCCACAGAACCACAGTCTCCTCTTTCCTTGGATGAGATTGAGCTCAGATGAAGCTTTTGATGCAGCAATTGATGGGATTGGGTGGCTAGTTGACCACTTGAACAAGGTATTTTTGGGCGGGCAATGTGCATTTAGAGTCAAGAGAAATGGCAGCCCAGGCTCACTAATATTCTATACATTCATTAAGAGAGAGAGAGAAAGAGAGAGAGAAAAAGAGAGATGTGGGAGGGAGGGAGAGAGCACAAGAAGACAAGGATTAAGTCATCACTGTAAAATGAGAAGCCACGGAATTGATGACGCACATACTTGTTTTCTGGTCTCTAGAAATTCAAACACTAAAAATAAGAAAAGTATCATTGTTTCCCTGGATGTTGTTCAAGTTCTTGCAAGTTCCTTAGATATATATATATATATTCTCTCTCTCTCTCACTAACTATTTAGTCTTCTTTAAGTACGAGTCATTAGGGTTTGAACTTTCATTTTAGGCAGAGCATGTGCGGTTTAAATGCAGAAACTGATATTTACAAACCTGGACATTGTTGAGCCAATATGTTATACAAGCTTGGTTACTATTAGTTCCAATAAAATTCCTTGAACTCCATGCTGCTGGATTTTTGGGCATTAAATTGTTGTCTTGATGAAGGAAAACATCACTACCAAAAGAATTAAAGTATAAAAATGCATTCATAATCAAGAACGGCAACTTAATTCGCAAAAAATTATGTAATTTTCTTAATGTAATTTTCTTTTGCGATATTGTTGAAGAATGGCTGTTGAAAGCAACCAAATAGGAGCACCTGTAGGCATATTGAAATGCACCAAGTATTCTTATCTCGTCATATCTTGCCTGCTTCCCTAACATCTTCAGAGCATCGGGAGCATGGGCAGCAATTATGCACCCATCATATTCTTCTTCAAACCCATCATTACAAGTTATAGCACAACCTGCATAATTTTTCGTTAAATTCATTTAAAAATAAATAAATAAATAAACTAACAGACATAGTAATGATCTATGTAGTATATTTCTTCATTACATTGATGTTTGGTCAGTCTTGCTTGAACTTTGAACAAGGAAATACAATTTGAAGATAAACATTCATATTGAATAGGGAACGGTATATGAATACGGTCTTTATATGTTCTTACCCACATCATTTGTCGAAACTGAATATATTTCAGAATTGGTTCTTATCTGGCATCCTCTACTTTCCAGCTCTTGCTTAACCTGGATTGATAGAATTTAATGCAAGGGGAGGTTCAATCAGAATCTACTTTAAAATGAAATTACACAATCTCAACATTTGGAAGTTTTGGATGATAATTGCTAAAATAAGGGATCTTAGGAAATCTGAATGTACCCTATTGATATAACTTTGAGAGCGCCATCTTGGAGTAACCCTTTGAGGATGACCGAAGGACTACAGAGCAAATTTATTATATAAGTTAATTTACTTAAATATAGCTCAACCCCAAAAGATGAAAGTACAGAAATTATGGTATAGACATGCCACATTTACCAACGAGTACAAAAATTTACCTCCAGAGCATGGTGATTGCAGAAAAACGAAAGTGTTGAATAAGCAGAGAAGTTCATTACTCCTGAAGAACATGACCAGACAGAAGCACAAGTTGGAATCTGGTAAAAAGTTTCAAATAGTAAGGATATTGCTTTTGATGAAGATAATACATATATGGCAATTGACAGGATATAATGTTTCAACAGTCTCACTAGAAAAGCTTTCTGGAATAACTCAGAGTAACCACGGGACTCCACGAACTGCCCCAGTGTCTCATTGCAGTCAATGTCTGGATTGTTTTGATGCTGTTCAACATAACTGCAATTGACAAAAGATCCTAAATTTTATCATTCATCAAAGAGAGGAGTAACAAGGAAACTAGCACTACCCCACAAAGTAAAATGTCAAAGTCCTGCGACAGATATTTTAAGAGTATTAGTAACTTGTGAATCTGACAGCACTAAATAAATAAATAAATAAATATATTAGTGACAAAAAAATGAGTGACAATATAAAAGGTGTCATTAATTATGTGTATTAGGTAACAATAATTTTTATTTTTTTATCTTAATGATTTTTACAAATTAAATAGTGACAATAATAGTGTTTAAGTTTCATCATTGACAATTAATAACATCCTTGTAGTGACAATTTAGTAATAATTAAAATCTTATCATAAATTATAATTGTAATATTTTTTTCATTAGATTGTCATCATAGTGATGTTGCTAAATCTTAATGGTGACAATTTAAAATATTAATTTTTGATATTAATGAGTCATATTGTAACAAAATAAAATTTATTGTTACCTAAAAAACATCACTAGTGACAAAATAAAAGTTACTGGCAATTAATACATGTCATTAGTGGTAATTTTGCATTATCACTAATTATTGTATCACTAATATAATATTTTTTGAACTTTGAATCAAAGTAATCCATAATCTAGTTGGACATACTTGTTTTCATTTAGGACACAAAAAGAAAAATAACATTAGTGTTAAAATAGACTATGTCTTCTTGCGATAGTACTTACGTGGATGCATCATCCTTGAACTTAATAATTTCTCGAATCATTTTCCAAAAGTATGGATTTAATACATTCTTCTTTTGCACAAACAAACTTGACAATCCGTTTTGGGTTCCCCATTCACACCCTTGGCCTTCATCCAAGCTCACGGAGAATGACATGTCAGAGACCTCCATTTCAACTCCAACGCTCTCAAAAAGTTCCACCATCTCCAGATGTATAACCTATTAAATCAAACAAAGAATGATGCTTTTATTTCTAAGCTAGCATAAACCATATGCGTTGCACATACATATCAAAGAAAATATAATAAAATCTAAAACAATTAATACTTTAGTAGTGCAGTTTAAGTTGTAGGACATTTATTTCATTAATCAATCATGAAGCAGAAATTTCAGGAGCATTACAAATCTCTGGTCCATTAAAAGGCAAAATATTGTGAAAGTTTTTTTTCTCAAGCATCTGTTGTGAATTCATCTGGCAAGAGACGTAGCTGGTGCATTCTTGCTAAATATCCGCTGCCAAGCGCCCTTTTACACTTACCAAAATATTGTAAGTATATAACGCATGGAAATATTGGTGAAGCATATCAAAATTAAGATTAGTGGTGAAAATGCATGTACACAATATTAATATCCAATAAAATAATGAATTCAAATTAAATATAAAAGACCATATGACAAAATGAAAGAACCACAATATTTAAACTGATAACACGAAACTATTTAAATAAAAAATAAAATGATGCAAACCAATATACAAAAATGGAGTAATTAAAGAAAATAATAGTATAAAATTAATAACTAAAGAGATGTATCCATATATTTCGCCTCGTGCCACAACAAATTATTAAAAGAGAGAATACAAAAATCATAAGAGTAACACTTAATTACCCGGCCGAAGACCATAAAACCAAGGTCAAGAGCCTTGCCATCAACGCTAACAGTACTCTTGGCATAGCCGCCTAAGGTATCGTTCTTCTCATACAACACCACCTCCGCCCCATCTTTTGCCAACACGAATGCAGCCGCCAGCCCGCTAATGCCGCCACCTACTACCGCCACCCTCATATTCTTTAACAATTTCATTAATAATTAAAATGCATTAGTTCAAGTATGCAATATAATTAATCATCTTAAAAAGAACTGCAGCACTGCCCAATATTAAACCAAAATTCTCCTAATTCATATGCAAATAGCCATACGTTCTACCAACGTATGAGTAGTGTTAATTACCTTTTCTGACGTTCTGGCAATGCTGAAATTAGCGCGGAATTTCAACAGTTATATATAATGTGCACTGGTTCACAGCATACCTAAATTTTTCTCTTCTCCTCCTATATATATACAAGCACTATTAGCCTCTCCATATATATATATAGCTGTTTTCTGTTAGAGTAATTAAATGTGCATGTTAAAATATATATATATATATATTTGTCAGGTACATAGGTCTGGGTTCATTTCTTTAAATGTTCTCTTTCCGCAATTTTTGACATTGTTTAATTTCCTGAAAATGTTCCTTGGTAATTATTTCTAGTTAAATTAATAAGAAGTAATTACAAATAATATCAACATGCATGATTTGCTTGCTTCTGGTAAACTGATAATATTAATTTAGTTTACTCGAGGTTCTTGGATTATACGTGAATATATTTGTTTTTGTGGTTCATTTTTGCTACAAAGTTCTATTCACATGCTGTCGTGAAAAACAAATTTAAAGATTATTCTACCAGAAGTATAAAAAATAAGGCTCCCAGATATAAGAGCTAGCTTGCAATTAAGAAACATTGTGCACCTTATAAAAAAGAAAAGAAAACCTTTTCGTGTGGTACAAAAGTGGTGAGTGTTAATTACCTATTGCTTGTTTTCCGAGCATAATGAGTTTGTTTGAGATGATCATCCATTTAGAAAGGTTTTTAAATTCATGCCTACGAATTATGAAAGAATTCTTAATTGAATCAATTGTGACACATGAATAGAGAATTCATTGAATAAGATTTCGTATTCCTTTAATAAGAAAAAATGAGCATTAGTCTCATGCTATATATACACGAATTTCTAAAAGTAATATAATGTTAATATTATTGTGTGAATAATTATATATAATTCAAGAAATTATTTTGAAAAGTTATAATGTTGAAAAAATAAAAAACAACAAATGTTCAAGTCAGTTGAAGAAAAATTAATTTTATTCCAACATATCTAAATTTAGAATTTAAAACCTCGGTATATATAAATTAAGGCACCAAAGAATACACAATTTTGTTTACATGTTCTCATGAAATGGAATTTGAAGATTATTTTTCTTGAGGTCAAAAAGGGAAAAGGTAAAAAATTTCAAAGCTTCCAAACATCAGAGCTTCTAAGGAATATTATGGACGTCCTTATCCCCACCTGCCCCTCCCCCCACCAAAAAAACAAAGAAATATGTAAAAAAGAAATAATACATACTAACATCATAAAATAAAATATATAAAAAGGATAGAGCACCAGTTTAATGAATTAAAGGTAGTTAGAAAAGTTTAAAATTATAAAATTTTAGAATTACTTAAAACTAAAACTATGGCAACTATGTTAAGTTGAAAACTTAAAATATAAAGTATCAATATATAGTATTACAATAGACTACAGAAAAAGTCAAAAAACAAAAAAACTATCTTATTTTAAGTTTTTGCTAAAATATTGGCCAAGTTATGATAAAAATATGATAGTAAAGATAATACTTTTGATAGTAACAAAAAAATGTCAACATATCAAACTGGATCAATACATTAATTATAGACTTAGAATTGAATTTATAAGATTTGCTAATGGAAGGACATTTTTATATCAAGCAAGTGAAGAATAAAATATAAAATATTAATAACACTAAAAGTATTGCTACATTGATTGATAAAAAAATTATAAACTAAAAATTAATTTTAGAACAAAAATCACTAAGACGATATAAGAAGAAAAATAAAATACAAAAAATAAATATAGGAATAAGATGAACTATTATGTTAATTCCCAAATTCTATATAAATAAAATTGGATAAAATGATTTAATCTTCATATTACAAAGCACAAATGATAGGAACAAAAATGTACATAACAAAAGAAAAGTTCAATAAAATAGTACTAGCAGAATGTTAACCTTCCAAGCAAAATTAAATAAAATTA
>JACGDI010005348.1:1937405-1988312 GCA_014898725.1 Jacaranda copaia
CCCCCCCCCCATGTCACACCCCAGCTGATGACATGCAAAGGAGCAAGGTAGATTAAGAAAAGTCCAAGAAGATTCTAGAACCTTGTACATACTTGTAGGAATTTTTTAGAAGTTGTGTAAAATTTTCTAGAGCAGTTTTTAGAAAGTTCTAGTGTAGGGAAAGTTATGTAATTATAATCTATAGTATAGGATTGAATTAATCTCCACCATCCATTCAGAAGGAAGATAGTATAAATAGGTTAAGAACTCATTTGTAATTCAACCAATTAATTAACAAAATAGAAACCAAGTAATAAAAAGCCTCTTTGAGTTTCTCTCCCAACTCTCTTGTTCTTAACACTTGGCTAATTCACTTAACACACACAACACTTGAGAATGGTGAAGTTGACTTAGTTAGTGCAGTAGGCAAATGATGGGTTAAATGCTGCACGATAGCTTATAAGAGACACATCTAAGAATTAGAAAATTAACCTAATGAATATGTATATTTATATTTATACAACCCATCTCTAAAGTTTTTCAAATTAATAAGAAATATTTAATGAATGTATAATAATGAAATAGTGCTAGATCTATTATATTTTCTTTCTTTCCACACAGTGTCTCGTTTTTTGCACACAGTGAGAAACTTTCTAAGGCACTACTCATAACTGCATCGGCCGATGAAGTGCCCCCAAAGCTGACTATCCCTTTGCATCTGCTTATTTTAGCCGTTGGTCCAATTCCATTCTACCCAACCCCATGGAAAGTATCGAAAACAAAGCTACCATTGGTCTATTGCAAATCCAACATGGCTAAAAGGGACAAAATCATGTTCGAGAAATTTCTTTGCCTTCACTACCAACTGCGATTTAACAATCCAAGAGAACTAACGAAGCACCATCAAAAAGAGCATACCCAAATGGGCGATGGACCTAGATGTAAATGTGGCACAATGTTTGAAGATAATGAAGATAAGAAAAATCACTATATTAAGGGTTTTTGTCCACTACGTAGGGGGGAGAGTGTGCGGACATTTGGAGATCGACTTCTTAAGAGGTTGTGAATATCTATACAAACGTAATTACATATATAAAATAAAAAAATACAAATTAATTAATGATGTAATTTAATTTCAAAATCATAAACAACCAAGATTTAAAATCAATGCTATAAAATTATAAATTAGATGAACAATCTAGAATTTCAAAGAAAAACAATAAAATTAAACAAAAGAATTGATAACTTAAGTATAGGGTTTTGGTAGGGATAACTGATCATTTCATTTTTACCAATTAGGCAAATAATTAACTTTGATAATTAGTCATTTGGTTAATTGCTTGGATTCTTAGATTAATGAGTTATTTTATGTTATGATGAATTATATTTGTTTTCTAATGTTTTCTGTGAATCATATTGTCTGTTAATGATTGGTTTAGAAGTTGAGGTACTATATAGTAGTTTAGAAAATTTATTATAAACATGTTATCAATTTGGATTTACAAAAATAAACACAGTCAATAAACAGATTAGAGACAAAAAATAATAGTGAAATAGAGACAAAAACAAAGATGGAAAGATATCTATAAAATTAAAGATAAAAACAAAGATGGAATTTTGACAAACAATAGACAAGGGTAGAGACAGGTTTAGAGATGGAAAGTTTACAAAAACAAAGACAGATTTGATAAAACAATATTAGGGATTGTAGATAGATTTAGAGACAATTTCTATCCGTCTCTGATTTTAGAGACGGAAATCTAGTCCGTCTTCTAATGTGAGACGAGGCTTTCAGCTCCTGGTTTAGAGACGGATAAATCCGTCTCTAACGTATATCCGAGACGAAAATAAGGTTATAGAGACGGAAAATCCGTCTCTAAAGCCCTGTTTTCTTGTAGTGCTTGATGGAAACATGAATAAAAAGATATAAAATTTGTCTTATTAATATTTTTATTAAAATTAGAATTTGGTCCAACATAAGACATTAAATAACAGCATCAAGCCGCTTAGATTCGGGTGTGGGCTAGACCACAGGATGGTCAGATTCTAATGATGCATGAGGTGGGAGGTTAGAGGTGGGAGGTTGATCACCATCTAGGCCTAAATTTAGCAAGTAGTGCCATTGGCTATTGATTAGTCATGCAGGTGGCATAGGTAAGATGGTCCTGTTACTTCATGAGGAGTTAGGTTGAGATTATCATCCATTTAATAAAGGTTTGTAAAATACTTGTCTAGTGAATTTTGAAAGAGCTAATTTTTGGGTGAATCAATTTCAAAATATAAGAGAATTCAGTTTCAAAACAGGGGATTTTGGTTGAATAGAAATTAGTTTTGGCTCATATCTAAAATTTTTTCATTAAATTTTTTGAATTTTGATTTAAATATGTGTAACTTCTATTTTATAGGGATCCTTGTTATTTCATTATTGTGACTAATTTTCAAATACTCATTATACTATATGTCAAATAAATTACACATATTAAACGAACTAATTTAGGTCCCGTTTTCAAAATTATTGCAATTGAATGCAAGTTGAAACACTGATGGCTATGCGGCTCTTTGGTGGCTAAAACGCCATTAGAATTAACTTTAAGTAGAAATTAGTCCAATCTAGTGATTGAGGGTGATTGTGCTGTTCAAAATATTAACTCTATAATTTAAGGTCATTTAGATCATCATTTTCACATTGGATCGTATATTTTATTTTCTATTTTATATCTTATTCTAATTAATGTATATACTAATCTATTTTTACAAGAAAATATTTAATACACGAACTAAATATCAATAAAATGAAATAGGAGATGAAATATAAATTGAAATAAATGAACTAAACTATAATGTTTGAGATATAAAGAAATGATTGGAGTGAGTAAAGCCTGATTGAAGTGGTAAATTTGTGAAATGAGAAAATTTGTGGAGAGAGAGAGAGAGAGAGAGAGGATTGAATCTCTAGCTTGTTGGATTTTGGATTTTAATAAGAAAAATTATAATTTTGGTTTTCAACCATAACCACTTACTTGCTTTTAGTCTTCAAAGAATCTCAAGTTATATTTTTATCCTTAAATTGACAATTTTTTAACAATTTTCGTTCTTGTTGTTACTTCAGGCGTCAAAACTAACGAAACTTGGTCACATGCTATGCACATAACCAGAAGAATTATAATGTGGGTCCTTGAACATAGTCACTTATTTATATTTCGTCCCTAAATAATTTTAAGTTACATTTTTGGTCCTCAAACTATCATTTTTTTAATGAATTCCATCATTGCTGTTACTTTTGCTATTAAAGCTGATAGAAAGTGGTTATGTGACATGCACATGACGACTCTTGCATAAAAAAACTTCAGACTACTGGGTAACTTCATTTATTTCCCAATTTTAAACAAAATTGACCCTCCATTTCTGCTTAAGCCCGGAATTGTAATCTTTGATCTTCATTTCTACCAGAGAGACAAGTCTTCAACATACATACTCTCTCCCTTTTCCATCTTTATTATCTGTTTACTTCATGAGGAGTTAGGTTGAGATTATCATCCATTTAATAAAGGTTTGTAAAAAATTTGTCTAGTGAATTTTGAAAGAGCTAATTTTTGGGTGAATCAATTTCAAAATATGAGAAAATTCAGTTGATAAGAGTCATACTCCTTTTACTATAAGACAACGAAAGAAACACTTCCATTATGGTTACAAATGTTTTTTTCACTCATAAATGGGGGATTTTGGTTAACTAGAAATATGTTTTAGCTAATATGTGTAACTTCTATTTTATGGGGAACTTCGTTATTTCATTATTGCGATTGTTTTTCAAATACTTATTTATATCAGATAAAATACACATATTAAACAAACTAATTTAGGTCTTCTTTAAAAAATTATTGCAATTGAATGCAAGTTGAAACATTTGTGGCTAAGCGGCTCGTTGGCGGCTAAGATGCCGCCACGATTAACTTTAAGTAGAAATTAGTCTATTCTAGTGATTGAGGGCGATTGTGTTGTTCAAAATATTAATCCGTAATTAGATTCCTTTAGATCATTATTTGCAGTATGGATTGTCTATTTTATTTTTTATTTTATCTCCTATTCCAACTTAATATATATAAATATATCTAATTATTTTATAAAAACATATTTAATATATATCACATATACATGAAATGAAATAGAATATAAAATATAAATTGAAATAAATAATTTAAGCCGTATTATTTGATATATATATATATAAAGAAATGATTTGAGCAAGTAAAACCTAATTTAAATGGTAAAATTGAGGTACCTAAGTTGTGAAATAGGAGGGGAGGGGGGGGGTTAGGATTTAATTTCTAGCGCAATTCCAATATGAAAATATTTATCTTTGGTTGAAGGACAAAAAATAATATTGAATTTAAGACATTCTGAATTTTTAGACAAAAAGAATTTTGAAATCAATATATATGATCTAAAAACGCCCCTCCAACTATGGAAATATGATTGATATATTCACTCTTAAATATATGAGCACTAGCATGTGCTTGGTGCGATATACCAAAAATAATTTTAATATTAAAATAATTTATTTTATAATAATATTTATTTTACTTTATGTGATTGAAAAATAAAATTTAATTATTTTTAGTATTTAAAGAAAGAAAATCTATTATTAATTAAATAAAATAATGTTGAACATTTCAATGAAAGATATTACATTTGAAGACAAATTGTGCTTAAATAAGTTGTAGAATATCAAGTATTGCTAACTCTAAGGTTATAATTAAGTTATACAAAAAACAAAATATAAATATAAATATAAATTAAGAAAATAAAAATAGAGCAGAATATTTTAGTAAATACGCTTTTTAAATTAGATATATAATTATGCATACATATTATAATATGACTTTAAATATAAAGCTTTTTTGTAGATTTGTTAATAATGTAGAAGTTACAATACAATTTACACGAAACTTGAGATTTTTAAATGTTAATTTTGTAGAATAAATATATAATGTCTTTATACTTTATCTACAATAATAACTTACATTTTTTATAACTAAATCAATATGTTTGTAACATGTAATTTTTATAAATTAAAATATCTCTTAATAATCCTTATAGCTCAAACAAGCAAAATTTATTAATTTTTATTTATATATAATTATCTTATTAATTTTGAAATTATCAAATAATATATAATATGTACAAGGATAAAGTAATAAGTAAATTTTCAATATTCAATTCAAATAATCAACATCTCATAAATTCTTTTATAAATACATAAAGATGTACAGATAATTATTGGATACTTACTTTCGGTGAAGCTTTTCTAATCCAATACCATTAATCCAAGTAAAAATATTGAAATGAATGTACATGATATAAATATAAAATTGTATTACTAAATATATTGAAAAATATAAAAATTGATAATATTTGCTATTTAAGTGGTCATTTATAAAACTTTTACAAATTTCCAACTATCTCAACTATATATATGCTCAATATGAAAGAATTTATGTCAAATAATTGAAAATGAGTTCTTCATTATTATATGACTAAAAGATTAAAACAATTTAAATTAATAATATAAAAATAAAGTCAGAGTTTATAATTGTTGTAGGAAGTAATTTTTTATATTTGAAATAAGTTCTTTAAATTAAATTATTTATTATATTATATATATAGTTTTATCTACTAATATTTTACATATCTAAAAAAATATTATTCTAAAAATAGTTAAATTTTCAAATGCTTTGATAAATTGAAGACTTAAATGTCAATTAACTTATAATTATTCCTTTCTCAAACTCAAACTCTTTAATAAAGAAGTGGTGATTTTATATTATACATAAATATTTATCTATCTTTTTCAGAAGCAATAAATAAGTTATAAAAAATTTTAAGTAAGTCATGATATTGAAAGATAATTATGATTGTTAAGTATTTTAATTCTACTTTTGAAGCATATTTAATATAAATTTATAATATATGCATATATTTAAATTCTAAGTTGTCTAGAAAATAATTACTTAACTAAAAGTAAAAATTGAGCAAATGATTGAATATTTTTCATCATTTAATAATTTTTTATTAGAAATAATTGAAATTTATATTACTTCAACTAAAAATATGATTATGCCTATATAAATACAAAAGAATTTATTGATGAAAAATCAGTTGTTGTTTTGAAAAATAGTTATCAACTAATTAAATATGAAGTATATAATTTTTTTTATGTAAATAAACTAAGAGAACTATAATTAGAATAATAATAAAATAAAAATTCAATAACAAAAATAAAATTTTTATATGAACATACAAAAATATTTGAAAATGCTATTCATTTGTTAAGTAATATTTATTTATAGTATTCTTTTGAAGCATCATTTTTTTTACATATACTTTAATCCTATGATATTAGAAAAAGTACTTGTGTAAGTTACATATCTCTAACAACGACAAAAATGATTGATAGTTGACTATCAATATTTAGAAGGCCAAATAAAAAGCAACCATTGGTCAGTTTCTTCACTTCAAATGGCTAATGTTTTCCATCAAATGACCATAGTTATAGAAATAATGAGAGTTATAGAATAAAGTCTCATTATGCAGCACCCCCATTTAGAATAACTCCTAGTTGAGGCCCCACTCAATTTATTTTCTAATTCTTAATACATAAATAAAAAATAAACCCAAAACAAACTTTGCAACTCATTAGAAATACCAATGGATTTCAATTTAGGTAAACCTCCATAGAACACTATATACAAGCCTTAGATGAACCCATAACATACAACATAGGTAATGATATGGGATGGCCCAGTAGACCCAACCCAATAACCATCAATCCAAGAACATGCTCCTTGACCCATTTTGCCTCAGAGGCCCAGTTCGGCCGTCTACCATAATCGACCAACCACTCACCTTGTCGCCTATACAATACGTGGGATTGCACCACTTGACTAGACCCCAGGTTGAACACACAGGCTCGATCGTATCCGATGAGAGAGCTTAAGCGCTGCACCCCTAGAGGCTACCCGCTCCCGAAAACCAATTCCATGGTTAACCCATTTTTGACCAACGAGGTCGTTCTAGTACCGAATCGTATCTCTACCACATTTAATGCCTTGATAGGTAGCATGCCTTAGCATTAATGGTGCATGCCGCCCTAGTACCACCTTTGCTGCCATTTCTATTAGGAGGCATGGTCCCAATGTACTATTCTATCTTTGAAAGCTAGAGGTAATGCCACATAGAACAATATAGGAATAGGAGATGACCTATAGCTTCCCATACAAGGACAAGAGCCCTCTATACATGATAGGAGCTTCTTGAACATATCTTCCAACTAGAAAATGCTATAAATATCCTATTGCCAGCCACTCTTAAGGTATATCATTCTGTACTATATACCTTTACTCTAATACTCAGTTTATTTACTCGACCAATACTGACTTGAGCATCGGAGTGCCTTAGCCAATGGCACCTCAACTAATCTATTGTTTGCTCATAATTGCAAATCTCATCTCTAAGCTATTTCTCAATCAGACCACCTGACTAGCTAGGTCGAATTTGCCCAAACACTAACCCAATCCAGTATACATAATTTTCAATCTCATCATTTTTGCACGGTCTATGGGAAACTTGAGAATGTAACCAAAAAATGGTGAACACCAGAAAAGCTGTATCAGAAAGGGAGAAAAATAGAAAGACAGTGTCTCCCCTCCCCCTCAGCCTTAACAAGAATCAAATGCTTGGGAACCTAGTGCCCCACCAGAGTAAGTTGTTACTCTAACCATGCCTTAACTCATGCAACTAATTAGTGAACAAAACTATACTCAAATTTCTACTCAGTTCTTTGCAGCCCTAAATCAACACATAGTCATGCCTGCCCTAGCCATTAGCGCAACTCCACAACCGCCACTACCTAAAGAAAAAACCCTAAGAGACAGTCACGGTTGACCAAAATCCAAGCAGCCGCTGACTAGACGAGAGGTCAGCCCCAAGTGCTTTCCTAAAGAAAGGGGCCAACCTAATCTACAAGAATAAATTGCTGTTTCTGTTGACCATTACGTTCAGCCTATTTGAGCCAAGCAGCACGATATGGTCGAACATTTGAGATCGAACTAATGGGAAGAGATTGGTGAGTCAGCAAATCATGCTGCTCGACCTTTTCAAGCCCCATAATGTAATAGAACCGAGTGCATAAGGCCTCTGTTTGATAGGAATATGACCCAAGTGGATCGAGAAGAGTGGAAAAAAGTGTCTCATCAAGTCCAACAACTAAACAGACACCTTGAAGAGATATCAAGGAGAAATACATAAAGGTTTCCCAACTCTATTGGTCCCTGGAGATTTTGTAGGGAAAGAGGATCACCATTCATCTAAGAGATAATTGACGAGCGCATTGCTATTAACAACAAAGTTCCAACCAAACTTCTAGGATATAATAGCTCAACAGACCTAAATGAGCACTTGATGTAATTCAAGCACATGATGCAACTGTATGGTCACAACAAGTATATACATGCGAAGATGCTAGTCACCACATTTTAGGGCATTGCACTCGATTGATTTATCAAACTTGAGCTTGCATCGATATACTCCTATGATTAATTGTGTGATAAGTTCCTTCACTAGTTTGTCAGTCAATGAAAAGCGAAACTCCCCTACACCAATCTCAATACTATAAAGCAGAATGAAGGAAAGTCCCTCCATAATTTCTTTACCAGATTCAACACTGAGGTGTTGAAAATTATAATCCAAGGATTGAGTTTCTGATCGATGTCCTTTTTCAAGGACTCAGACATAAGGAATACACCAATACTTTGGTGCGAGAATGCTCCCAGTTGATGGAAGAGCTGCTCGACCTGGCAGAGAGATATATGACCTAGAAAGAGATAAATATACTGAAATTTGGTAATCTTGAGGTCTAGAAAAAGAAACAAAAGGAGAAAGACAATCGACAATAGAGAGAGGGTCGTCGATCTCCCATTAAACGTTTCCATGACTATACACCACTCAACCTCTTGAGGAAGAATGTGTTGTTTGTGGTCTAACATGATAGCCTCTTTAAAAAATTGAGAAAGCTAACTGAAATAGAAGCTATGAAAAAATTAAAAGAATATTGCCACTTCCACAAACAAAGAGGCCACAACATAAACGATTGTTTCAATCTACATGATAAAATTGAGAGGTTGATTAGACAGGACCATCTCAAGAAGTGTGTGGCTGAAGGTGCCTAGATAAAAGGGGGTAAAACTGACTAGACGCCCCATAGAGAAAGGTCGGTTAACTCGAGCAGAGAGGACCAAGGACAGAACCTATCTAGGACACCTGTTCGCACATTCGAGAAGTGATTAACATAATTGTGGGAGGTCCTATTGAGGAGGACTTGAAATTCGCTAGGAGGCAGACAAAGAGGAGACTGGAATTAACTAAGGCCTCCCCAATTGAAATAATATTCCACTTATCCACCAACGTGGAGCTTATATCTTTCACTGACGCCAACCTCAACTACCTTAAGGGCAAGAACATCGACCACAAAACTGATTGTCTCATGGTAGTTTCTGTTAAGATCGCCAATTTTGAAGTAAGAAAGGTTTTGTCAACAATGGTAGCTCTGCCAACATTATTTTCCTGTCATTACTGAAAGGATAAATTTGGGCCAATTGAAGTTTAAGCCCATGTGGAAACCCTTAGTTGGATTTGGCGGGTTGAAGATCATACCAAAAGGCTCCATCAACTTATTTGCATCATTCAGGGAAGCACCCAATAGGAAAACACTCATGATCAACTATTTAGTCATCGACACCCCATTTGTTTGCAATATTATAATTAGGCTGTCAACTCTAAATGACTTTTGGGCCGTTGTCTCCACTTACCACATGAAAATCAAATTCCCAACCCCAGTAGGCACAGACGAGTTGATGTGCAACATTAGAGAGGTATGGTGTTATTATAATATTTCAGTCGAGTTGAGCGAGTAGAAGACTCGACCACAACTGAAGACCTCGGGAGATGGCCCTGTAGTGAAACCCAATGAGGGACAAGTCAACAAGACAAAGAGTTGAAAGACACCAAAGTGGAGCCCATCAAGGAGTTCAAAATAGTCAAGCTGAAGCTTGGGAATCCTGATAAGACCACCAAGATTGGAACTAATATAGGCCACCACATGGAGTATCTCATGGTTGATTTTCTGTAGAGAAATATCATCGTCTTTGCCTGGAGGGCATCCGATCTCTTGGAAATCCTTATCCATTGCCTTAATGTGGACCCCTCATATAAA
Source organism: Jacaranda copaia (assembly GCA_014898725.1). Taxonomy (NCBI): domain Eukaryota; kingdom Viridiplantae; phylum Streptophyta; class Magnoliopsida; order Lamiales; family Bignoniaceae; genus Jacaranda; species Jacaranda copaia. Next base: position 1,947,652 of record JACGDI010005348.1, read on the forward strand.
CCTGTCAAGCAAAAGATGAGAACTTTTAATGTCGAGGGGTGCCAAATCATCGAGGAAGAAGTCAACAATCTCTTAGACACAAGCTATATTGTAGAAACTCAATACCCATCTTAACTTTATAATTTTGTACTCATCCCCAAGAATGAGGGAAAGTAGCGCATGTGTAATGATTTCATTGATTTGAATAAAGCTTACCTTAAAGATCTTTACCCCTACCTCGTATGAATTTACTAGTCGATTCTGCTATCAACTGTGAACTGTTAAGTATGATAGATGCTTTCTAGGGTTATCACTAAATATTCATAGTGCCCAGGGATAGGAACAAAACCTCGTTTATGGTCCCTAACGGGATTTATTGCTTTTTGATCATACCTTTTGGGCTCAATAATGTAATTACAACCTACTAGAGACTAGTCAACTTTATGTTCAAGAATGAGATTGGCAAGTCTCTAGAGGTCTATGTTGATGACATGATTATCAAAAGATAGAAGGCTAAAACTACCTACTCAACCTCAACCACACCTTCATCATATTACAAGCTTTTAGCATGAAATTAAACCTGAACAAGTGTACTTTCAATGTTCGAGAAGGTAAAATTCTTAGGTTGCATAGTCAGTCAAAAAGGTATCAAGGCTAATCCACAAAAAATTCAGGCAATATTAGACATTGTACTATCTCAAATAGTCCGAGACGTACAATGCCTGGTCGAGAGGATCATAGCTCTTGGCAGATTTATTGCCCATTTGGCTAACAAGAGCCTACCTTTCTTTAAGACACTCAGGAACACAAAGGCTTCTAATAGAATGAGCAGTGTGATCAGGTCCTGGTCAAATTAAACCAATACTTGTGCACACCTTCAATGCTTGCCAAGCTAGAACTAAAACAGGTGCTAAATATTTACTTGGCTATTTTCAAAGCCTTGATCAGCTTAGTTTTGATCTCAACCAAAGAGAAAAACCGTTAATCAGTCTATTATTGTAATAAGGTACTATAAGGGCTGGAGCATAACTATTTAGAGATCAAGAAGTTCACAGTCGCATTGGTCACTATAGCTCGAAAGTTGCAACCATACTTTCAATCCCATACAATCATAGTGTTGATGAACCAGCTATTGAAGCAAGTGCTCTCAAAGCCAAATACGTTTGGGATATTAACAAAATAGACCATCGTGTTCAAAGAGTTCGACATCACTTTCAACTCTAAACAGCTATTAAAGCATAGGTTTTGGCATATTTCATCACTGAGCGTATCGATCTCCCTAAGAAAAATTGTGAAACCCCTCTTGTTTGGACTTTGTACGTTGATGGGTCAATGACCACTTTGGGAGGAGACGTAGGTGTTGCTCTCTATTTTTCTTCAACAGAGAAATATGACTTTGCAATTGAACTCAATTATGTAATGACCAACAATGAGGTATAGCATAAAGCCCTCATCACTGGAATAAGAATAGTACTAAACCAAGGGGTTGAGCACCTAGCAATAATTACGAATTTCCAGTTGGTTGCAAAATAGGTTAAAGGACATTTTGAGGCTAAGGACTCGATGATGAACTAGTACTTGACAAAGGTTAAAAGACTACAACAATTGTTCAAAAAGTTCACCTTCAGCCAGGTATCCCGATCAGAGAATAAGCAAGCAAATGCCCTATCCAAATTTGCCAGCTCAACCAGAGGAACAAGAGATAGAACGATAACCTTTTTGGTCACCAACAAACCATCAATAGGCATCCTTGAATAGAGTTTTATGGGAAGCATCAAGGAGACAGTTTCTTCTTAGTAGGATCCAATGAAGTTTTACCTGAGTTAAGGTGCAGTTCCTAAAGATAAGAATAAGGCACGTAGGCTTTATGGACAAGCTGCCAAGTTTGCTCTCAATGAGCATGGCCAATTTTATAAAAGATCAATCTTCGGACCACCCTTGAGGTGCTTAGATCCCGACCAAGCTCACGAGGTCCTAAAGGATATCCATGCAAGCATTTGTGGGAACCATTTAGGAGAAAAATCCCTCATACATAAGCTCATCTGATATGGATACTTTTGGCCCACGCTATTGGAAGATGTTGTTGACTTTGCTCAAAAGTATCCATCTTGCCAAGTCTACCCAAACATCTCGTAATAGCCTGCTATATTCATGGCCAATGTTCAGATCGCTTAGCCATTGGACCAATGGGGGATCAACATTGTGGGGTCCCTGCCAAAGATGATAGGTTAGAAGAAATTCATAATTGTGACGGTCAAATATTTCACCAAATAGGTCAAGGTCAAGATAGTCCTAAAAATAACTGATGCCACCATCAAAAGCTTTATTTCAAAAAACATCATCTACCATTTTGGTCTCCCCAAGATCCAAATTGTAAACAATGAAAGATAATTCCAAAGCAAAAACGCACGAAATTCATGCAAAGCTTTAGGGATCACCCAACACTTTACCTCAATTGGGAAACCTCAATCTAATGGCTAGACAGAGGTGATGAACAAACTATTCTCAACCACCTAAAAGCCTAAATAGAGAGGACTGGATTGAGCTAGGCATACAACCTCTTTGAGGTGTTATGGGCATACAAGACCACCCCCCATGCAGCCACAAGTCACAGTCCTTATAGTTTGGTCTACGATTCCAAATCAGTCATCCCCTCTAAACTTATACAATACACAGTTTGGGTGATCCACTTCAATCCGATTAGGAACACATCTGAAAGAAAACTCAACTTGGAGGCCATTAACGACTAGTGACAAAAAGCCTATAACACCATCCAGCGCTAAAGATCAAGGGTAGCAAAAAACTACAACAAAGGGGTCCAACCATGCCATTTCAAGATAGGGGACCTTGTTCTCAAGAAGATGGAAGTATCCAAGAACATTGACAAACTCAACCCAAAATGAGAAGGACCTTATTTTGTCGTTAAGTTGTCAAAGCATAATGCATATCGATTAGTAGACATCAATGACAATGAACTTCCACATTCGTGGAATGCCATTAACTTGAAGAAATTATATGTATGAAAGCTTTATAATAGTTTTTGTATTGATAAAAATAAAATTTTTAGCAATTCTACTATCATTTACTTTTAACGTTACAATAGCTCCCTTCCTTCTTCCCATAACTCACAAAGTCTACGATCGACTGCATAGTCAACCCAAGAAGCAACTTTAATCTGCCAAATCAATGCTTTTCAACACAAAGTTTAGAGTCAACCACGTAATCGACCTAAGAAGTAGCTTCAAGTTGCCAAATTAAAGCTTTTCAGCCCAACGACAATGTTAACCTCATAATCAACCTAAGAAGTAGCTTTAAGCCACCAAATAAAGGCTTTCAACCTAAAGTTGGCAGCCGACCCCACCATTGACTAAAGTATCGGTGCCTAAGTGTAGAACCAAGATTTTTTCCATTAGCAATCAGCCTCAAGCTGACCAAAAGACCCAACCCCGGGATCAAGGAACATATCATTACAGCGTAACCAATCTTTCTAAATCGATCACATGCTAGTGCCTTACATTAAATTGTTTATGTTTCTCTCTCTATCAACAAAAATTATGTCACAGCTAGACCTCGCAATCAAAATCAAGAATCAAGCAAATATGATCATTTCGACGAAACTACCCATTTCAAGGCAACGATAATGTCGACTGGTGCATTGGGTTAATTTTAATATGTTTATTCTTGTTAATTAAAATTAACCACTTATATTTTTGCTTTACTCATGGCCAAGTTTCTATTTATTAACCATTCACATTCAACTAGGACAAAAATGTAAAGCGAATGTGTGAAACATATCAAACAACAAGAAATAATTTTTCATTAACTTTAAAGCTTCGAGTACAAACTTGGATTACAAAGTTGGAATGAAAAAAAAAAGATTATAAAAAGTGCAGAACAGCCCATGTTGGGCAACCATAATCTTAGTAGCGGAAACTTCAATGGCTGCTTGACCTTGCACCCTCAGCTCAAACTGCCCAAGTGCCATTTTCAGTAGTTTGGTCAAGCTTATCACTTGATGAAATTAGAACCACCACAGCGCTATCAACCTCTTGCTCGAGCATCGCCATGACAGAGGAGAGAGTGGCATGTGCTGGTCGTGAAAGCCCCACCTCATTGACCAGAAGGTCCTTAGGGCATAGCAAATATTCACTTGCATCGACCATGCCATTATGGATCTCGAAGGCAAAGCCGTTCACAAAATCGAACTCCTTCGCCATGATAGCTAGCCTTTTCACCACCCCCGTCTGCCTCCTTTACGCAATACTTGGATTCAATTAGAATATTCCTTGCAACACCCCACCTTGGCAACTGCCTTCTTAGGATCAGGATATGGCTACAGCTGCTCATCCAGGATAGGGCTTGTAACAACAAATCTTCTTCTCTGTAAAAATTAAAATGACAAAACAAGAAAAAAAAATTGTACAAATAAATTCAAAACAAATCAATCAATCAACTTAGATTCTATCTCTAATCTAATTCTCTTATTCTTCCCTTCCAAATACGATCTTGAATTTAATGAGCTCCATGAAAAATATCTTAAACGTTATGGATCTCCCTTAAATTTGATTTGAATAAAAATAATGCCAACTCAAGGGCTTTGTACCTTAATCTCGAATCAAATGCCAGAAATATATGAGTTTTGCGAAGAACGTCTTGAATATTGTGGATCTCCTTGAATAAAAAATAACACCAATTCGAGGATTTCGCACCTTGATCTCGAATCAAACGCCAAAAATATATGAGTTTCACGAAGAATGCCTTGAACATCGTGGATCTTCTTGAAATTGGTTAAGAGAATTACTGGACTCTTTCCAAGTTCCTCTTGTTTGCTAGAATTTATGCATATGTCAATTGACCTAGAATCACCCCTTTATATAAGTGGTTGATGGAAAACTTGTAGATTGACTTGAATCCTTTCAAAGATTATCTTGTTGATAAGATAAAAACATCAAGAGATAATTTGGGATATATTTGATTTGATAATATCAAACATTAAAAAATAATATTAATATCAAATATCTTTAATTTGATTAGTTTGTGGATACAGACACTTTATCTTTGACACGTATCAATACTTGATTTGAATATAAAATAAATATTAAATTATTAATTAAAATTAATTATATCCCAAAATTAAAATAGAAAATTTTAAATTAATATTTAGTATATTATTTTACACGTGTCACTTCTCAACTGGTCAAAAATGTAATATGCTTACAAATGTCCCTACTTCAAAATGTGGCTAAGGGATGTAAATCAATTCCAAAAACGATGAGATTTGAAGTATTTGAGAATATACATGGGTCGAACAAAGGCCCATATCAAAAGTTGATATGAGATGTCCAAAATCACATTTTCATGAAACTAAATCTAACCACCAAATTTGTTTCATGATGATGATGATGATTATTATTATTTTAACATATAGTAAATCCTTCATAAATGGCCAATCATAAAATCCATCATCACCACTTATGCTTGGAAACCGAGAGCAAACAAAGACCCTTTTTTTTACCTACATAACCCACGTCAATTCCTAATCACAAAACCAAGCAAAAGTTTTTCCCTTCTTCAAATTCTCACGGCCAAGAAACCCACCGGTAGCCGAATAGGCAAATTTTAGATATACATATGTATGGCCCACAAAAGTGATTTTCATTCCTTAACAAATTCCACTCCAAATCGAATTGGATACATATATGGCTCACATAATTTAGATATCATCTCTTTTCCTCTTCTTTTTCAATGAGGAATCAAGCTTTCAGTGAGAAATTAAGTTGCACAACTCAAATCCAAGTCAAACTTCTCAAAATCAATTTTCAAATTCCAAATCCACTCTCTACAATCCCAAATCAAATAAATTTCAAATAGTAGTACATAATTTCCGCAATGAGGAATTTTGGCAGCAAGCAATCCCAGCCTGTTTTCTCGGCAGTTTTCTTATATAAATAGGATTTCTCCTTTCTTCTATCATTTTCATATAAATGGATTGAGATGAAATTCAATTCCTAATAGGATTGAGATATGAATAAATCAAGAGTATAAGTCCTATTAAAACTCCATATATGCAATGAATGCTTATAAATTGGCATGATCATGAGCTCAAAAGCATACAACAAACACGTTCATTCTATCAATTGCTAAGAATTTGCTCTTGATTTTTGGGTTTGATCACTTCTTAATTTTTTTCCAATTCTTTCTCCCTTAGCTCATGCATTCTTCATGTTTGATAAAATGCCTCTATGAATATTCTTCATTAATTTAGCATTCACATGAGTATTAAATATGACCATTCTTCACATCTATCTTCTTTGAATCACATCTTTTCTTCTTCTTTTCTTTCTCAACTACTTGATTAACTTTTCTGGTGTCCTTGTAGATTACACCATGGTTTACTTTAAAGATATTTCAACTAGTGCTAGAGTACAACATTTGATTATTCTTGGCAAAAAAAATCAACATGTGGGAAAAGGCACAATTTTTACTATTTATAATCCACTTATTGATAGATACGCAATAAAGTAGCCACGGCTGACTAATTCCCTTCATACCAAGGAATGGTCCTGGGAGATCAAAACTTCCAAGGTATAGGTTTTAAGGGCAACTCATCAATTCCCTTCAAATGAATTAATTCACTATCAACAATCAAACGAATCAATTCTTTTGCCAATATTGGGCCACAACATCATTGAAAGAAAAACCAAGTGGGGAGAAATTGTTCAATTTAATGGTGAATTCCATTATATCAAAGGATACTGGGAATGGACTGAAGATATTCTTAGCCGATGCAAGCACAAGTTGATTGCCGCACAAGTATATGATCCAGTGTATGTTTCATTATTCACATATGTTTGAAATTCTGAGATTAACAAAACATTTTGTAAGGCATGTTGTCCACTTACAAATACTCTTTCTACTTCTTTTAGAGAATTATCCATATCGCTATGGGATTTGCACAACCTTGCAAGCCTCCCTATGATAGGAATTTTTTATGATGAAGTGATTCCTTGTGCTAAGGAGCTTACTAGAGTTGACGAAATAGGAAGTAAATTTATTTTCAATTCTTGCAAATACTTATTTCAAACTTATCATTTACTTCAAAGGAGTGCCCATAGAGGTCAACTTTCTCAAGTTACTATGGAGAAATGGATGAAGTATTAGTTCTAGAAAGTCATAAAATACTATCAACCACTACCACGCAAGGAGAAAAAGATAGTTTAGCCCAAATCAACTCATAATCCTCTTGGTGATTTTGGCTTTCATGGAGAATGGTCTACTCCAGAGAAGGCATTATTTTTAAAACTTGGGATTATTGGGAACTTGAGAGAAGAAACCTATTTGGTAACATATTTGGCTTGTTAGCTTTGCTCATTTATTCTTTCTACCAATGATGTTAATTCAATACATTTCAGCACTTTCAAGATAACATGCATCATGGCTACTGGTATGAAGGTTAGTCTTGCTATTTCAATTTTAGCCAACATCTACAATAGTTTGAATAAAATTTTAAGTTCCCCAAGGTCGAGCTGTGTCCATTCTTCTTTTCCCATCCACTTTGTTTATGCTTAGTTGGTGCATTACTTCAAAATACATTATCAAATTTGGCAAAGAATATGTGGCCCAAAAATGACAATTTATTCTAGCAAAGAAGGCGTAAAACATTATGATCCAAAGGAGGCCCGTAGGAGAATTCACAAAGGGGACTTTGTTTTCTGGACTCACCATGATTACCAAAGATAAAGGACTTCCATATATTGATAATGGCAAGGCTAGAGAATTGGAGCAAAAATATTTCATTGTTATTCGCTCAAATTATCTTTCTTTGCAGCAAGGCGACTACTTTATTATTAAACCTTATAGCCCTCATTGCTTTAGTCATTAATTTGGATATTATCAAGAAGTTCCTAGACTTTTCGCTCATGACATTCGCACAGTCGATTTGGATGAAGGACTTCGCTATGGTGCTTATGCACTTTGCATAATTCTAAGTCTACAGCATGGTTTCCTTGTGTGCTTCCAAATGCAAAAAAATTCTCTTTAGATGCTTACAAAAAATGGTGGACTAAAATTCATGGGGATTCTTTGGTAAAAATATTACGCAATCAATCAACTTGAAATCAATTAAAATTTCTCTTAAGAATAAGGATCATGACAAAGGGGATGGACCACCTGCTCAAACTATTCAAAATCCTCCCAACCTAGAAGACATTAAGCCTCCAAAAAATCATCATTGGAAAAGGCTTAGAAAGGGTCCCAAATCTCCAACACCATGTGATTCTTTGCCAACAAAGAACTTTGCCAAATAGGTTATTTTCTTTGCTCCATCTTCTTTTTCTTCTTTAAATAAGCCCCATTTTAGACATTTGCTCACTCAAATCATGTAATATTTTAGTTGAAAAATGAAACTATTAATGTTGATGAAGATGAGACATCCCAAGGTAGCCGAGGATTAATCATGCGACCCAACTTATTGGCCATGAAAGCTCCAATTGACATAACCATGCAAAATGAGGCACTCCATAGTGTGAAAGCTAAACAACCATCTCCTTATGCTTTGATCTCTGTATTTGAAGGTGAGAAATTTGTACTTAATCATCAAAAAGAGTATCTTCAAATGTTGTGGGATGGCCTTCACAAAAGAATAGCAAATACTCCACTTGATTCCATCTCATCTATCAAAGACAGTGTTCAATTTGTGCTTGAATCAGTGACAGGCTTCAACATATTTGACATCTCCAATGTGGAAGAACTATTGCAAGTACTTTTTGACAAGGCCGTTGCTTATGATGAGGTAAAGTCAGCATCTTTTGAGAAATCATCCAATGAAATTCCTGCATAACAACTAGATAAGGCTAAAAGTCGTCTCCATAATGCTCAAACTAGAGAAAGCAAAGAAATGAACCAAATTCAATCCACCCAAGAAGAGTTGGAATGTGCTGGGAAAGAGCTTGAAAAATTGAAAAAACACAAGAAGAACTTGACTTCATCATTAAAACGCTAACAATAACTTCTTCAAAGTGTTCAAACTAAAATTCGTGAGAATGAAGAGGAAATTGCTGCTATCAAGAATACTTTTCCATTGAGTGATAAAGTGGTTAAGAATTTGCAAACTTCAATCAAATACGTGGAGGCTATCAGGGAAGAATTGAAGAATTGGAGTCCTTGTACTTGAAATTTGTCTAGAACCTTTTGCTCTTTGCCCTTATTTTTTCTTATTTAACAAACTATGCTTATTTTTTTTTTGAGATTACATAATAAAAGATATCTTTCTTTTCTATCTTGCGATCTTTTAATTAATTTTTTATTTTTTTACTTTTAACCAAACGAAAATTACAACTTTTTTTTTTAACTCAAATCAATTAACTCAAATAACTAAACCATACATAACTAAAAAAAACTCAAACTTAATCAAAACAACTTATTTTTTTTTTAACTTAAAAAAAAAACTCTAATCAACTAAAAAACTCTTTTTTTTTTTTACTCAACAAGCTAGTTGACTCAAACTAATAAAAACAACTAAACTATTTTTATTTTTTATTTTTAACTTAAAAAAAATTCTAACCTAATAAAAACAACTAAACAACCCCCGTTTTTTTTACTCAGCAAACTAATTAACTCAAACTAATAAAAACAACTAAACTATTTTTATTTTTATTTTTATTTTTTTTTACTTAAAAAAACTTTGACTTAATGAAAACAACTAAACAATTTTTTTTTATTAACTCAAACTAATAAAAACTACTAAACTATTTTTTTTTCTAACTTAAAAAAAATCTAACTTAATAAAAACAACTAAATAACATTTTCCCCCTTTTTTTTAACAAAGGAAAAATATGATTTAAAATAAACTCATGACTGAACTTAGAGAATATCTAAACTACATACGTACCCAATAAAGGAATTAAGTTATAACATAGTTCAAGAAAAGCAACATTTTGAAAGGGGGCACCATTCACAATTTATACGCATGCGTGCCAGAAGTATTCATTGCTTAACCACCTTGGACTAGGTAGGGTATTTGATATTTTAGGTAGGGTATTTGATATTTTAACCACATAAAATACCTTTAGTGCAGTAAGTTAGAAGCTTTTTCACATGTACTACCTTTGGTGGAGTATGTTAGTAATTTAATTGTATGCATTACCGTTGGTAGGTATCGTTCACAGTTTATGCTAATGCGGGTTAGGAGTAATATGCATTTTAGGCTCATGCATCAAGGAGCAATATGCAACTTAGGCTCATGCATCAAGGAGCTATCTCCCAACTTTATGCATAGTAGCACTTCAAGAACTTCCCATTTATAGGGCAAATTCTTAATCCATCTTCAGCAACCAACTGATATACACCATTTGTATAAACTTCTTTGACAACATAAGGACCATCCCATTTTGATATGAACTTATTCCCAATCCGATAAGTTGTGATAATGGGCCTTCTCACAGCGAGTGCCAAATCCCCAACTTGAAAAGATTGTGATTGTACTTTCTTGTTAAATGCCCTGGAGAGTCGAGCTTGATAACACTTAAATCTTTGTTGTGCTTCCAATCTTTTCTCATCAAGGGCTTCCAATTTTTCAAAACATAGGCATGCATTTTCTTCCTTAGTCAATCTTTCTTGTATAGCTATCCTTAATGAAGGAATTTGTTGCTCAAAGGGTAAAATGGTTTCAACACCATAAACCAATGAATATGGAATTGCTTGTATTAGTGTTCTATGAGTAGTTCGATATGCCCACAAAGCTTCTCCAATTGTTTCATGCCAATCTCTCTTTGACATTAGGACTACTTTCTTCAATAAATTACATAGAGTCTTATTGAACGCCTCAACAAGTCCATTAGCTATGGCATAATACATGAAAGACTCCCTCTACTTAAAATTGAACTTTTGACAAAGTTTATTTATCAAACTATTACTAAAGGGCTTTCCATTATCAGTGATTATGCATTGAGGAACCCCATAGCAATATATAATGTTGATGTGGATAAAGTCGGCAATATTTTCCTTCTTTACTTCTTTGAAGGGTACTGTTTCAACCCACTTAGAGAAATAATCTATTGCAACTAAAATATACAAGTGTCCAGCAAATGACTTTGTCTTGGGTCCAACCACATCGAACCCCTAAGCATCAAATGGCCATGAAGCAACAATCAGATGCAACGGCTTGGGTGGTTGGTGAATGAAATTTGCATGAAATTGGCAAGCTTGGCATCGTTGAGCATAATTCATGCAATCTTTTACCATTGTTGGTCAGTAGTAATCCATTCTTTTTATCCAAAAATGTAATTTTGGACTCGATTGGTGAGTACCGCAAACTCCAGAATAAGCTTCTTCTATGGCTTGGATAGCTTCATCATTATTTAAACAATATAAGAAGACTCCATCAAATGATCGCCTATAAAGTACACATTTATAATACATGAAATGAGCCGTATGATGTCGAATATCAACTCTTTGACATGAATCATTTGGTAACTTTTCATATTTTAAATAGTCCACGAACTATTGGCACCAATCTTCCTTCTCTATTTCAAATACTTGAACAACATGGCTTTCATCTTCTTCACAATCCTCATCCTTGAAGATTAGCCGTACAACCCAATTTTTACATTTTGGAATTCTCATTTCACTTTTAGGTACAGTAATTGAAGAGGCCAATTTAGCTAATGCATCAACTTGTTTGTTTTCCTTTCTTGGCATATGTTCAATTTCTACATACTCGAGCCATCCAATAAGTCTTTTTGCATGATTAAAGTATGGAAGTAATTCAGGCTTCTTGACTTCATATGATCCAAGCAACTGGTTGACCACCAATTTAGAATTTCCATAGACTTTATGGTGTAATTACTTTATGTCAACCGCTATTTCCAACCTAATAATAGGAGCTTGATATTCAGCAACATTGTTAGAATAATTTTCAGTTAAAGTGAAGGAATATGGTAACACTTCATCATTAAATGTGATGAATATCACTCCGACACTAGCACTTTCTCTGTGGGATGCTTCATCAAAGTACATTTTCCAAGGAGCTGTAATTTCAACCACCAAGACAGATATAGGGTAGATCATCAGATAACTCCCACTCAGCAAGGATAGGATGATCAGCCAAAAAGTCAGCTAAAACTTGTCCTTTAACTACCTTTTGCGGAACATAGATGATTTCAAATTGTTAAAACTGAAGGTACCATCTTGCGATTCTATCAGAAAGGATAGGTTTTGACATGACATATTTTAGCGGATTTGCTTTTGAGACAAGACAACCAATATGAGCTTGAAAGTAATGCTTAAACTTTTGAATTGCAAAAATTAGAGCTAAACATATTTTCTCAATTGATGAATATTTTAATTCATTTGGCATCATCATTCTGCTCAAGTAGTACAAGGCATTTTCCTTTCCTTTATTATTTTCTTGTGCCAATAAAGCTCCAATAGAACATTCTTGAACAACAATATAAAGAATCAATGGATGTCCAAGTACAAGTGCAACCAACACAGGAGGTTTCATTAAATAAGCTTTTATGCTTTTAAAAGCATTTCTACAGGCTTCATCCCACTCAAATAGAATGCCCTTCTTCATGAGATAGCTGAATGGTTGACATCTACCAGCTAAATTTGATATGAATCTCCACAAATAAGCTAACTTTCCTTGCAAACTTTTAAGTTCATGGATATCTCAAAGTTTAGGCCTTTTCAAAATTACATCAATCTTTGCTTGCTCTATTTCTATTCCTCGATGACAAATAATGAATCCTAGAAACTTCCCTGATGTAACACCAAATGCACACTTTAATGGATTCATTTTGAGTTGATATTTTCTCAATCATTCGAAAACTTGTCTCAAGTCTTGTAAGTGATCTTCTCACCTTCTGGACTGGACAACCACGTCATCAACATATATTCAATATTATTATAAATCAGGTCATCAAATATCTTCTACATTACCCTTTGATATGTGGCACCAGCATTTTTTAGTCCAAATGGCATTACCATGTAGCAGTATATTCCCCTCAAAGTACGAAATGCCATCAACTCTTCATCTATTGGTGATATGCATATTTGGTTATACCCCGATGATCCATCCATAAACGATAGTATTTCATGCCCTATGGTAGCATCAATCATAAGTTATGCAATAGGCAATGGAAAATCATCCTTAGGACAAACACCATTCAAGTCTCTAAAGTTAATACAAACTCAAATTTGACCATTTTTCTTTCTTACTAGGACAATGCTAGAGATTCACGTTGGATACTTAACTTATCGAATAAACCCAACCTCCCTAAGCTTATTTACTTTAGTTTCAATCAAAGGAATCAATTCGAGGCAAAATCACCATTGAGCTTGTTTGACTGGATGAGTTCCCTTCTTTACTGATAAATGATAGACCGCCACCTTTGGATCTAACCCAGGCATCTCTTTTATGACCATGCAAGCACATCTTTAAATTCACATAATAACTCAACATATACTTCTTTTTCCTTAGCAGTCAAGAAAGCACTATTGTAGATAGGCTGTGAATTATTGGCATCACCTAAATTAATATCTTTCAATTCATATACAATGGCTTTAACATTTTCTTCAAACTCAGGATGAGCAGTTTTTGCATTTTCTTCTTCAATCAAAAATTCTTCGCTTAAAGTAATATGGTACGCTGGCACAATATCCTCTTCCACAGGCCTAATCTTCTTGAATTCAATGCACATTCTTATTTGTCCATCTCTTCTTCTTATATAAATTATCTACATGATACTATCATTCACTTATGCAACCACTGCTAATAAGCGTAGAGATTTGCTTGGAAAGATGATACACAACATTTTAACGCATTGGCCGACTATTGCTAACAATATATGATACGAAGAGGCCATACTTTCTCTATCGCCTTCTTCATCAATTTGAGTTCGTGTGAAGATAATAGTTTGCAGTTTAACCTTCAGGGTCCTACCACATGATATATTCAAAATAAAGCACCGCTTCATGCGTAAAGGAATTAAACTCCTAAGGTTTTTTAGCTTACTAACCCACTTCAAGAATTTTGGCATCTTCGGTCTCTAATTGTAGATTCTTTTTTGCTGTTGTTTTTCAAGTCTATTGAAACCTGAGATTCGTGGGACTTTTCTCCCATTTTCATCAAAAACATCATATGTTCAGAAACATTCCTCTCCAACTATATGATTACTGCTAGCTCTCTTAATCGTAATGCAAATAAAATTTTGAGGAACAAATCCAAGTCTCGTTCGAGAGCTTTGAACACCATAACCTTTTTTCTTTAGCATCTTTTGGGTAGTATTAAGCCCATACGTTTGCTTGCTAGTAGCCTCAAGGGAAAGTTTTCCCAGGATGGAACATTTTTGCGGATTATATCAGCTTTGACAAAAAGTTTATAAGCTTTTGGATCAAAGCAGCTCTCATTTTGAAGCTATAGAAATTCTCCATGTCTCTTTTAGCTCCTTGAGTTGGGTGAATAAATCCTTTCAGAGGTTGAGGAGATAGCTTATTTACATCAAGCTTGGTTAGAAGAAACATTAATTCCTTCAATGATTCCGATCTTAGCAGGGGTAACTCACTCTTTACATGATCTTCACTACGACATGTTGGAGTCAAGTCTTTAAACTTGTTTCCTCCATCAAGATCATCTTGCTACTTGGATTCCTCTTGTTCTTTAGCCTTTGCAGTTTTCAAACTTTCGATGTAGTATTTGGCATCTGCTAAGTGTGATTCAGCTTCAGTAAAAAGTTTGATATCTCCAAGACCATACCTTCTCGACAATACTTAAAACATTAGTGCCAAGTAGAGGGAACTACACCATTTTCATGTAGCCAAGGTCAGCCTAGAAGCATATTATATGATGTCTTGGCATCTATGGTATGAAACAATGCTGCTGACAACATATCGTCCATCAATAGCTTTATCCTTATTATTCAAATAGCCCTTTGCCCCCTTGATTGAACCCTAGATCATTAGGTGACTATTTGTCAATTCATCTATGGAGATTCCTAAATCCTTTGGCACACACAATGGCAAGATATTGACTATGGACCCTCCATCAATTAAAATTCTTTTTATTTTCTACTCACGAGCATAGCCAATTACAAATAGTGGCCTATTGTGGGGCTTGGAGCCAAGCAACAAATCTTCATTAGTGAAAATAATTGCTGACACGCACTCCTCAATCACATCATGATTTTTTTCATCTTCACTAGAGGAAATCTTTTTGTCACTTCTCATGTAGCATGCAATGTCACTGTTGTGATAACTAAGTACATTCTTTTCAATCTCTATAATAGCATAATTTGAGGCAACATTATCTTCCTCAAGTGAGATTTTCCCTTGTCGAGCTAATTGCATCCTTTATCTTTGAAAACAAAGCAATCATGGATTAGGTAACCCATCAACCGATAGTACTTGTAATACTTTAGGTCATCAATTTTTCTAGATTCTTCAGGTTACTTCGATTTAGGCAATTCAATGAGATTTGCATTTAGCAAATTGTCAAATATTCTAGAGACATCGAAATCCAGGAATGGGTATGTCTTAGCTTACATCTCCTTTAAAGTTAATTTTCTTTATCCTTTTTCTTGAGAGACATCCTTCTTTCCATATTTTGTGATTTTTACCTTTGTACGAAACTTGATGGGTGTTATATTTACCACTTTAGCTTCTTTACTTTGTACCTTAGCAAGAGGTTTACCCTCTTTCTTGGTCTTTTTACTCCACTAGCAAACATGCTCAACTCTATATCATGGGCTTGAGTTGCCAACTTTTCAAATGTTCTGGGCTAAATTCCTTAGAGAATATATTGAAGCCCTCAATGCATACCTTGAATGCACGTCTCGATAGCTGAAGCTTCTGACAATCGATCTTTGCAATTGAGGCTTAAGTTTCTCCAATGATTGATGTAGTCAATAATTGGTTCTTCTTTCCATTAGCAAGAATTTGTAAGTTCAATTATACTAATTGTCTTTTGGATACTGTAGAAGTGATTGAGAAATTCTTGCTCCAATTTCCCCCAACTAGCAATTAAACCCGCTTCTAAGTCAGTATATCAATCAAAAGCATTGCCTTTCAAAGATTGAACAAATTATTTTACTAGATGATCTCCATAAGTCCCATCATTATTACAAGTTTCAATGAAGTAAGCCACATGTTATTTTGGATTGCCTTTGCAGTCAAATTGTTAAAACTTTAGTGGCTGTTAACCAGTCGGCATCTTTAAGTTGTCAATTCTTTGAGTATATAGCTTTGAATAAGTTATAAATTACTTAGAACTTTCTTCAAATTTGTCTTTGATAGTTTCCATGACAAACTCCCTCAACTGGCTAATAGAAATTAGTCCATCAGTGGAAACTTGTAGCTCCTTTACTGCAGGCTTTTCATTTTCAATTGATTACCTCTTTGTGGATATTTCACCTTTATCTTGAGCTTCTATTTATTTCTCCATCACGCAACTAGTCTCAGCATTATCCACTTTGTTCATCAACTTGGAGATTTGAGAATCTTGCTCTTGGACATGCTTTGCCAATTCTTCAACAATCTTCATCAAATTAGCAATTTATTCCTCTAAAGTTGTAGCATTTGTTACCATCACTAGCACTATGTTTGTGAAACTTGAGGTTGAGCGAGGAGTGGATGCTGCTGATTCTTCTTTTGAGTTTGCACCACCTTCATTAGTATCAATATTATGCGGCAATGCCTTCTCCACAACTGCAAGTGAAGGATTTACCTCCGAAGATGTTTGCAACTTTTTGGACATACTCCTTGTGGTAATGCCAACACTTCTTACTCTAGTATTTATGGAATTTGAGGTGGTCACCTTCAATGCAACAATCTTGTTGGTGGCCATGATACTTCAATCTTTGATGAAGGAAAGAGATGTGGGTAGAGATGGTCTCACTGGGAGTGCCAAAATTTGTAGGAACAAATTTTCTTATCTGCAAAAATCAAAATTATAAAACAAGAAAAAAAATTGTTTAAATGAATTCAAAACAAATCAATCAATCAATTGTTGATTCTATCTTTAATCTAATCCTCTAATTCTTTTCTTCCAAATATGATCTTGAATTTAATAAGCTCTGTGAGAAATGTCTTAAATGTCATGGATCTCTCTTAAATTTGATTTGTATAAAAATAATGCCAACTCAAGGGCTTCACACCTTAATCTCAAATCAAACGCCAGAAATATGAGTTCCGCGAAGAACACCTTAAATGTCGTAGATCTTCTTGAATAAAAAATAATGCAAATTCGAGGGCTTCGCACCATGATCTCAAATCAAATGCGAAAAATATATGAATTTCATGAAGAATACCTTAAATGTCATGGATTTCCTTGAATTTAATTGAGAGAATTGCTGGACTCTTTTCAAATTTCTCTCATCTATTGGAATTTATGTATATGTCAAATGAGTTAGAATCACCCCTTTATATAGGTGGTTGAAAGAAGACTTCTAGATTGACTTGAATCCTTTCAAAGGTTATCTCTTTGATAAGATAAAAATATCAAGAGATAATTTGGGATATATTTGATTTGATAATATCAAACATTAAAAGAAAATATCAATATGAAATATCTTTGATTTGATTGGTCTATGAATGCAGATACTTCATCTTTGACACGTGTCAATAATTGATTTGAATATAAAATAAATACTAAATTATTAATTAAAATTAACTATTTATCTTTTGGTATTAAATTTAATATATCCCAAAATTAAAATAGAAAATTTTAATTAATATTTAATATATTATTTTACACATGTCATTTCTCAACTAGTCAAAAATTTAATATGCTTACAAGGTTAATGTGGTCTTTGTCCTCTAATCGAAAGGCATAGCCTAAATACGAGAGTTGCTTTATAGCTTTCTCGAAAGCAACCTTTACGTCACCCAGCAAAAAGACTACACTTGTATTCTGAAAGGCCGAGCATAGCATGAACTGTTGCACCATCTCTTGTCACATGAGTGGGAGCTTTTTATAAAATTCTGCTTAGGCCTTCTGTATAGCAACATTATGCCTCGCCGTTCAACCAAAATCATAGCTTTGCTGCACATCCATTCTAGCCTGGTGCAGCAACTTGTCCATCTTACTTTTTTCTTTAATAGCTAAGACTAGCTGCTGATCTTTTGTCATGAGCTACTTGTAGAGGTCCACGACCTCTTCGTCAGCCAATCGACCTTAGCATAGGATAACTCGACTTGTACCTTTATGGTCTCCATGTCTCCTCCCTTCTAAAGTTGCTCTCAATCAGCCAAAGCCAACTCTGACCTCCGATACAAGTGGTAGCCCAATTAGCTCACCTAAAAGGAAAAATTTCTCATCGGTAAAGTACTATCGACCAGTAACAAATAGCATTCAATGAGAAACTAGAATCAACCATACACTTACCATATTATTATGGTATGCTAAAGCTTTGAGCGCACCAATATGGCTCAAGTCTATGAACTTCTTCTAGTGGGACGCAAAGAGCCCAGCCATTATCACTTTAAGTACTGCAGTCCTAGTCTACCCTGATGACATGATAGAGTGAGAGTTATGGATATCCATGGATGGCTCTATCTTAAATCAAGATGATGGCAGCCTGGGTGGTTGAAATAGTAAGCCATTGCCGCACTTATCGAATAGATTGTAGCCCGAAGGCTAGCCAGCTGCTGTAGCTTTCCCTTTGCCCTAGTCACCTGCCACCTTTTTTAGAGCCAAGCCTCCTAGCTCAACCAATTATCTTTTACCTTGATTAGCAGAGCTACTGTTAGTTATCACCGTCAGTCGAGTAGGCAACATTCTTGGAGTTGATTCTACTGCCAACAACATTGGCAGTCATTGCCTGGTGATGCTACTCGTTCCTCTAAGCTCAAGCCATCACTTCTTACCTTGCGCAGTTCATGATTTCTTCTCGATCTGCCAACACATAAGGCAATACAAAAATAAGAGATCAAACTCGAGCAGAAAGAATTTCTATCTATTCAATCACCCGTTTGCAAGTTTCGCTCAGCCCACGACAAGCCAGCCAATACTAAACACCTCTCGTCGATTAACACTAAAGTTTCTATTCAGCCAAACTCGACTAGATCCCAAATAAAGATATTTGGCCAACTCGGGGTTGGGTTACCAGGTATCTTGATGTGTGCCCTCCACCACCCCCTCAAAATGTTAAACCCTCGAGCCCTTGAACATATAGAAAATATTTTTTTCACTCCTAGCCGTAGGAAGAAGATAGGATAACTAAGAATTTTCAACACCACTGCGTTATGAAATAATAGAACCCAGATTCCTCAATGCTACCCAACTTTTAGGACATTAAGAGATAGAAAATGTTGGAGAAATTGACAAAAGAAGTCAGCTGGTCAAATAGATATATCAGCATAACAAAGCCATATATAGTCGAGAAGTAATTAGATAAGAGTTGTGTTATGCTGACCTCTAGACCTCTTAACAAGTCGACTACGGCTGGCGCAAGGGAGAGCCTAAGACCATATCTAAATGCTTTCTCAAAAATAGTGATACACCCCTTAAGAAATCGATGCATTCTATCCTATGAACTAGGAGCTATGAGTTCATACTCGATAAGCACATGATAAAGCGCTCTAATACATATAAGGTCGATGGGGATAATCTTCAAAACGATTTCACTATAATGATCTGGAGTGAAAAGTTGACCATGCGATGCTGGCACCTTACTAGAGCCATCCTCGCCCCTAGAAGCAGCATGCTTATTGCTCAAGTTGCTAGAGGTTGAGCTATCGCTCGATGAGCTACTTAACATACTCTCATTGTCACCTTTCCCCTAAAATGCTGCCCCTTGGGACCTAGTGGCCTCACTATCAAAAGTATTTGATATGCTTAACGAACAGCTAAGGAAAAACTAAAGCTGGAAGAAAAAACTGACAAGATCTCAATGAAACTCTAGAGCACAAAATGGAAGGAGAAGAACTCTGTGAATTTGAAGCTCGACTAAAAGTGTAAAATGAGCATTTTCACTGCGCCTATTTATATGTGGTAATAATTGCACAATGGTCATATAGCGTTTCATATGGCTCAAAGTAATAGGTGCATTAAGTGCACCAAAATCCTAGTCAAGTGAACAAAAACCTAGTTAATTCTCCAAATTCGCCAATCAATAATGTAACTACTTGCTCTTTTTCGTTAACAAGCTCGATTAGGAACGTGAGTGGAAGGGACTTATGATATAAGATGGCCCAACAAGCCCAGCCCAACAACTATTAATCCAAGAACATGCTCCCAGGCCTATTTTACCTCAAAGGCCTAACTAGGCCATTGACCATAATCAATCGTCTGCTTGCCTTATTGTCTATACAATAAGCGGGACTACACCATTCAACTAGACCCTAAGTTGAATACATGAGCTCGATTGTATTTGACGAGAGAGCTCAAGCACCACGTCTCTAGAGGCCGTTCGCCCTCGAAAACTAGTTCCATGGTCAACCCCATTTTTGACCAGCGAGGTCGTTCTAGTATCAAATTGTATCTCTGTTGTACTTAATGCCCTAACAGGCAGTATGCCTCTGCATTAATAACGCATACCGCCCTAGTACCACCTCTACTGCCACTTATGTCAGGAGGTGCGCCACCAATATACTATTCTATCCTGAAAGCTAAAGATGATGCCACTTGAAACAGTTCAAGGATAGGAGATGACCTATAGCTCCCCATACAATGACAAGAGCCCTCTACATATGATAGAGACATTTTGGACATATCTTCTACTAGGAGAAAGCTATAAATACCTAATTGCCAACCACTCTTAAAATATGTTATTCTTCACTATATACCCTCACTCTACTACTCAGTTTATCTAATCAACCAATACTAATTTGAGTGTTAGAATGCCTTAGCCGAAGGTACCTTGGCTAGTCTAACGTTTGTTTATGTTTGCAAATCTCAACCCAAAGCTATTTCTCAATTGGACCACCTGACTAGCTAGGTTAAATTAGCCCAAACACTAACCTAATCTAGTGTACATAGTTTTCAACCTCATCAAGTACTAAATACATATCATCAGTAGTTCCAATATATTCATCACACCACAGATATCAATTCAATCCTACACATCACAATTTCTTGAAGTTATACAAAATTTCTAAGGGTGCCTATGAGCATTTACAAACATAATTTCTATTACAAAATTATATTCGCCTATCCAACCCAGAGTCTAAGCTTATCATTTAGTCCTATCTGAGAAAATTAAGATTAAAAGGGGCATAAGCTCAAAGGACTTAGTAGGGGATAACTTTAACATGATCATAAGTAATAGGGATCTGTCGAGAAAGGTTCAACTCAATAGATTATACATTAACAATTAGGTTAGAAATAAGTCAGGATACGATTAGTTACAAGTAGGGATGGTAATAGGGTGGGGCAATACCTAAACCAGAGGACAAGTTTGTGGCAACTTAACAAGGTATGAGGTAAGGTACAAGATGCAATTTTTCTAGCCTGAATTATTTGGATGGGGTATGGGGTTTACCGACCCCGCCCCTCAACCCCACCTATATAAATATTATATATTATATATAATTTATTTTATATTTTTTATTTGAAGATAATGTCCAAACCAAATAGTTCAAGGTTCCACTTCCTAAATAGTTTAGAACTACATGGTGAAAGCTTGTTGAACTTAAAAATTTTAAGTTTTTTTTTTTAATTTTAGTTTACTATCATAAACTCACAATGTATAAAAATTTGAATATTGTGCTAGTTATTACTTTAATTTTATTCTTATCTCTTATTTTATTTTTGGAATCTTATTTTGTTTGTATAGATTTTTTATTTTTGTACTTGAAATTTTAATTTTAATTATTGTCAAGTGCTTGTGATTTGATGCTTTCAATGATTAATTTCAATTTTTTTTATTCTTTCCAGGTTGGAAAGTTAAAGACACCACTTGATGGGATAAAGTGCGATGAGGTAAGGTAAGGTATGGTGTTGCGGGGCGGGGTATGGGGCGAGCCTAACCCGCCCCACCACTATCGCTAGTTACAAGCTTAGCAAATAGGCATTATTCAAATCCAAGATTTCCAATAAGTTTTAGCTTGGGAGTTGGGGTCATCGTCATCAGCACGAATGGTGCAGCCAGCTCAATCAATTCACTACAGAAGGTATGACCATCGGCCAACTCAACCGATTTCCTACAAAAGATCTCACCATTGACTTGTTCAACTTGGACAACAGCCCGATCTAGACCAAGAACTACACCATACTTATGCTCCATGAGTAGAATACAAGCAGGCAAAGTACAATCGAAACAAGTAAACCCGAGTAATATATACAGTCTAACAAATCACAACGTGACATGCATATCTTTTTCTCTTTATTCCAGTCTGTCAATCAAGTACTTTTACCAAAGCGTGACAACTTAGAATACAATAGGTGCCTATATAAACTGTATAACGCATTACAAATACCTATGCAAACTGCTTAGCATATCATGGATACTTAAGTGGACTGCTTAGCGTATCATCGATGCCCAAGCAGGTTGCTTAGTGTGTTCTATGTATCCAAGCATTGCATTAGGATTGGCACTCAACCCAACGAGTCTTCAGTCATATATCAAGTGTCAATTAAGAATTTGCCCACAAGGCAAGACAATAATGATTAACAGTTTTGAGTAAGCCAACATAGCCACAATACACTATAACTAATAAACAAGTGTGTCGGCAAGGCAATAGATAACAATATAGAATGGTAATAGATAACAGGACAATAACAGGATACTAATAAGACAAGTCATATATGCCGACAAGGCAAACCATTGATATACATTTCAAACTCAGGAATGCCACCAAGGCTAAGCAATAATATGTAGTACAAATTCAAACTAGATGATAATAATTAAGACAATAGAAGTTCATGGCGCCAGAACAGACAAGACAAACACTTCTCAAAGACAAAATTAAGAAACAACCCTCACAAGGGTGTCAGTTTCAATTAATAGATAACAAACAAAATCCCAAGCAATTCACAGATTTCAACAACTAGGAGCAGATATAGTATAGACCCTCACAAAGGTTTGCTGCAATAATGACTAGGCAGATCAACAGACTCTCACCTACATAGCCTTAGAAAAGCAGTCACTGACTATTGGTTTGTAGGACCCACTTCTTCGTCACCTAATCTAAAAGAATAGTTCCACTATCAAGATCCTCATTTGACTTTATAACCACAATTATACAAATAACTGTCTAAAACTAATACTTAATCAGCTAAATCGATAGCCACGATAAACACATGCTAATAATGCCAACCTCGATAAAGGAGTATAATCAGGTCCTTAATTATCAAATAACCTTGCGACAATATGTCAAATCAATAGTAACAATCCGATTATTCTTAATAATCAATTTTATCCTTAGGACTCAAATTATAAAAATTAAGGTTTTAATCTCTTAATAAACTTAATTAATCCAAAATTATTACATGATAATACAATTTCGAGTTCACTAAACTTATTATGGTATATGTGTGATCCAAATCTTGGTTCCATATCATCTTACTTAACCCAATTATTGCCACTTAAGTCCCAAATCCATAAAATTAAGGTTTTCTCACTTATTAAACTTAATTAACCAAAGATACTAGGTAATATAATATATCCGAGTCTACTTGGCACAAGTTTATATCCATGCATGGGGTGTATCTATACAATTCATATATCAAATCCTCATTTTCTCGCCATGATACAAGATTTGGAAGGAAAAAAAATGGTATAATACTTTAAACCCAAAACTCTTAATTTTTACAAACCGATTATTGACGCTTGGGAATCACAAACCAAGAACACAAGCATGATCACCACAACAAGGAGAAGATTCTATCTCACTGCCACTGCCATGCACCATAACCGAAAAATGCTAATACGACCACCAAAAGACGTCTTTCAGCTCAACTAAGCAAACCGCCAACTCAATTTCATTAAACACCATCCAATTGAAGCCCAGTTCCAACCAAAATGTTCCAGTGCCACCACTCGCCACCACGTGGTCTTCTCCAAACTCCATTGCTAGCGTCAGACCAAAACCTAATTGAAGGCTACAAAGTTGTTCTTTAAGCTAAGAACTACTATCTTTATTACCCAGAACTTCACTTCCACCGTTGCTGCACCGGGCCCGCCAACTGTCGCCGTGATTGAGACTTCCAACACGAATTCCAACCACTTTATTGGTGGGTTTTTAAGTGATAGTGGTACTAATGAGTTCCTTGTGCCGAGAGGAAGGGAATGGTAGGTAATTTGTGGGATTTCATCGATCGCCAAAGATGGTTGCTGAAGGGGAAGGAGAATGGTGCATGCAGGAAGAAATGAAGAAGAAAGGGTGGAAATTGCTATATATAAACTTATTTTCTAGAATTATAAATTGATCCCCAAAACTTCTATCCAACTTTCAATTAAGTCCTCCAAGTTTTTGAGCCTCTTCAATTCAACCCCTGGACTTAGTGAGTGCCTTACATTAGCCCATTTGATCAATAAATATTCTCATTTGACCCACAACACTTCTAAATATTGATTAATTAGGTTTTCTCAAATTGCCCCAAAACTTTCAATCTTTATGCAATTAAGTCCTTTTCATTTATTTTCCGAGTCCTAAAACCTGACCAACTGATATTTTAATTTCTAAATCCTTATTTTCTCAAAATACTGAATTTTAGGAATATTGCACATTATGTGTTACCCCTTTTATGAATTTAATCTATTATTATGTTTATAGCCTTGCTATGTTTGAAATCTTTCCGAAGGTACTTTGGTTAACAAAATATAAGTGTAGTCGGGCTAGGGATAAAAAAGGAAGTAACATAACTTTTTGTCGATGTTATTAGTATTCAGTTTCCATCAAAAACCTTAACTAATGGCATGAAAACCTTAATAAACTTGATAAACCGAGTTTTTTATATTTATATTAAATAAAAATCATAAATTCCCATGGTTTGTGTGTGTAACAGAATTATAATAAAAGAAGTCAAATATATAGATATATCATTTGTCCCTCTCTCTCTCTTCCTCTGTGTGTTTTTATTATAGATAACACCCAAATTCTAATTGTTTTAGCCCGCAATTTTCAAATTGAGTGTCAAATTTTATTATCATAGAACTGTTTCAGACAAATAAAAATATAATTTAGAATCAACAGTTTCCCGTTTAATTTAGCAAGTGGATCACATTAAATATAGTTGAAGAAAAAAGCAGTTCCCCTCAAAGAAATTAATTGTCAATAAGCAGAAGGCACAGCGTTGTACGGATCATTCCCAAAGGCCGCAACATCTCCAAGTCGACTGAATACAATCTGCCAACAGTGAGCAAGAACAGAACAAACTATAAATTAAGATTCTAGCATTTGGATTTTTAGCAAGTTCAATTATCAATATTAACTGAACGACAAAACGCAATAGCTGATTAAATTATAATTTAATTTCTCTCTTCAATATATAGTCAAAGAAAGTTTTATCTTCTTTTTTACCTTTGGCATTTAATCATCCCTGGAGGACAGAAATATGTGCAAGATATAGGCCAATACTATAAACCCTTCCATTTTTTTTTTTTTTGAGGGAAAACAGTGAATATTATTAACTGGAATCCATCTATTTTTACCAATTCTATTCTTAATTAAGAAGGTGAAATAAGAAGCAATCAAGATTAGCAACTTATAATTATCTGGATTTTATGATAAGCTGATTAGAGTACCATAAATCACCTTATTCTTATAGAGAATAGGACGAAAATCTTAACCACATTTCATATCAGATTACCTGATAATCTCCAAGAATACAATATTTAAATCCTGCAGCGCAATAGTCGAAATAATATTCCCATGTCCTTATGAACTTCTCGTTGAATCCCAGATCAAGAATTTGACTGAAAGAATTCAAACCATTGCAAATACTATAAACAACAGGTTCCTAGACTTAAAAATTGCCTTTTTTGGCAATCAGATTCACAGAACTTATTATAATAGATTTTTTTCTAATAGATTTTCACCTCTGGTTTTTGAGGAGGTTTTCCCGCCAACGCCTGAGTGTGTGAAAGTAATGGCTTCCTATTTCTTCTAGGTGAACCACACTGCATAAAGATATTTTGACAAGCTTTTTTTCAGTTATTTTAATTTTGTTCTTTACTGTAGACACACACATATAAAGGACTTCAATACTACCTAAGTCTCGAAGCAGAAGCCATGGCAGATATTACTCGGTTAAGTGAAGGAACACATCCACCAGGAAATATATATTCTTTAATGAATCCTGGGCTGAGCCTGGACTCATCATACTTCTCATCGGCCATTGATATGAACTAAGAAAAATTCAACCAGTTTGAAATGTAAAACTCCATATGTTAACATGATGGAACAACTCAAGAAAAAGGCAGAATGAATGAAGACATTGACGAGCATACACTATATAATTAGGCACTTATTACCTGAAGAACAAGAAGACCATTATCAGCCAATGCGGACTCACAGCACCTAAAAAATTCTTCCACAAATTCATGCCCTACAGATTCTATCATCCCACTGAAAATTCGATGTTTATAGATAATTATATAAAAACATGATCGGCGATGATCTTTTGAATAAGATGTTATATTGATTTGAAATATTAAAAGAAAGCTCACCATGATATTATCCTGTCATATTTGTAGCCTCTAGGCAATTGGCGGTAGTCACATAGAAGAAGTTCGATTTGATCCTGAAATTGAAATTGACTAATGAAAAACTTCGTAGCAACAAAGGGAAAATCATTTATCATCTTTATGACTTCACCTCTTTTATCAGAAACATATGACAATTTCAACTGACATTGAGAGAAAAAAGTCCTTTCGATGCCTTTGTGGAAATCACAAAAGGAACTGGTATACCTGCAAGCCGGCTTCCTTCACTTTCAATTCTGCATATTGCAGTTGTTTTTCTGACAGAGTGATGCCGGTATATTTGCACCCAGTTTTTTTGACAACTTCAAGTGCCAAACTTCCCCAACCGCATCCCATCTCCAGAATGTGATGCTCCTTATTAATTCTTGCCTGTAGTTGAAGAGAATTTAGCTTCCACATAAAATCATTTTGAGATGTAAGGGATTCATGTGCCATAAAAAAGTGTCACCTTTTTAATCAAGGTATGGGTTTTCCTAAGCTGTGCATTCTTCAAGTCTTCAGCCGGATTCTTTTGAGAGAATGAAAAAGAACAACAGTATTGTATTTTGAAATTATCCCATAATAGAATTTTGCTAAAATGATTTATTAAAAATGCAAATTAATCTTAACCTGAAATATTGCACAAGTGTAGGTCATTGTTTCGTCTAAAAATAGAGAAAAGAATTCATTGCTCTGCCAAAAACAAATAAATAGAGAAAGTTTCAGATTTCTGTATGGATAAACAGGTACATGGTAGGCAAAAATATTATATAAGACACATTTTCATTGGATGTTGTGGGATTCTCGTAGCTTACGGTCCATGTATCCATATGAATTTAAACTTAGATGCATCATGTCTAAGCTATAATCCCAGGAAATAAACGACTTACAAGGTCGTAATGCTGGGAGATGTTTTGGCGCGCCTGAGTTAGTGTGTTCCGTCTTGAAACATGCTTAAAGAAATATTTTGCAGAAGCTATTATAGAAGTGAAAAGCAATGGTGTCC
This sequence comes from Jacaranda copaia, assembly GCA_014898725.1. Lineage (NCBI taxonomy): Eukaryota > Viridiplantae > Streptophyta > Magnoliopsida > Lamiales > Bignoniaceae > Jacaranda > Jacaranda copaia. The sequence goes on from JACGDI010005348.1 coordinate 1,975,258, forward strand.
ACCATCCCCTAGCGACACACAAGGTAAATTCTCAAACAATGTCTTAGAAAAAAATTCAGATAGCATCCCCTAGTTATACAGGAGGTATATATTCTCAAAAGTTTTTGAGAAGAGAACTAGATGATACCAACATATAGAATCCAATAGTTATTACCTTTTCTTCTTTAACTTTGAGGTATAAGTATTTAACTCTGTATTGGCTATAAATATCTGCAAAATACAAATTCAGGAGGCCATTATTGCAAAAAAAACATCCCTCACTTCAAGATTTGCATGAACAAGGAACAAAAAGTTCGATATATCCCATCGTGATCCTAAATAGCTTGAATCCATTTCCTTACCAGGAAAAAGTTGAGAAGACCTTCATTCTTGTCAACAAAAGAGAAGTCCCCATTGATGTAGGCATTGGCAAAGCCTAAATCAGCTTCTGTTGCAACCTGTGACAATGATATCCAGGTTGAGTCAGTAAGTAATTTTTCTCTTGTTTACCGGAATTTTTTATTCATTGATAGCATAAAAATATAAACTATGTTTAAGGTGTAATAGTCTGATATTACCTTCCAATAGAACTGGGGATTATGCGCTCTCAAAAAGACTTTTAAAGTGCTCTTTTTTCTAGTACCTTCAAAGGTGAAAACTGTGCCCCCTTCTTCCAATAAACTGTTTCACAAGTTTTATTAGTTCCAACCCAACAATACATATATTAGGACAAATGTATGTGAAAAGAGTTCATTTTTTAACATAATGGAAACCAGTCAAAAGATTCTCAAGATGTCAATGTTGTAAAATATAAAAAATGCAGAGAGCAACGGGACAGTAAATCTTTAAGTAGGAGCTCACATTAGGCAGTCAGTAGCAATGAATTGTTCAAAAAACCTTGTAACAAGAAGACGCGCCCCAGTTTCAAGCCAAGATGGTACCATGTGTTTGGGGTTGTTCTGAACTACATAGCTCTTTCTAAGCAAGTCATTTGCAGCAAGTATACCTGCCTGTCATGATCAAATATTAATTCTTATCATCCATGTCTTAGTCAAATGGAATGTCAAAAGGATTTTAAAAAGTTAATTAAAAGACTACATTGTTTCGAAGAGTATGCTGACCAATTCTATTTGCTCCTTGAAATTTTATATGGCCCTTGTCTTTTTTCTAGATTAAGTTCAAATTTGTTATTATTATTATTATTATTATTATTATTATTTGTTGGGCATCCTAGAAAGTGAAAAATGAACTAAAAGAATCATCTAGCTGAACAAATGTAACTCTTTATATATATTTTTAAACACACGCACGTAGATAGGAGTCTATTAGAATTTGAAATTCTAACCTTCCACATTTTATGGAAGACTTACACTATTAGGCCATAGGCCACTCGGCCGAACATACATAACACCTAGCCGACTCTGGTTCAGATTTTGGTGGAAACGTATCCGATCTAGTTTGCAACTAATTAAAACCCAAAGAAAATGTGGATTTATCAATTCGATTTATTTCCTAATTGGCATTCTCCTCGTTCCAAGTTCTGTATTTTTGTCAAATTATGCTGATTGAGAGAAAAATAGGATTAGATAAAACTAGTTCAAATAAGCCTTATTTCTTTGATTTGGCAAGCAGAGACGAGTAGAAGTTAATATGATCCATATAGTTTCCCAAAAATGCCATAAAATACCTTCACTCCATCCTCAGGGAAGCCATAGGCTGAAAAAGAATGTGTCGCCAGGAAAACCGTTAAGACGGCATACACAATGAGGTATTCCACATGAATGCTTGTAAGAATTTCATATGCACCTTGATATGCTCCACAGAACCACAATCTCCTCTTCCCTTGAATGAGATTCAGCTCAGCTGAAGCTTTTGAGGCAGCAATTGATGGGATCAGGTGGCTAGTTGACCACTTAAACAAGGTATTTTTAGGTGACGAAGGTGGATTCAGAGTCAAGAGCAACGGAAGCTCAGTCCCACTAATATTCTGTACAACAATATTCCAGGCACTTCTTAAGCAGCTAAGTCAAGTATCTAAAGAATGGCCAGAGACAAGCTATGAGTGGCAACAAACAAGATTTGTTCCCCAAAATTCACATTGCACTTGCCATAATAAAACTCTGCCACTAAGGAAAGTAACAGTTTTTCCTTGAAATTGTTCAACTTTTTATTTTTACAAGTTCTTGTTTTCTCACATCATTACAGAACTAGCAAGTTTTGGACATTGACTATCTCTTGCACTAACTATTTAATCTGCTCTCTGTGTTATTTAAATGCAGAAACTGATCTTTGTAAACCTGGATATTGTTGAGCCAATATGTTGTACAAGCTCTGTTGTTAATAGTTCTGAGAAAATTCCTTGAACTCCATGCTGCTGGGTTTTTGGGCATTAAATTGTTGTCGTGATGAAGGAAAATATCACTGCAAGAATAATAAAGTTAGAGAATAAAAATGCATTCATGATAATGAATAGCTGATTACTTCACAAAAAACATAGCAGGAGAAATGTCAGTCCTGCGGAGTCTCACAAAATAATTTGCTATCAGTACATGATCAGTCTTAAACGTAAACAAGAATTCCTCAATAATTCATCGAACCAAAGACGGACTTGCTTATTTTTTGAGTGGAGAAAGTCAATGAAAACAAGTGTACGATATTAGGGCAGAGAGAAAACCAGTCATGGAGGCAGATGAGCATCAAAGTTAAATTAAAAATATCCCGAAAACTATTCCAAAGTTTCTTATTTAGCTATGCTCGTACGTAAGGCAGTAGTACTCGTTTATGTTTTCCTGGAATTTTCTTATTTTCCAGGAGGCTTTCAGCAGTGCGTTTCTATCAACATAATTTTCTTTTGAGGTATTTCTGAAGATATAAAAGGTTTATATGACCCTCATCACAGCACAAGTGGTGTTTCATGAATAATAATAATAATAATAATAATAATAATAATAATAATAATAATAATAATAATAATAATAGATGTTAAAAGGAAGTAATAAGAGCACCTGGTCACGTATTGAAATGCACCTAGTATTCTTAATTCATCATATGTTGCTTGCTTCCCTAACATCTTCAGAGCATCTGGAGCATGTATTGCAATTATGCACCTATCGCATTCTTCTTCCAAGCCGTTCTTACAAGTTATAACACAACCTGCATTTTTTTTTAATTCATTCAAAAAGAAAAAGAAAATCCAAAAGGAACAAAAGAAAGAAAACCGGAGAAACATAGAAATGATCAATTCAACAATTCTCTGGATTCACATTGATTTATAGCACAGTATCATAACAGTTCTAATTTTTACAAATGATATAACTTTCTTTGATACTCAGTCCTGCTTTTGAACTTGAAATACGAACATAAAATGGGAACATGAGCATTCAAATTTGAACAGAAAACAGTATTTGAATTCCATCTTTATATGTTCTCACCCTCATCATTTGTCGAAACTGAATATATCTCAGAGTTGGTTCTTATTTGGCAGCCTCTACTTTCCAGCTCTTGCTTTACCTGATTTTGAATTTAATGCAATGAGGTTGAATCAGAATCTACTTTGAAAACAAAATTAAACAATCCCAATATTTGAAAATTTTGAATAACTATACTTCTGAACAGATAATTGCTAAATTAAGAAAGCTCAGAAAACCTGAGCTTACCCTATTGACATAACTTTGTGATCGCCATCTTGGTGCAAGCTTTTTTTGAGTACAACCAAAGAGCCGCTGAGCAAATCCAGTCTAGAAGTTAAGTACAACTGAGCCCCACAAACTGAAAATATAGCAACATGTACAAAAATTTACCTCCAAATAATGGTGATTGCACAAAAACGAAAGTGTGGAATGAGCAGAGAAGCTCATCACTCCTGAAGAACATGACCAGATAGAAGCACAAGTTGGGATCTGGTAAAAAATTCGCATTGTAAGACTATACCATTAGATGAAGCTTATATGCAAGATGGAAATATGACAATATACAATGAATTATTGAACAATCTCACTAGAAAAGCTTTCCGGAATAACTCAGAGTAACCACGGGATTCAACAAACTGCCCCAACGTCTCATTGCGGTCAATGTCCGGATTGTTTTCAAACTCTTCAATATAACTGCAATTGCACATCATTCATATATCAAAGAGAAATATTGATATCAAAGATACTTGTTTGTCTTCTCTTGTAAAGGCACTTACGTAGACGCATCATTCTTGAACTTAATGATTTCTCTGATCATTTTCCAGAAGCATGGATTCAATATATTCTTCTTTTGCGCAACCAAACTTGACAATCCGTTTCGGGTTCCCCATTCACATCCTTGGCCTTCATCCAAGCTCACAGAGAATGACATATCAGAGAGCTCCATATCAACTCCAACACTCTCAAACAATTCTATCATCTCCGGATATATAACCTGTCCAATAAGGGAATATTATCTCAAGCAACATTTTACACTACGAAACAGAATTCGGTCAAGCCATAATCTCCAGCAACGTGTAAGGTGTGAAGAAGCTTTATTATTAACAAAATGTTCGAGCATTTAGTTTAATAAGACAGAGACAAATTGAGGCAGGATTTTTCTTCTTGCGGTCCTCTCTTCTTAAGGAAGACACTAATGTGCAAATATCGGCAGCAGACATGTTGCAAAGGTTGCTTAAGCTCGTAAGAAGTTCAGACAATATAATTTATAGATATAGGAAAAGCTCCAACAAGCACATGGAAACGGGCAAACAAAAAAATGTCACTCAATAATATTATATAATATGGGTGAAGTTCCAACAGCATATTTCTACTTGCCTCGACGCACCTTAGAAATTCTAGGGAGCTTCTAGTATTGAGCACTTAAAAGAGGGCCCAAGACCCTTGGATCAGGAGGGTAGATAAAACTAAAACCTGCCCCCTCGCTCGAGTCGAATAAGAGCAGCAGTGTCCAAGAATTTCCTCATTAGAATTATATATGTGAATTTTGAGAAATAATTATCCTATGTGGAACAATTCGTTTATTTAATTTATATTTATATCTTGAAATAAAAAATTCAGACTATTCAGATAACCATTATCCTTATTAAGAATATTTCAATTGAAAATATATCTCAACATATGGGAGCGCTTAAGATTCAAGAATATTGTACTAATGGAAAATAAATTACAGTTTAAATAATTTTTCGATTAACTTTTAAATATTTTCAGTATAACAAAATTAAGAATCAAAGACATTAAAAATGCCACTTAGATAATATTATAATGATAATTTTCTATTAATGGCATTTTTTTAAAAGCATCATTTGCAGTTGTGTAGTTAAAAGTGTAAATGTCATCAATTTATCTTTGTCGAGGCATTAATAAAATACAATAAAAAAAAACACCAAATGATACACTAAAATATCACCCAAAAAAGCATTGAGTAACGTGTCCAAGAGCTAATGAAAATAGTTTTAAATGACATGTTAATATACCACTAAAAATGTATGTAGTGGCATGCTAAAACCACTTTGAATCATTTATTTCATTTTGTATTCATATCCTATTTTAACTTGATATATATATGTCAAATGTATTTAATTCTCAATTAATTATTTTTACAAGGAGATATTTATAATACATGGGCCATATATTCATGAAATGAAAAATGGATAAAATATAAATTGAAATAGAGGATCTAAACTGTGTTAAAACGCTACAAAAGTTTCTTTAAGTGACAAAATGATACTCCGCAAAAAACACAACAAATGAAATATTAAAATATCATAAAGTTACTTTTAGAAAACATCCTAACGTGCTACAAAAAATGCATATAGTAATATTAAAATATTATAAAAGATTACTTTAGATGAGTACTAACATGCCATAAAAAATTAATTAAATAATATATTAAATTAAATGCCACAAAAGATTATGCCGTATGACATATTATAGTCTGTCTCTAATGCCTCTTATATAACACTCTACCATGTCTCAATTGCTCTATGTAAGACTCAAATTTGTAACCATCTACTTAAAATATAAGAGTTTACTATCAAACTGCTCATCAAATATTTAATATAGTTAAAAATATTAATTTATTTTTGGTACTTCAAAAGCATTTTTTTAATTATTTAAAGTGTGTTCAAAATTTATTATGTTAAATAATGCATTTGATAAAATATTAGGGATTAAATTTAAAGATAGAAATATTCAAAAAAACACATAATGTATAGGCAAGGAGAGAAAAATAAGCAAAAACTTAAAATTTTTATACTTCTTTAAAAATATAGTTAATTTAGTGATACATTATAAGTATATCAAATAGTTAATTTAATCAATACATTCTAACAAGGTACAAATTTATAAATTTTTTAATTATTAATATACTTATACATTACTTATTTTGGAATATATATTTCACGTCACATCATAACTAAATTTGGGGCGGTAATTCTATTTTTCAAAATAAAAACTAATGATACTAGCTAAATGCTTTTAACTTATAGTTATGTTAGTATTTTAACAAAAATAAATTTTTATAATATTTATTAACAAATTGCCACTAAATATTATGTTACAATAGCATTTCGTTTTATTCTTGCTACCATTATATTGTTTTAATGTGTCACTACAATGTAAAATGGTGTAAAATTAGCATTGCTGAATAATTTCCAATATCTTTTACAAATAAAAACTATGGAGTAATATTTTTAAAATAAATTAGTGACATTACTTAAATGTCTTGCAAATACATTTATATGGTGTATTCAATCAAAATATCAATATTTTTATTTTTTATTTATTAATTAAATGCCACTAAATATTGTATTATTTTTCTACAATTATCACCATATTATTCTTGTTTGTCATTACATGACAAAAAATCAATATGTTAGTGCCACTAAATATTTCGTAGTATTTTTATCTAGATGACACCATAAATAAATATCAGTATCATTTTTTTCAAGAAAAAATGGTTGCACTAGTTAATGATGGTATTTTTAATCAAATACCATTATTTTATATATCATCAATAATTCAATGTCACTAAATATTTTATTATAGTGACATTTATTTTTTACTATCATCATATTACTTTTGTGTGCCATTACATTATAAAATGTGACTAAATTAATGCCACCATATATTTTATGATTGTTTTTTTCAAATGTCACCTAACTATATATCATAGTTGCATTTTTTTGGAAAAAATTAATCGTACCAATTAAATGTATTTGAAACACATTTATATCAATACGTTTAATCAAACGTTACTATGTTATTTGACATTTAATCTACCAAATATTAAATCATGGTGATATTTTTTTTATGACTATCACACCATATTGTTTTTTTATACTATAATATTATAAAATATCATTAAATTAGTATCACTAAACACCAATTTTTACTTAATGCCATCAAGGTTTATAGTAATATAATCAAGCAGAACTGCTGAAGTGACTAATATTTAAAAATTAGAAGGTGTTGGAAGTGAAAGGGAAAGAAAAAAAAAAAAAAAGGTTATAGTTGTTAAAACCTAAGTCAGTGAGCGCGAGTGAGAGCGCAACAGCAGCAAAAATTAAAAATTGGAGCGTCTTAGAGTGTATTTAAAAATATTTTTAAATATTTTATACATGTATATATAGATGATGTATTTTTATAGAATATGATCAAAAAAGAAAAAATATGCGGCCATTAATATAATTAATTAGATAAATTTAAGGAGTCAAAAGACTCAATATTATCTCATCAAAAGATCCAACAAATAGAGTTTTTTTCATTTGTCCATTATCACTAAACAAAAGACAAATTGATCCAATCGAACCCCATATAAATGCCTATTTTTATTTACCAGACTACTATGATATACATTGAATTCATGCATTGCACTAGTTGTTCAAAAGACAAAAACGAAAGAAACATGTCTGAAAATTCAAAAATAATAATAATAATAATTAGGAACCAAAATCTTAACATTGATAACTCAAATGCTAAATTAGAAGATAAGAATCTTAGTATTCATGAATAAGAAATAATTTCCACAAACATGTAGAACCGCTTATGAGTTTTTATCTTACCATCAAATAAAAAAAGTCCAAAATTATTGTAAAGAAATAACAACAATTTCATATCTGACTCATAAGTGTCAAACAAATTAAAAAATTAAGAAAAAGATATCAAAGAGTAGTTGTCATCTTTTCAATTCGAGTTTTATTTTAAGTATTTGAATTTTGAGACTCAAGGGTTTTGATTTAAATTGGGGGTGAGATTGTGGGGTTTAGCATGGGGCGCTTTTTTTAATATATCTATTTTATATATAATATAATTTAACACAAATATTTAAATGTTAATCAAAAATAAATAAATGGGTAAAATTTAGTGTAATTTAATAATGAATAGAGTGTGATTTTAAAAAATTTAAATCGAGATTTAGTAAATTTTAAATCTCCTTATATAAAAAGTAAGTTCACAAATTAGTGAAACTTAAATCGCAAATTAAGAAAATTTTAAGACACCTTAGAGCGGCACTCCCACTCTTAATTTGCCATATTGTGATCGGAGCGTTAGAGCGACAATAGGGGAAGGAGGATTATGTGACTTAGATTAAAGCTCTCATTTTAGCAGTCCACATAATCTATAGGGTTCATGTTCGAATTTAATGAATTTTTAACACGTATATGTGTTTAAATATATATATCTCATAATCCTACCCATACCTGAACTTGAAGTTACCAAAAAAGGAAACAGAATAAAACTTACATGACTGAAGACCATAAAACCAAGGTCGAGAGCAGTGCCGTCAACGCTGACAGTCTTGGCGCGGCCGCCTAAGGTATCCTCCTTCTCATACAACACCACCTCCGCATCATCTTTTGCCAAAACATACGCAGACACCAGCCCACTTATGCCGCCCCCTACTATCGCCACCCTCATATCTTTGCACAAGTTGATTAATAATTGTTCTCACCAGTTACAATTTGTATTTCGCAGCACCTTCTCTACTTATAAATATCTAAGTTGAAACAAATAAAAAAGAAAAAAGCAAAAGAAAAACTCCAAGTTAGCCGTTTTTCTTTTAGAGTAGTAATTAAGAGAGCATGCTAAATCTGACAGAGAAGGGAGGGAACTCAAAAAATATATATGTAGGGAACGCTAGGCCTCAACTCATCTTTCTCAATTTCTTTTCCGCATTTTTGACATTATTTTCTGAAAATATTCACGTGTTTGCAGCGATCTGATTTTGGAAGACATTGATTTGTTGTTACGAATCTCCATACTCGATTGTTGACTTTACTTTTTGGCCGTATGAATTTTTGAAAACTATATTTTCAAAAATTAAGACATGTTTGAATATTTTAAGAGCTTTACACTACAAAAAAATGATAAACAATCAGGTATATTACCACATATTCTCCATTGTAAGAAAAAAAAAGGGGGGGGACTTAATTGAGAAAGAAAGCAACGATCAAACTCAAATTTTCCCGAAATGAATCGCATAAGCGCTTTGTCAATTCAATTAATTCAATTGATCAAACTTTACAACACGGACCCAAGCACATTTTTAAGTTTATTTTCTTAACGCAAATTTAGAAAACACACTTGCAACGAATCCAGAAGTTCTTGTAATTTTCAAATGGATAGAGAATAGAATAGGGCGCGTTTCAAGAGTTCCTTCTAGGTGATCCTGCTTCCTTATGCGCTGTTACTGTTATAAATGAGCATAATAAATTAAAAATGAACGAGTAGGGAATGGATTAGGCACCACTATTTTCGTTTTTAATAGTAAGTCTTTATCTTATATTATACAAGTCATTAGTTTTGAAATAGTTAGTAAATTGATCTTCTTTTCTCACATATCGAATTTTAGTTCTACTTTAATATCACTTCAAATTTTGATCCTAAAACACGAAATGATCATAACTATTGTACTATTTTTGCAATTTTCTCCAGTAAGAAAGTAAATCTCCTACCATGTATGTCAATGTGGCAATAATCCTCAAACTTGAGACTCTTATTAATTTAACAATAAACTTGAACGTAATAGTTATTTTTGTGTGTATGTGTGGTGTTGTGTGTGTTATATAAGCAAATGTAGATTCGGCCCCTTTTTTCTCAGACCTGTTTCATTGTATTTTGATTGAAGTGTGAAAAAATATTTTGGGACAAGGTATTTCGAATAGTAAATTGAGAAAATGTGTTGGTTGTTTTTTTTTATTTTTTTATTTTTAAGAGGGAGGAATTGTTGAAAAAAATTTTAAAATAAAAATTATTTGTTTAGAAGTATTGGGCAAAAAACAATATTATTGTAGATGTCACACAAGTTTTTTCTGCTGGGTTAGTGGGCATAAATAGATCTTTTATATTAATTATAAATAATTTTATATTTCTGATAATTATAAAATTATAAAACTATTTTGAATAATTGTAAAACAATTATTTCAAAATTAATTATTTGAGATAATTATAACTTTAATTTGGATATAATTTTTTAGACTTATAGAAAATAAATTAGAAATTAGAATTAATAATTTGGAAAATTATAAAAATACATTATAAATTAAAAATAATAATTTCAGAAAATTATAAAAATGATTTGTTATAAATTATCAATTTCATAAAACTTAAAAAAATAGATATCAATTATTAAGTACTAATATCAAAAAATTATACAAACTAATTTATATAATTAAAATCTAATAATTTGGAAAATTATAAATATAATTAGTTTATTATAAATTATTAAAGTTGAAAGATTACAACTAGATCATAAATTATAAATTAAGGATATCAAAAAATTATAAAAGTAAATTATAAGTTTATAATTAATAATTTCTAACAATTATAAAAATAAATTTTACATTATAAATTAATTAATTAACTCAAAAAAATTATAAAAAAAATTATAACTTATAAATTATTAGTTTTAAAAAATTATAAAAATATATTAAATTAAATTATAAATGATAAAGATTAACCTCCTTTTCAAACTTTTTGGAATGTGTTTTGTGTGGGAATAATGACGGGTATTTTGGGTTTAAATTTGTGTATTTTGAGTAATGAAGTCGGGAAATATAATGCCTTGTAATGTATGCTTATATTTTGGAAATTAGAAATGTTCATGGGGTTTCTAACCAAACAAGCCTTAATATTTCAAAGCATATATCATATTTTCAAAAGTTCACAATTTATTTTCATGAAACAATATTCTATTTTGAGAAAGACTCTTTTTAATTATTTAAAGATAAGGAATAAAATATGTTGTTTCAAATTCTACAATATAATGGATTTGAAAATATAATATGTGACTAATATCATATATCAAATGTCTCTCAATGCAATTTTGATACAGCCAACGACCTCTTAATAAAAATGCACTACAAAAAAAGAAAAAACTAGTACTATAATGTAATGATAAATACTATTAATAATTAATAACACCTCTCTATACTAACTCAAAACCACACCTAATTGAAGGCAGACCCCTACAGCACCAAATTCTCCAAGAACTTCACATTCATTACAAAATGTAGCTAATTAAACAAGCACAACCAAACACCCAGATGAATATCTCAACATATAATTCGGCAAAATCCCATTAAATTTAGGTGCCATTTACAAGAAAAAGGCATTTCTGTTATTCATATAGGATTATGAGAATTTAAGTATGTAAACTGTATGATCGAAAACTTCTGTTTAGTTAACCACCCTAACAAGAAAGACGAGACACACTATTATTGAATCCAAATTGTGGTTCCTAGCCGGATAATTAAGTTTGATCCCCACACGCATAATCAATTTCTGCTCTAATTCCACCTATATATCACTTTATTGTGTAAAATATCGAATTGACTCATTTTGCCATAAACAAAAAAAAAAAAAGCCCTTCACGTTCTATTGAATACAATTTGACAATAAATTTGAATCAATGATTCAAAGACTTCTTCCTTTAATTTCCTCCTCTTGACTCGTGTTAAAATTTGAGAAAGGCTTAATTGAAATTAAAAAATTTGAACTCTGACAGGTATCATGGAATTCTGTAACATAGTCAGATACCATTTGAATATCCCGCTAAAAGTTCTCCTATATGCCTTCTGATCAAACATTGCCTCCTACCACCGCCACCCTCATCTAATTTCACAAATTCATCGATGATTTAGTTAAAAGTGTCCATAATCATATATATATTTTTCTTAAAAGAAAAAATATGCATAATTATCTTAAAATAATTTACTTCACAATACTGTCGAACCAAATCTCTTCTTATTGATTTGCAGTGATTAGTTAATGTTTGTCTATTGTTTACCTTTTCTGAAGCTCTGTCCAAGGCAGAAAATTAATGCAGGATTTCACTAGAACATTTGTTGCCCACCTTCTAGATCTGCCAGATTGAGCATGCACTTTTTAGCTAGGCAGATCTAGAAAGGACGGAATTGAAAGAATTATACATGTAGGATACGCTCCGTTCGGCAGATTATGGAGGGCATTGAGAGAATTACATATGTAGGATATGCTGGCCCGTCGATCTAGAAAATAAGGGTTGAATTGGTTGTATTTTTATTTTCCTTCTTAATTTTGAATGTGCTTTCATTTTATTATTATTTTGTATGTAGAAATAAAAATATTATTGTATAATTATTGTGAAAATTTTGAAAAATAATTGATCAAAAACAATATTTTAATTTAAAATTATTAATTTTTGTCATTAATTTTATTATGGCCCCACTTATTTCTTTGTCTTGTCAGTAAAATATGATTGGGATACAAAAATAGTAATAAATTTTTTTTGTCCTTATTGTTTTGGGAAGATAAAAAAAAAAGAATAATTTTTGAAAATACAATCAATCTTAGCCTAAGATTCCATTTTTTACAATATTATTTTATGAAAACTATATTTTTAAAAGATATACACATTGATATGGGATAATCCAGTAGGCCCAATAGGCCTAACTTCAAACAAGACAGCCTATGAAGTCCAAAGACACATCTCTCTGGTCGACCTGTATCAACCTCATTTGGGAAGCCCCGCGGTTGACTCGTATCGACCTAAGGGCTACTTCAGAAGTTTTAACATTCAAGTCCGGTCGATATGAATCGTCCTCCGAGCATAATCGGACAAGT